>VZTZ01002935.1:300118-626554 GCA_013400955.1 Drymodes brunneopygia | reverse complement strand
TGGACTAATTGCCAAACCCCTATATGAAGCTCAAAAGACTCAGCCGTTCAGCTGGGACAAGACACAGAAAGAAACCTTCCTGAAATTGAAGGAAGCACTGACAACTGCCCCGGCATTAGGATTACCTGATTTGTCTAAAGACTTTCAGCTGTTAGTGCATGAAAGGCAGCACTGAGAGTCCTGACCCACTTGCACGAACGCTTTCACTGCTGCTTTTTGTGGGCGTTTAGTCATTGAGTAGCGTAGAACAAAAGTTTCATTTCTTTTCTTGCAGTCCTTTGAAGTAACTGCTGGAGAGCAGCACAAGATTTGCGCAGACAAATGGATGAAGAATATTATTTATATGATAATTATTCATATGAAAACCCTCTTGAAACCAACGTCTGTGAAATGGGCGACTACTTCACATTTAATGTGTATCTCACTGCTGTCCTCTACATTCTGGTATTTTTGTTCAGTCTGCTAGGAAACACTTTGGTGTTATGGATCCTATTCAAATATGAAAACCTTACATCTTTAACAAACATCTTCATCATGAATCTCTGTATCTCTGATTTAGTCTTCTCCTGCATGCTGCCTTTTTGGGTAGTGGACCAGTCCTTTGGATGGATTTTTGGTGAGTTCCTTTGCAAAGCATCAAATGCTGTTTTCTCCATTGGCTACTACAGCGGTGTTTTCTTTTTAACTCTCATGACTATCCTGAGATACTTATTTGTAGTGAACCCCCTTTCAACTCTGAGATCCCAGACGCAGTGCTGTGGTGTTCTAGTGTCCTTGGCTGTTTGGACTGTTAGCATATTAATTGTGGTTCCTGAGGTGATTCACACCACAGTGCAAGATGACTTGGAAGAGGACAGGTTCTGTGATTATGCTGATGGGAGTTGGAAAAAGGTGGACATTTATGTGAGAAATGTACTCTTCCTGCTATCCTTCGGAGTCATTGTATTCTGTTACTTCAAGATAGTCATAATCCTGCTTAGAGCAAAATCTCGCAGAAAGCACAGAACTGTAAAACTCATCCTCATCATTGTGGTGGCTTTTTTCCTGTGCTGGGCACCCTACAACATCCTCAGCTTTCTGACTACCTTTCCATCACCTACCTGTCAGTATCAGAAAGACTCCAACCTTGCCTTTCACATCAGCCGTAAAATTGCTTTCTCCCACTGCTGCCTCAACCCTGTGCTCTATGTACTTGTCGGAGTCAAGTTCAAGAGGCACTTGGCACAGTTATGCAGTCTGTGTTCACACTGCAGCAGTGGTCAAGCCTCCAGCCCCAGGACCTGCTATGAAGGCAAATTCCAGCATGAAGGGGCATCTGTCTACTGAAGCAAGACCTGTCTATGAGGAGTAATCCTGAATGAACTTTCAGATTTTGCATGCCATGGATGGCCTCTAATTCTCAGAGGCACTTCCCTGAGAAAGACACACAAATTTACTCCTTGCAAACATGCTGTGTATGGAAAATAAGAAAATGTATTTGCAGTGGGATGAAGAGATGAGAAAGCCAAGAAATTACTTTATTGGCCTGAAAGTCTTAAGTTTACAATTTTTTGCACAGTGAGATGGATTTTCTTTCATTTATAATCTTCTGAAAAGAAAAAAATTTGCTCTTTCCTTTAGGCATTAAATCATCAGGTTTTAACACAAAAGTTGTTGCATATCTCTTTCTTACCTGACTTAAAATACTTGGATTGTATATAGCCATGGACACATAAGTATTTTTGTAAATTTTAATGCTTTTCATTGTCTGTCAGTGTTTATCAGTTTACTCATTGGTCTTTTTTTGTGGGGGGGATGTCTCTGGATTAACTGTCCTAACAATAGCTACAAGGCCTCAGAGTTTCTGGAGTTCTCAGGACAAATGTTCTTTTATCTTTTGGCAGATAAATACATATAAAACTAGCTTTGTGTAAAAGTAGTCTTTTGGATCTGAAATGGAAACTTTGGGAGAGCCCTAGAAGGAACGCAAGCTGTTAAACAGAGACTTCACTAGGTTTTCAGTTTTCCTCCTTTTACTGCTCTTCACCGCAGGATTCTTCCAGTCTTTGAATGTCATTTCAGATGATTGGGTGATTGCAGCAGATCAACAGCCCATGTCCCGAGCAGAGTGGGAGCATATTTGCCTCTAAATGCTCTTTCCCTCCTTTTCTCCCTTTGCCATGGTGCTGAGAAGACTTAAACTTCTAAGCAGGTTATAATGCAAGAAAAAAATAGCTTTTTAAATAGCAGATAAAAATGGCTTGCTTTATTTGTAAAATTAATGTTTGGGTTTTTTTTTTTTCCAAGAGAAACTGATACCCTTCTCCATTCTAGCTCAATAGGGTTTTTTTCCCCCAGGCACATAGAGCATATTCCAGTGTAGATGAATGACAAAGTCCCTTGAAAGCAGAATATTTCATTTCCCAGCATTTTTATAGAAAGCTAAGGTAGTTTTGCAGTGGCACCAAGCAATGGTTTAGCAACTGTTCCAAGCAACAATTTGGCTTTTCAGGCGTCTGTCTTAAAACGTCTATGCTGCTTCCACACTATTTCATTTGATCTCTAAAGACTATCTGGAGCAGACAACAGATTGTTCACAGTTGCTGCATCATTTACAAAAAGCAGGAATTCAGATGGGCCCATCATACAATATCCTATTTCTGATTATATCCAGAAGCAAGAATACCTAAGGAAAAGCATAAGAATGGGGTGAGCACATGTGACATAGACCCATATAGTCTTCCAAGGGCTTGCTCATAGTTTCTAGTTTGTGCTTCAGTTTAGTTGCCAGAGCAAAGTGTTTGTATCATGTCCCTTATCATCAGATGCACCTTTCTGAACAGATCAGTCCTGGCATACCAGTTGGGACAGTTACTGCCTAAAATGTAAAAAATTAAAAAGGGGACTCATTAATTCCACAGGGTTCCAATTCACTTGTGTTCAGACAAACCATGGAAAGGTAGAAGTTGTCATTTTTTCTGGCTGTGGTGGAGACCAACCTTTGGCTATTGCCTCCTGATAAGAAACATTTGAAATTAATGTGGCTTCAAAAGACTTTGTGCTGGGGACTGAATGCTGTCAATTATTGAAGAGATAACAAATTAGTTTGAGAGGACGAATTAGCCCAATTTCTTCTATTCTTCATGGGCACCAGCAAAGCTCCACAAGAGGAAAATTCTGTGACCATGAGTACCAAGAAGGTTTCGTGCACCTACATAATTTCAACAAGCTGTCATTCAACTCATTGTCCCAGAGCCACATGACTGGGAAATCTTTACTGTTCATATATTTTACATCTGTCTAAAACAAAGTTGAGAATTATAACAGAAGCACAAAGACTGAAATGATCCCGCTCTACCCAGTTTTTAGCAAATTATTTAAATGTTTGTAGCTTGAGCATATTTTGTTACAGTATATCTGAGCATGTAAAAAGAATTCTTGCTATTACCCAGCTGTATTGTTGCCATAACCAAAGTAACGCAGAATGTAGATGTGCTGCCTCCTGATATAATGAAGGAGTACTAATAAACATTCAGAAATTCAATGGAATACTACACTGTGACTATTGTTCTCAACCTCTGATAACCACCTATTAAAGTTAAGGTATTTTCAATTGAAGAAGTAATTGTGAATTTTCATGGGTTAATTTAGCATGGAAGAGACTTCTGGAGGTGATCCAATGCTTCGTGCTGCTCACAGAAGTTTTACCTTCCTGGTCAGACAAGGTCACTCAGGGCTTTATCTGGTCAAACTGATACTTTGCAAGAACAGGGACTCCATAACTCCTCCGAGTCCTTGTTGCAATGCTTAGCAACTCTTATGGTGGATGTTTTTGCTTCTACATGAACAAAATTTCTTTTGCTGCAACCTGGTGATGTTGCTTTTTCCTTGCCTTCTCTGTGTCTTCACATTAGAGAATGGAAAAGAGTCATCAAATCTCCCCTAAGCCTTGTTTTTCCCTGGGGTTAAACATATCCCAGCCAATTTACTGTCCTCATATGTCATGAGCTCCAACTCCCTGTCCATCTCAGTGATCCTCCTTTGGGCTGCCTTCAGTCAGCCAATGTCTCTTTCTTACATTGGTGGCCCCCAAACTGGACATGCTACTGCAGATGTAACCACGAGGATGTCAGGCTGAGGGGAATAAAGGTTTCCCTCAGCCTGATGGCAGCACAGGCCCACAAACAGTCTTCACTGCTGCAAGGGCATTTGTCTGTGCTGTGTTCAACTTTTTGTCCACTCGAAATACAAGATATTTTCCAACAAAGCTGATCTCTAATCACATGTTTGAGAAAACACAGTTTCTACTAAAATCAATGATAAATTTTCTTCTGATCATAATCAGAGCAAGAGTCAGACTCTAAATGTGTGCAATTTCAGCAAAGCACAGCCTGTACTTCTTTACTGCCAGAAGTGTTTTCATTCAGAGTCAGGATACCTTCATATTCTCAATATTTTGAAATATTGAGTTTATTGAAATAATAAATAAAATTCTATTTTATCTTCCCCTTATTGTTACTCTGCAGTTGAAAATGCCCTTGCTCGTCCAGTGAAGCAAAATGCTGAGAAGGACAAAGAAAAGTGTGAGGAGTGGAGTACTCTCTCCATATTCAGGAACTGCTCAGGCAACAAAACCAAAACATATTTGAGTTTGTTTCATTTCACCAAACCATGCTGTTTCTTCCAGCAAAGAGAGGCAAAGAGAGTATGCTCTTTATCCATGTGCCACCCATATAGACTGTTTCATTTAAACTGCAGTTCAGAGTCTATGTCTTGGCTCTCCCACACCATTGCTGGTGCAGTTAAACCAGCACCAAATCAGATCAAAATCTTGGTACCTACTTTCTCCACACAGGAGTGAAATGCAGCCAGCTCTGATCAGTGGTATCTCCTAAACCTGATGTGCTCTGGTGGATGTCAGTCTCAGAAGCTGACCTGATATTTAGCAGAATATTCTTCCAAGCTCCTCAGCCACTTTGTCTAAAATGCTATATTTGCTTCTAGATGTTTTCCAGAGCTTTGCCAGTTCTTTTCATATTGCCTACTCCCCGCTTTATACCTAATGACAATTATTTGTCCACCTATTCAAAACAGAATGCAAACAAATGCAAAAAGTGCTTCCAAAGCTTTCTCCTCACAGTCACAGAAGGTTTCTGATGATGAACAGCAGCCTGTTGTTCAGTCCAGCTACAATGGTATGTTAATCCACTGAGGGTGACCAGGGAAACTGGGAGTTAGCTATCCTCATAAAATACCTCAAGTGCCAAGGGAAGCAAAGCTCTTCCAGTCATTATATAACATAATTAACTCTTGCAAAAAACTAAAATAAAATATTTAGCACTTATAACAATAATGTCAGACAGATGGAAGGAATGCATGCTAAGGACACATACTCAGAGGCCATCACAAAATACTCATCCACTATCCACAGGAGACCACTAAGCACCAATTTAGTTGTTTTAGTTGTTTCAGTTGGCTACCTCTATTACAGTCCATCACACAGTGAAAAGACTTTTCCCAACAAAGACTTTGCTTTTGATGGGATGACTGACATTGCCTCTCCTGAGCTAGTAAAATTGAAAATAATTCCCATCTAGCCCATCATAGTTTATGAGGAAGTTAATACATTTTATTGAAGTAAAAATACAGGAAAGCAACATGCATGGAGCAGACAACGTGGCTTTTTTTCAAGTGCAGCTTCCAAACAGGAAAGATCTCTATTGCTAAGAAATGAGGAAATATGGAAAATTCTAAGGAAGGGTTGGTCGACTATGGATCTAGTTGGAAACAGCATGTTTTTCTCTGAAGAAATTGATGTGTAGATAAACAGGCAATAATTCAATAATTAACATCAATAATTAAATATTTCTGAAAATAGCTTGTTACTACATAATTTAAAGGAGGAGCAATCCATTCTAATTGATTATTTTTGAGTGAAAAGTAGAATTCCACACAGACATTTTGAAGATATGTAAAATAAAATCAATTTCAGTGAAATTATGTGGGATTTGATTTACCATTATTTGTGTCTGATGACCCTGAGATTACTTTTGGAAAACACCCAGTTGCCTAGAGATCAATGGAAAACAAACATTCATTTTCAGCAGATGCTCCTGGCACTGCTGCATGATTCAGCAAAGCGTGCCAAGAAAAGTGAGCCTGAAGGTTATTTCCAAACAGTGTAAGACATCCCACTGCATTTCACAAGTCATGTGCCTGCGACAAGCGTAGCCCTATAACCTGCATTTCTGAGGGCATTAAAATGCTTTCAAGCTATTCAAAAAACATACATTAGACGAAGATTAATCACCGAAAATTAAGGTCAGTTAGTCATTCTTATGCGTGAAGAATGATGGAGACATGGCAGTGACTACATACTACATATATTTCCTCAAGACTCTTGAAAATTTGATGCTTTGATCTTCAGCTTAAGCTGATGTTTATGATGCTAACAAAGTCACAAGCATTGTGGCAAGAACTGATGACAAACTGCTCACTCACAAGTTTAATTTTAAATGGTTTATTTACCAAAGCAAGGTGGAAAAAAAAATCAAAGGAAGTTTTTCAAGCTTGCACTTCAAGTGTAAAACAAGAGTGGCCTATTTCAGGTGCTGGGAAAGAAATGGCCTTTCAGAGAATCATATGCATTATGGGAGGGTCAAAATCTGAAAAGAGGAAACAGCCTACTTGTGGGAAGGGTCTAGTGCTGGAAGTATTAGGCACCTCATGCCCCTGTAACACCCCACACCCTGTCTCAGGAAGGAACCTCTTGTTCCAGTTTCACACCCACTTTCTCCCAGTCTCTTACTTTATGCGGACATACTAATCTCTCCCTGTGTCTTTCACAGAATCACTGAATCAATTAGGTTGAAAAGACCTCTGAGATCGAGTACAACGCATGACCGAGCACAACTACGACAGCCAGACCACGGCACTGAGTGCCATGCCCGACTGGCACTTAAACACCTTAAACACCTGCAGGGATGGTGACTGCACCACCTCCTTGGGCAGCCTATTCCGATGTCCAGTCCCCCTTTCTGTGAAGAAATTCCTCCTAATGTCCAACATAAACCTCCCCTGGCACAGTTTGAGACTATGCCCTCTCATCCCTTCAGCGATGAGGGTTTTCCTTTCATCAGCTGGCAAGAGCAGAGAGGGGAAATCTGCTGCATACCAGATTTATCATCCCTTTCACATTTGCTTCAGTTGTCTGTGCAAAGAGCTTGATGAACTGATGTGCAAATGAGGGAAAAAAACCAAAACCTGAAAACCCCATTTAGAATAGTCCTAAAAGCAACAGTCAGTACTAAATTAAAAAGTATGAAAACAAACAACAAAAATTTATTAGGTATTTTTTTTCAGTGGTGCCCAGCAACAGACCAAGGAGCAATGGCCATAAGCTAAAACACAGGGAAGTTTCACCTCAGGGTGAGGAAGAACTTTACATTGAGAGAGGCAAAGCACTGAACAGGCTGCCCAGGGAGGCCGTGGAGTCTCCCTGTCTGAGGACATTCCAAACCGTCCTGGATGCGCTCCTGTGTCTNCCGGGGTGGGCTGGATGCTGGCTGTCACTGCCTTGAGCCCCCCAAACGGGGGTACCCGTCCCTCAGGGCCAGCGCCTGGGCGGACATCGGCCACCATCCAGTCCCAGTCCCCTGAAGTGTCATCAAGTCCCCCTGGTGAGCGCTGACTTTAGACCGACATCAGCTCTGCCCTCTGTTTTCTGCCCTCCTGCAGCTGCAGGGAAAGCGGAGTCACCCTGCTGGAAACCAAACACCCGCCCGTGTCCGTGCCCTCAGCCCGCTATAAAGTGCTGACAGGCAAATATTTGCCGCAGCCCTAATCCNGCACTGAGTGCCATGCCCGACTGGCACTTAAACACCTTAAACACCTGCAGGGATGGTGACTGCACCACCTCCTTGGGCAGCCTATTCCGATGTCCAGTCCCCCTTTCTGTGAAGAAATTCCTCCTAATGTCCAACATAAACCTCCCCTGGCACAGTTTGAGACTATGCCCTCTCATCCCTTCAGCGATGAGGGTTTTCCTTTCATCAGCTGGCAAGAGCAGAGAGGGGAAATCTGCTGCATACCAGATTTATCATCCCTTTCACATTTGCTTCAGTTGTCTGTGCAAAGAGCTTGATGAACTGATGTGCAAATGAGGGAAAAAAACCAAAACCTGAAAACCCCATTTAGAATAGTCCTAAAAGCAACAGTCAGTACTAAATTAAAAAGTATGAAAACAAACAACAAAAATTTATTAGGTATTTTTTTTCAGTGGTGCCCAGCAACAGACCAAGGAGCAATGGCCATAAGCTAAAACACAGGGAAGTTTCACCTCAGGGTGAGGAAGAACTTTACATTGAGAGAGGCAAAGCACTGAACAGGCTGCCCAGGGAGGCCGTGGAGTCTCCCTGTCTGAGGACATTCCAAACCGTCCTGGATGCGCTCCTGTGTCTCCTGCTCGAGGTGACCCTGCCTTGGCAGGGGGGTTGGATCAGGTATCTCCAGAACCCAGTCCAACCCTAAAGACTCTGTGACTCTGTGAAAAGCGACTTTGCGTGAGGGCACCAGAAACATCAGTCTCCCCGAGAGGAAACCAGCCCAATGCTGCAGCTGTAGCCGAAATCAGCGATTTCTTCCCCAAAACGACTTCAAACCCTTCAGCTCTCCCCGCGGCGCCGTGTCCCCGCAGTCTCCGGGCGGCCCTGGCGCTGCAGGCAGGCACCGCCCCGGGCGTGGGGCGGCCCATCCGCGGCCTCACGGGAGTTGTAGTCGGGCGGGGAGCGCCGGAGCCTCACCCCGGGCCGCTCCTGCGCGACATGGCGGCGGCTGCGGCGGCGGCCGCGCAGGTACCGAGCGACCCCTCCTGCGCACNCAGCCCTAATCCCCCTTTGCCCTTGTGTCGGCAAATCTCCGGCGGGTGGATAGGGAGAGAGTTTTGCTGGCACACGGGACGGCTGGGGCTGTCTCCAGAACAGATGCCGGGGTTTGCAGCCGGCCCTCCTCCTCCTCCGGCTTATGTTGATCCTGGTAATTCAGAGTGAGCGAGGAGAAGGAGAAAACCCAAGGGTTTAGTAAAATGGTTGTGTGCCGCCTTTGGACACTGGATTCCACTCGGGCAGAGGTGCTGCGGTGGTGAGTTGGGCTGTGGAGCGGCTGTGCCGTGTTCTGGAAGCTGTGAATCCCTTGCTGCTGCTGCCTGAGCGCAGGGCCCTGCTTTCTGTCCGGGTCACTGCATCCAGCCTCCTGCTGATTTTTGCAAGGTTGGTTTGGCACACAGAGTTGGTCAGCTGTAAACTTCACGGTCCTGGTTCTGCCTCTTACTTGAAACCAAGCTTCAAGTTTTAAGTTGAAACAGAGGGAGAAGTACCAGGCCTTTGTCTGTTTAATGCTAAAGAGTGAAATTGGGTAGTTTTTATCCAGCTCTGACTTAGTATGCTCCTGAAGGCAAGCTAGGATGAAACTTTCAGGGTAAAACACGTTCTCTGTCTTGTCAGTAACATGGCAGCGTATTCTGTCTTACTGCCATGCAATGGTGTGTTTTGTATTTTCCAGATTTTATGGTGTGCAGGGCAGTTTCTTGGAGTCTTCCAATGGTCCTCGTGGGAGCACTTGAATTTAAAAAATGTTCTAGACGTTCCAAATAGTGTTTCCCAACATTCACATTTAGGAGACTGCACTGCAGTTAAAAAGTTGCATTAAGATACTGTGGTGCAAAACAAGTGATAGTCAATTTTGCTCTGCTTGTTGTATTATATATATGTATATATATATATCTGTAGTATATATATTTGACAGTGTTTGTTGTGAACATGGTTTCACTACTGCTTCTCAAGAACCTGTTAGTTATAGAGCCTGATTTTTGTGTATAAAGGAGTCTGTTATGTACACCATTTGATAACAGTGAAAGAGTGTATTATGTTAGCAGTCCCTCTCTCCACTGCTAGAGGGTTACGTAAAAGGAACAGGAATTTGTCCTAATATCCTGGAGGCTAGGTTCCTCTAGAACTTGTTTGGTGGGTGATCGAGACCTAAAGAAACAACTAGGGGGAGAAAACTAGTCAAGATGTAAAGAAAAGTTTGTAAAATTACGGAAATTATATGATCGAACCAGGGAAAAGTGTGCTGAATTTTTTTTACCATGATTGTTATTTGTTTTTCTTAGTTGATCACATTTAAAACTTAACAATTGTTTGTTGTCAGGTAAACACCAAACCCTTCTGCTATTCTTTACATGTTTTTGAGATTATTAAACTTAAGGGAACTGTAAGAGCCCTAAGTGTTTTTATTGTTACACATTATGATTTTAGTTTATTTATTTGTATTACTATGTGTTTATTTGTTTGGTTTTGCCAATGCAAGGGCACTTTAACAGCTTGTATCTAGTCTAGTTCATATTTTGATAGAGTAATTCCATTTTGTCTGTGGAGAGGTGGCTGTTTGTGTCCAAAAATTCTTAATAGTAATAATTTAAAATCCTTTGCCCAAATGTATTCTGAAGGTGATTTTACAGTTTGTAACACTGGTGGAAGGAGCAGAACTTTTTATGCCAACTGCCTGTATCTCAATGCAAACACAGAACCCTGACTTGTATGCCCTTCCTTTGGTTTAATATTTTTGCCCATCACGGTGTTCTGTGTTGGTTGGTGTATAGTGACCTCAGCAGATATTTACAAACAGTTAACTCCTGAATGAGTGCTGCTGGAAAGAAGGATGAAGGCAGGAAAGGTCTTGCTACTGCTGCAAGCCAGTTTAGGTTTTGAAAGGGAACTGGTTGGATCAGGATATGCCAAATAACTGGACTCATGCCAAGCCTGCGTCATCTGTGAGCCTGTGTCTTCCCAGCCGCCCAGCATGACAGTCTCATACAGGCCTCTCCTCCAAATGCTTCTAAATATTTGGGATTTATACTCTGAAATTTCCCCTTCCCCCCAAAATAGTGACCTTCACTGGAAAACTCACAAGAGGGAGAGAAGAAATACTCCATATTTCCTGCTACAGAGGAAGGAAAACAAGAATTCTTTCTGTTGACTCTGGGGCAGCATGACTCACTCGATGCCCTGTCAGTTTGGGTTGTCTCAGCGTGGTTTTTGCTTGCCTCGCCCTCTATTTGGTCTACATGAGTGTGGTCAAAACCTGTAATTTTCAGTGCTGCATGTTGGTATTTCACTGGAAACTGCATATAGTCCAGGAGTTATCCTGGGGAGCTGCTGGCTGGAGGGAGGACACACGAGGTGCTACAAGTGGGCAAGACTCAACACCCATCTGCCAGAATTCCCAAAACCATTAGCTGGAGGAAGCCTTTTCAGGTACTTCTGAAACCTCAGCTTGGAGGGACAGTGTGCAGCTGTAGATACAGAGATAAAAAATGTTGCTAAGGAAACGTCCCATTCAGAGCCAGAATGTCATGGTTGCTGCTTTTAACTACCCCGAAGTCCCAGAGGTGGCTGAGATACAAGCCAAGCTTGCTGAGGAAGTTAACAAGGCTCAGAGACCAGTTTTTGGAGACCTGAAGTCTCCAGGCTTGTACAATGAGTGAATTGAATGTCATGAATCGCCAAATGCTCCTCTGCAGCTGGAAGTGCTCTGGTGTTTCTATTTCTGTAAGTGTCTACGTGGTGCTCCTCGGAGTAGCACCTGAGTGTCATGTACCTGGCTTGAAGAACGTGTAAGACATTTAAATAGTTGTGTGAGTTGTAGAAAGAGTAGATTTTGTGGCAGGGAGGGACACTGTGAGAATTGTTTAGGAGGATGAGAGCATGAAAAGGGAAAAAACCTTTTCCCTTTTGAATGAATTCTGTGTTTTCAGCTCACCATACAGGCATTGAGACAGCAGGAGTGCCTTCTCTCAGGGGGAGTGAGATAGGGTGGGAGCAGCTGTGGAGAAGCAAGTACCTGGGAGAGTTATGGTTGGGTTAATTGGTAGATGTTAGTAAACAAGGTATAGCATTCCTGACATGGAGTGAGGTCTGGCGTGTCCTAAGGGAAAAGGGCAGACAGGTTTGTTAAAAGCGATACTTGTGCAATTCCTGTTATCAGAAGAGAGCTCTTCTCTTTGTAAACTGACTGCTTCCTCAAACAGGGAAGTTCTGTCATCATGAGATAGGCTGAGACAAGGTTGTCTTTGTGAGATATGTACTAGCTCATCCCTGTGGTGTTGTTTGCAGAAAGTGGTCATCTGAGTTCATGTTTTTCAGCAGTTATTGATGTGAAGAAATATCAGAGACAAAACACCATTCTCCAAGTCAGGAATCTGTGTCCCTGGCCTGATGTATCTGTCCTGTTTGGCAAAGTACAGTGTAAGGTTTTAGAGGGTTTCAAGCCAGGTGTTAGAGTGGAGATCCAGTTTGGTAGGTGCAGCATTAAAAAAATTGGTTAGGATGCCAGCTTTGTCTACTCAAGGTTAAAAATTAACTCTGTTTCATGGAGTTCTTATCATGCCACTGTATACTTTTGTCTGTTGCCTAGTTTTGATATTTTTCTAAAAAGAGGTTGTAAATACAAGCAGTAGGGGTGGAATGTAGGTCAGTTGTCCATAGACTAGGAAAGATTACACAAAAAAACTTTTAAAACTTTACTGATTCTTTTGTGTCAGTCTCTTCCATCAGGTTAGGGGTACAAGCACTATTCTATGAAAGTCATTAGTTTGTGTTCTTATGCTGTAAAATGCAAATATTCCTAGAGCACAAGAGCCTTCCCACAAAAAGGCTTACAGTAAGGAGTCCTTAACTATAAGAATGCTCCTTCTCTGTCAAGCATTTGCAAAATGTGAATTTTTTTATGCACTTCATCTAGTAACTCTCGTCCGCTATATTATGATATTCTGAGAATTTGTTTTTCTGGACATGTATTTTCTGTGAGATATCTTTTATTGCTAATTGTTTATATTCCCAAACCATGTTTTTGTCACAGAAATGTGAAGGTTTGTTGGTGTAGAAAATGAAGGGTAATGATTAATTTAAAAAGGAAATTTCACTCTTCGGAATGGGAACCCTAGCTGTCATTCAGGCTGTGCCTGCCTTTTGCTTTTAAACCTCCTATTTAATATAGTCCAGTGTGTATTTTTATCAGTAACGTATCTTTGTATGCAGTGTTAAAGCACAAAGGGTTGAGTTGCCCAGTACAAAGCACATGTGTGTGCATGACAGAAGAATCACATTGTCTTTTTTATCAGACCTTTACTTCCAGCAAATAGCTCTTCAGCGTTATGAGTGTGCAGCTCTCTGTACCTGCATGGTACGAAATGAGAAAAGCTGCAGCACAGCTGCTGTTAATTTCTGTGGGGCTCTATATTTGCTGCAACAACAAAGTATGAAGTAGTTTTGTCAGACAGTTATTGGAATGAAATTATTTAACTAAATCAGTGCTGTTGCAGTCCTGAGAGTTAGGGACTTTCTTTTCCTGGTTTTTCCTTAATCTTTGCCATGAGGTTTGCATTCAGTATCTTTTGACAGTGTGTCTTGTAGCCAGGTAGGTTGTTTGGGGTTTTTTTTCCACAGTGTGCCTTGCAGTTATCAGTCAGTATCTGCTTTTATGGGACAAATCATGTTCACACTACACAAGGGAATAATGCAGTTAAAGTTGTGGCTCACAAACATAGCATTTGTCTCAGTATCCTCGCTTGCCTGTTTTGTTTCATACAGAATGTTAGAAAAGGTGTAGGATTGTGGCCACCAAATAATTAAACGTCTTGTGATACCATTTGGAGCCATGTGATGAAGTGCCCTTGTTTGGAATGACTGGACCAGAGTAGTCGAATTAACAGGAAATATTTCTGTAAGCAGTAGAAAGTAGTGGATCTTGGTTTCCAATGAATATTTTTTGCAAATCTGATTTACTGTTTATGTGAATTAACCTAGTCTGCAGTGTGAGCTCTGTTCTTAGTGCCCACTGAAATGCACTTGGGTGGGGAGTGGATTCTCTGATATCAGGCCATTATGGAGCTCTCACTGTAGCCTTTTTAACAATGCAGAGACACTGCTCATGGACGTCCTCCCTTCTTCCTGTTTTCATTGTGCATGGAAAAGTGTAATATTTTGAAGATGGCTACCTTCTGTCAAGGTTGGCTAAAATTGACCAATGAATAAAAAAATACAAAGGTAGCTGCTGGAGGTGCAGACATGATGTAGAAAATGAAGATAAATTTCATAGAATCAGGTTAAATGTAGGTCATTGTAGCTACTTCACTAACCAGTTTAATTACAGTCATTATACTTTGTTGCCTGTTTTATATGTGTCTCACTCCCCTTCAGGTAAATCTTTTCTTTCCCTGTATGTGGGCTATTTCCTTTCTGCTTCTTTCTGTAATCTCCAGGATATCCTCCTCTGTAAAGAAGATTGCCACCCCCACACTAGCACTTATGCCAGCAGGGAAGGCAGGAGCCATCTTCAGAGATCAGCAGGCACAGCCCAGGAGTGTGAGCATGGACTGGTGACATGCCCTGTCTTGCCTCCCCTGTGCCAAGTCCTTAGTGTAGCTGTACTGGTGTCATTGCAGCTTGGCACTTCTGGGCAAGTTAATACCATCAGCCTTAGTCCAGTGCTGTTATAGAAGAGGTAACAATGCATCATCTAAAAAGCTCTTGACCCACAGCAGGTCACTCGTGCCTGAAGAATGTATCATGCTGTTTTCACAAAGAAAATATTTACAGGTGCATAGTAGGATAGGAAATGCTGGAGGAACAGGGATGTGCTCTAAAGAATTCAGGACAAAATGTTCTGTGGTCAGAAAAGACTAGATCAGGTGTTTACAGAAGCTCTTCCTATTTTGAAACCTTGGGAAAACAGTTAAGATACGTTATCAGGTTTATTTTCCTATAGGAAGTGAGAGCTCTGCACCTTTCTGTGGGATGGATTGTGTTTTCTAAGAGCACTTCTGGAAGGACCAGAGAGGGGAAAAGTACCTTTCTCCCCATTCTGTAGAGGAGAAGGCAAGTAGAAGAATCAGCACATTTGCCCTATGCCATAGCCCAGGTCAAAAGATCCCCTTCTCCCCTGGGAAGAGAAGGGGATGAATGCATGTCTCATCCATGAAATCTGATGCAAGGAAGGGGGAAACTGTGAGATCTTGCTGCAGGTATTGAGAAAAGAGGTGACAGAGAGTAGGCAGAAGAGTAGGCTGTGCAGCTTCATGCCTCCAGCTGAGTTGTGGTTTCTTTTCAGGGTTCTCACATTCTACTTAGGAGATCCAAACAGGAATAAAGATGCATATCTTGGGCTGCTTTGGCACAGCAGGTTCAACCCACTGGGAATACAGAGCCTTCTCTTGCACTGCACCACTGAGCTGTAGTGCACCCAGTAGTCATTTATTTGTGACTTCTGGGCAAACATACTGATTTAGGCAGTGCTAATGAAGCTGGGGAAACTCTGAGCTGCCTTAGTCCTCTTCCAGTGAGTGAATGTCTGCTTGTGCACCCTGCTGGGAATTAGCACTTGACAAGGTCCTGTGCTGTGCCTGGCTGCCATGGGATGCCCAGTGTCCCACTCCCTGCTGGTTATTGCAAAATAAAGGCACAATTCCCAACAGCCAGCTCTCCCAGGTTCTCTGTACGTGTCTGCAGTTGGCCTGGTCACTGTTTTCCTGACATGCCTCTTGCATAGCCTTTACACCTCTGGAGCCTCGAATGGGAGCTTGTTCTGGCCTTTGGGAAGCACAGGCAGGATCTCCTTGTTGGTCCTTGCTCTTTTCCTTCTTTGAGGAAAAGCTGTTGCCTTGGCCACACTTTTTGGCTTCCATTGCCCACATGGCACAATCTTCTCGCTTAGGCTCCGTTCTGTAAGAGTTGCCAAACTGAACAGATAGGGCTGACATTACTGTGCGTGCTTAGAAGAGGAAATGTTGACACACTGAGTTTGTTACTCTTGCTTTTTTTCAGTAGTACCCAAACTCAGCGAGTCATCAAGAAGTGTGGTACTTTGTATGGTCTCTTGGTAGAATTGAGACGGGAATCTTGGTTATGTCACACCGCTGATTTAAGGTAAAAAATTGTGTTTGGCAGCACAGGTCAGGTGGTTTTTGCTGTTCTGCCCTTCTGTCTCTGAAACAACCAATTGTGGTGGGGATTTTGCAGACCAAGGCCCTTCCCCAGACAGCATATGGTCCACGTGACACTTGTGTCATAACACAACAACTAATACAAAATATGGAAATGGAAACTAGCAGGTAACAAAGCGCACATACACAGAGAAACACACAAGTAAGCCTGGTTTCAGCCTTCTCTTCGTACTTAATGTGTTTCTGTCTCTATGGTTTTGTTAATGTTTGCTTTGTTTCAAACAGAAAGGAATACGGAATCACATCAGGATCACTTCCTAGTGGTGCCTTAATACATAGGGTAGGAAGGATGATCTGTTTGATTAATTCAGACACCTACTTCAGCCATGCCAATTTAGCTCTTTTGGGAGTGAAAGAAAGGAAAGAGAAAGGAGATATAATAATGTCACCTAATCACATTAGATTCAAAAGTTTGTAAGATTTTAACTGCAACTTAATTTCATTGCAGTTCAACTTGAATTATAACAAAATAATTGGTGCATAACAGCAATTTTTCTGAAGATCCAGTACTTTGGGTGTTGTGCTTACTTGAAATTTTGGCTGTACCTCTGCCAACAGAATTCTGAACAACCTTTTAACAGGATGCTTAGTGAGTTCCCTATGTAGTTTCTATGTGGCTTTTTTCTTTGAATGATTGTTCCCAGATTAGCATTGGAAAGATTTCATCCCCAGGCATGGTTGTTTCAATAAAGTGTTTGAGGCTTTTAATTAATTTTACCTTAAGAAAGATTTTCTGTGAGTGCCGAGTATAACTCACCCTAAGCAAAGAAGGTGGTGCAAGGTATGTTTATCCAGCCAAGGATGCTGTGACAGCTTAAAATAAAGTAGTGTTGTCTTACATGTGTAGGGAACAGTGGGCTCTGAGAAGGGATTGAGAGCTGTTTCTTGTGCTAAAATCACAGTCAGGTACTTAAGCTTTTAGTAGCTCTTGCACATTAAAAATACGTTTTGGTTCAGAGAGTCAAGCATGCATCATTTTTGACTCCTTGGCCTGTGCTTACTCTGTGTCTTGAAAGTCTTTCTGAAATGGAAAAGTTGTCTTATCTTTTTACTCTGCAGCCTGTAGGGAAGATCTGGCAGAGGGTTTGGGGAGAGAAAATCACATGTCATTGGAACGTCCCTCAGGGTCACAAGATGGATTGTGTGAAATGCCAGGCAGAGCTGAGCTGTACTACCAACCGTGTTGTAACTCCAGACAGAGAAATTTGCTCTCTGAGGTTTGCTTAGTAGTTTTGAAAGATATAACTGAAGAAATAATAGAAATGGAAAGTGAAAACTAGAAGAAAATATTAAGGAGATTCCTGGAAAAGGGTTGGCCTTGGAATTAATTACTCAACAGGATCTAAAATGCCAAAGCACCTCTCTGCTACTCATTTGAGCTGATAAAGACTTTAATTTTATTTTTGACTTTTGCAATTGCAGGTGTCACAGAGAAAAATAATCAGCGTCAACCCAGTGGTCATCAAGGATATGAACCCTGCTGTTTTTATCTAGATGGATGAAAAGGTTAACAGCCCAGAAGAGGAGTTCCTTTTGTTTCCAAGATGGCAGCAACTAGTGGCGAAAGTCAGCTGCAGCGGATTATCAGAGACTTGCAAGGTATAGTGAGTGCCATGCTGACAGATACATCCTGCGTCCTCCAGGGTTTAGATAACAGTGTAGGTGCTGTGTTTTCAATTGTGTAACTCTTTCCTGCAGCATTGTAGCAACATAATTCAAGGTGTGCAATGTGACTGATTTTTTTTTTTGGGAGATAAGTGCTATGCCTTCTGCTATACCTGAATTCTTGTGTTCTGTCAATTTAAACATACAAGAGAAGAAATGTTTTACAATTTAAAGAGAGGTGTGTGTGGGGTGTACACTGTGAACTAGTGCTTCATTGGCATGCATAGAGTTGTGCTACTACAAGACTTCCTGTAAAGTAAGGAGAAAGGGCCTAAAACTCAGCTTTCCTTGATGGGAAGCTGGTGTGGTATTGATGCTAATGTGGAAAGGGAAGAAACCAGGGAGCCAAACCTAGCTGGGAAAGGAGACCCAGAAGGAAGAGTGCTGGAGAATTACACCTGCTGTTCTTGCTGCAGTGGAACCTGTCTTCCACTAGAAGCAGCCAACCTCATATTCAACAGTTCTGTTGCAGGCAGAATTGGTGTCAGATTCATAATGGTTTTCCTGCTCTCTTCCTGTCCCAATCAGCTGCCTATACCAAGATTCAGATATTTTTCCTTTTAATTTTTATTAATATAAGGTATATGCACCAAAGCTGAGAATCTAGATCTTCCTGTGATATAAAAAAGGAGCTCTGTGTGCCTGCTAACAAGAAGAAATTTTAATTTTTAAAGGGTTATCGAGTGGGACTGGGAGCTAAAGCTCACTTAGTCACCTGAAATAAGTATAATACTAAGGGGAAAGCAAGCTCAAAATCTGTAATTTCTGATGCTGAGAAGTACATCCTTTTGGGGTTAGAGTGTTCAGGGGGACAATGGACTGTATTTTGACTTGAGATTTCCTCACCTACTATGGGTGTGTGTTTCAGGGAAGAGTTGCTGTATGCTTATTTTTTATGTAAATTATTTTTTCATTTGTGTTTGTAACCAACACAAGCTGAACCTTCCTGAATAAAGCATGGAGAAGATAAATGTGCTGACTGAACGACTGTTCCCGTGTTACTGATCCCCTTTAGCAGATTACATGCTTTGTCCTTTCTAATCAGAATTCTGTTTGTCCTGTGGCAGTACCTTAATGTGCACATGAGACAGCAAAAAGTTATTTCTCTTCCCTCTGCTGAGGTAGCAATTACCAATTGTCTGTTAGCAGGTTTTGCTAAGTGTCAGGAGTGCTGGGTGTGCTTTTAAGACTAAATAATCCATACAACACATTGACACAGTTTGAACTCCTGTTTTCTTATAGGTGGACTCAAATTGCAAGCTTATCTGTAATTTTTTGTACTGTCGTTAAGACATTTCAGCTGAAAGAAAATGAGTCCACATGCATAATGTCCACAAAAAAAGCATTTATTTAGTTGTTTATGGATTCGGTGCTATGTGTCCTTTGCATTAGTTAACTATTTTGGTGTCTTGTTTTAAAGATGCAGTGACTGAGTTAAGTAAAGAATTTAAAGAAGGAGGTGAACCGATCACAGATGACAGTGTCAACTTGCAAAAATTCTCCTACAAGCTTGAGTATCTTTTACAGGTAAAAAGTGATTTGTGTAATTTGTAATCCACCAGCAAAGCTTGGCCTTATTTTCTCTTGCTGCCTCTTCAGTATGTGGGATTTAAATCAAATAATCACAAATATCCAGTTGAGTCTCTCTTTCTATTTTATTTTGGTGTGTGTGATAAGAGGACTGAAATAGGTGCTACCTATTGTACTTATTTCAAGTGAAAATAAATGTAATCAAAAGGCAATGCTGGAAGTTTGAGGAATGTAAGGTATTTCTTTTTTGATCTGAAAGATCTGAGCTTGATTTTAAATACAACCTTGCTAAATTATCCTGCAAAAACTGTGGTAATGAGATCTTGACATTTTAATGCAAAATAAATACTAGATGTGAGTAATTTATAGAATTTTCAGCACTTTTGCTTTGGGAATTTTTTTTTTTATTGTATGGAAGGCTTAAGGCAAAAGGTTGATTTTTAATCTGGAATGCTGCTTAAAATTTAAGTAAAAGAGGACACCACTGGGCCAACTGTAATTCAGTTTGCATAGTGTGGTGTCCACATATACTGTAATAATGTAACTGATTGCAACAAATGCTAATTTGCAACAAATGCTAATTAGCCTTAATCTAGGCAAAGGGATTTTTAGGGTTGCAGAGGCTCCAGCAGAAACAGAAAAATCCTTTGGGAATTGACTGGTCCCAGGTGCAGTTCATACCCTTGCTGCATTGCTACTCTGAACATGATTTAGCTAGAGCAGGTTTTTCTGGTACAGATGTGCTCCTGCCACACTTAATTGCTGATCTTTCAGCAACTGGTTGTTAGTGCCTTGCTCTTGAACAGCTGCTGAATCTGCTGCAGATCTTTATCTCAGCAGTTTTGAATCTATGCCTGTGTTTTAAAGAGACCCAGAACATTATTATCTCTTACAGTCAGGTAAGTAGCTTGTGTAACTGCTGGATTGCATCACTGCAGTGCAGTGCCTCTTTCCTTTGTGAATGCATTAGCTAAAGCTGAGAGGAGCCATGAAAGCATATGCTGCTGGGAGAGGAACAGAATTCCAAGTAGCTATATATATTTCTATTTAAATCTTGCTCATTTTATTTTGTTTTCCTGGTTTAAGTTTGACCAGAAAGAAAAAAGCACATTGCTGGGGAACAGAAAAGACTACTGGGATTATTTCTGCGACTGCCTGGCAAAAATCAAAGGAGCTAATGATGGAATCCGCTTTGTCAAGTCTATTTCAGAAGTAAGTATACCAGTTAAGCTTCATAATATGTGGTTTATGTTTTGTCATGTCTTTTCAGAGAGCAGGAGCAACAAATCAAAAAAAATAAACTGCTTTTAACATGTAGCAACAAAAAATTTGGGGATTTTTTTTCTAATTCTCACGTAAAGTATAAAAAGGCAACACGACTTTTTTTTACTTGGGCACTAAATTATGTAGGATCAGATAGCCTGATTCCTGTTTCAAAGACCACTTACACAAGTGAATGGACTTGTTTGTCTGTTTTCATAAACTTAGTGCCATTTTCTCTAAAAAGAAATGAAAAATTAAGTCAAGGGTAGAGTGTGCCATCTTCAGCACAGCTTACAGCAGGATTTGGCTCCCAAGGGTAAGAAGAAAGGTTCACCATATTTGACTTTTCTTAAGACTTTTTTAACTGGTCCATAGAGTTGAGGAGGACTGACGGAGGGCAGCAATTTCATCTTCTGTCTCAACTCTGTTCCTCTGTGTGAAATGGCATGATGAAATGACTAGGGATGGTTGTTGTTATTCCCTTGGGTAAGCTGTCAGGCACAGCACAAAAAGTCTTGTTCCTGTCAGATTTAGATGGTAGTAAAAGCGTAATCTTGTAAAAACCACATTTTATCTTCAATTCAATGCGTGGGTGAAATAAAAGCTGTGAGAAGCTGTCTGTGTTGATCCGGAGTCTTTAGAATTGTTTGAAGAAGATTTTCCTTGTGGGTGGAAGAGTTGGTGGTGTGGTGGTGCTGGCCAGCATTGTCCTGATGCTCACTTCCCTTCTCTGTGAGCAGTGCTATCTTGCATTGACCAGTTACTATTTACAGCAGATTTTCCTCTTCTCTTGGGAATTCTTCCACAACAGTTCTAGATAATATTGTTTTGATCCATCTGAAAGAGAGCCATGACACTGTAGCAGAGGCAGGTTCTGGGTTCCCTACCTTTCTTTCTTTTCCAACTTTGACAGTGTTGAATTTTGCTGTTCCAAGGTGAACAGTCCAAAGAAGGGCTCCGGTTTGTTTTACCAGTGGGAAGCAAAAGAGGGGAGAGGCACAGAAATTTGGGTTGGATTTCCCACTACAGGACAACTGGAGAAGAAAGGACAGTAGCAGCTGCTGCAGGAAAAATCCTCTGACTATAGATAGTGGCCCCTAAATTCTCAGTAGCAGGAGCCACTCTGATTTCTCTGCAAAAGTGGCTGTGCTGTAGTCTTCAGCAGTCTGTTGTCTGCGGTATCACTTGCATATTGCCACAATTAAGGACTGCTCAGCTATTTCCTTCTTCAGTGCCTCTGGCTGTTAAATTGTTAGCACAGTATCAGAAATTATAGTTTGGAAGCAGGATATTTTCTACTTCAATTTATGTGCAGCCATAGATACTTGGTTGTGGAAGGCTTCTTTAATCTTTATTAACTTGTGGTTTAGGAATATAAACTCTTAAAAAAAAGAACCAGTGAACTGCTTCAGGTAACTGAGCTGGCAGACTCAGGCCAAGAAATTAAATTACACATGGCACAAATATGTGTTTGTTATTCCCCTTCATTACAGGTAGAAATTAGCAGCAGATTTTCCAGCCTGACTGGATAGAACATAAAGGTTTCCAAATGTCTTTTATTTGCACTATACAATACTAGTTGACTTTCAAACAAGGAAGTGAACAAAAAGGGAAGAGTAATGGCAGGTAATTTTAAGAACAAAAACATTTAACAGCATAATACCTCTTCTGCTCTGCCTGCAGTGCTTCTAATATTAGACTGCACAGTATGCTAGAGAGGTGGAGCAAGGAAGCAAATAAGAATGCCCTGGAAACTGTTATCTGTTAATTAAGCAGAGGGCCTTATTCTTGAGGGCACTAGGTGAGCAATGAGTTCTGGTCATTCCTCTTTCCCTTTCAAAAGGTGATTATGCTGAATACACATCTTTCCAAATCTTTACAGCCATACACTGCACCTTAGCTACAGTGTTTGCTGTCAACATGGAAGCACTGTTAGAACCAGACACTCAGCCTCCCTGATCTCTAGCAGGTCTCAGCAGGAGATGGCATGGTTTTGCTTCCTAGTCAAGTAGTCTTTAGCTACTTGTAGCTGCATATATGTAAATATTTTCCTCTGGTTTTCATCAAATATGTTTATTCTGGTCTCTCCATATTGCTTACAGAAAGTATCACAACTTGAATTAATAAACCAATTAGAGTAAGGATAGGATTAATTCAGTGGATTCCAGGGTTTGGGTTTTTTTTTTACAGTTCTTACAATATTCACTAAATATGTCTAGTTAGGAAAAACACTTGTAAGCTTCTGTGCGCAGAGTAGGGATAGCATCTCCCTGAAGAAATTTTCAGATATCTGCAGAGTGAATGAGGGTGAAAACCAGTCGGTAAATGAAATTAGCTGTTTCTTGGATACTTAGCATTTAGGAACCATGGTATTTTGCTCTTTGTATCTTGTAGAATTCAAACTGGAAGTCAGTAAAGTGTTGCTTCATTTGCTTCACATTTCATTCAGGTTCCATTTTTAAGGAACATTTTTGTACATATTGGGTTACTGAGCTAAATTAAGAACCTGTGTTGTTTCAGAGCAGAAGCCCAGTAACAGCAAAAACAAGAAAGCTGAGTGTATTGTTCTCACTTCACCACAATACAATGCTTATCAGCAGGAAAGAAAACTTGTGTGGCCTCTGAGCCTTCTTTCACACTAAGTTTTCAAGCAAAGTTTACAATAACCTACTAACTTGTGCCTCAGCCTCTCTAATATTTGTGTTGGCATCTATTTTAAAACATAAATGTATTTCCTTTGTTCATTGGATGAGCAGTTAGGTGAGAAATTCTTTCATCGCACTCCTTTTCCATTCCTAAATTGATTACTGACTTTGATGGAAAGACGAAATGAAACACAACTATTCTGTTTCACTATTTTGCAGAGCAAAAAATGGTTCAGATGTAAAAATAAAACACAATTTTTCAAGTCAATAGCTATAACAAAATCCAGTGCTGAGCTTTGTGATCCCCCTTGTGTTGAATTAACAGCTGTCTTCATAAAAAGATCCATTAATTTTGGTCATGCAGCTGCTCTTGGTCTGAAGAAAGAATTAGATTTTAATCAGCTTTACGGTTAAGTATTAAGAATGGCTTTTTGCATTGTCTGGGGTTACTGTGTCCATGGGGATGTATATTTGTATATGTGTACATCTTTGTTCTATGACTAAATCTGTCCTAAAGCTCTTCCAGCTGTGGCCATACACGTCTTAAGTAACTTAAGCAGTCACTTCTGCCTTTGCTGGGCACACTGAGATTTGCTTTATATTGTGAATTGTCCTTAGCATGGTCTGTACTCAGGTACTCAATATATTAGATGATTCATTGGTCCTGTGGTGCCTTTTATATTATTACAAAGTGGACAAAAGGCAGCTGTGGAAACAAATTCATCATTCTGAAAAGATTCCACCCAATGACTGACAGTGGCAGTTCTTACTGGCTTCCTTTACAACTTTTTCCTTTACAGTGGCTTATTGTGAATATTTTGATGTTGCTTTGTAGACTGTTCTGGCCATGTCTCTACATGATTGCAGATGATATTTAGACTTTGTTTTCTTGTGGTTTCCCCCTTCCAGCTACGAACCTCTCTTGGAAAAGGAAGAGCATTTCTTCGTTACTCCCTGGTTCACCAAAGACTAGCAGACACCTTGCAGCAATGTTTTATGAACACCAAAGTGACCAGGTGAATAGCAAAATGCTTTTTTAACTAATGGGTGTTTGCTCAGTGTGATCAGGCAACGTCACCTAGTAGCTATTGAAAGAAATTGAAATGTTTCCAAATGTTTGGCTTAGAGAGCTGGTAATAGGATATGAAGGATCATAGACCTTTTGGCCTGGGTCACTGGTTCATACCTATCTTGGGCTTGTAAAGATTGAAAGTTATTACAGCTAAATATGTGTGGAGTGGGTTGCGCTGATGCTTCTGTAAGTCAGTTTCAAAGGTGATGTATTTACAAGTATTGAAGATCCTGAGTTTGATGGGCTGTTCATCATGAGAGATGATTAATTTGGATGTGTTGCACAAAGCCCCAGAAAGCATTTGCATATATCTCTGGATGGTCACAAAGAGGAACAACTTGCCCTTGGCCACAAAACTCCAAAGATAGTTTGTATTTGGTTGGAGGGACACTGCTAGGGCTTTAAGAAAAGGCCAGTTATTTTTACAACATATTTAACTCTGGATGCTGCTTTCTGTTCCTCATTTTTGATGTATTAAATGCGTGCTTTAGGTATTTACTGTGTGATTATCCACTGTATAGTAACTATTTTGTATTGTCAGTGATTTGCCCAAGCACTAGAGGAAAAAATGTTTTGTGCAGGGACTCCTTTAAATATATTTATGTGGAATTAATTAAAGTTGTTTAATTTCATTGACATTGAAGGGATGGGATATTGTTTGGTGGGTCTGGTTGTTTTCATTTGTGTTGAGAATATTGTATCATAATTTTTCTGAGGTGGAATGAATAATGATGTAGGGTTTTTTTTGCAAGAGAAACTGCTGCTTCTCTTTTGCTTTTGAATGAGTATTACTTCTCTTTTGTTTGTTTGTTTGTTTTCAAGTGACTGGTACTATGCAAGAAGTCCATTTCTGAATTCCAAAATGAGTTCTGACATTGTGGGTCAACTCTATGAGCTTACTGATGTTCAGTTTGACTTGGCATCAAGAGGCTATGATTTAGATGCTGCTTGGCCAGCATTTGCCAGGTAAGATGGAGCCACGTTGTGACTTTGTATTAACAAGGACATTAAAACACCTGCTTGCTAAGGAATCTGTAAAAGCTTCTGCTTTTGAAGATAGGAATACTTGTGTTTGAGCAGGAGTACACTTTTTCTGTGTAGTTAATCCATGACCAAATTGGCCTGTTTCTCCTTCAGTATATTGAGTACCAGCAATCAGAGATGATGCTCTGTAATACAGCACGTCCAGTAAATGCAGTTTAGGCCCAAATCCCAAGCTATTCTCATCTATACAGGCACAAGAAGAAATCTTCTTAGCTTCCTCTGTTTCAAGAGATGAGACATGTAGTGACTGCACAGCACAGCACAGTGCTTCACTTGAACCATGGTGATCCCACCTAAGAGGGGGGTAACAAAAACTACCGGGTCTGGTTCAGATCCATTTGTATCAATGGGGGTTTTCTAGGGCCCTTTGCTGCCACCACCTGGTTGAGCCATCGCCACACAGCAATACATTTCCTTCGAGCAAGGCTGCGTTGGTTCTTGAGGATGTGGGAAGTGACAGCTACCAGCCCCGTCACCTTTTATAGATGGCTTTGATATCCCTGTCTTTATTTTCATCAACTTCAGTGGTTGTTGGCTGAGACAGCAGGTGCAGTTATGTACTTTTTTATGTGGTAGTCACCACTAGATAAATCTTACATATACAAGAAAAAGGCACATATATATGTGCTTAGACATACCTTATAAATTGTTTCTCTGTGTGATCAACAGAAGGACTCTGTCCTCGCTTGGATCTTCAGCATATTTATGGAAGCCCCCAAGTCGCAGTTCCAGCATGAGCAGTTTAGTGAGCAATTATTTGCAGGTAAGCAAATTGCAAATAAATGTTTATGTGTCATAGTAGTTTTTGGTTGACATAGTTCCAGAGAACTTAATAGTTTTATGATGATTATGAGTCTTATCATCTAAACTGTAAGAAGCATTTTTAATTAAAAGTAAAGGGAATTGTCTGTCAGCTGCTTCAACTTAGCATGCAAATCTTGTAAAAGAAAAAAAGTATGTTCAGAAGACTATGTGCAGATATGTATGTTTTCATTTATCTTTTGGGAAAACAAGCCCCATTCCCTACAAGTTGTTATCTTGTAATTCTATGAAGGCAACATACAATGTCACTGTACATTAAGAACCTGAACTTGCTCTCATTTGAGAACACCATTTAAATGTATGTTTAATACTAATTAAAATTTCTGGTTTTCCCCTTCTGTTCATTTAGGCACAAGAATTTCCTTCCAGCCCTGATGTAAATAACTCACTAAATGTTGAACACCTTGAGGGCTATGAAGAGATGCGTTTAGAACTTGACCAGGCTGAGCTGAGGCAGAGGGAACTTCAAGATCGTATTCACCAGCTAGAAATTGAAAACCAGGAGCTCCAGGCAGCTATCAGCCTTCAAAAAGAACAAGTACAGATAGAAAAGGAGAAGAGCAATAACTATAGTGAGGAAAACTCCCGGCTGACAAAGATGATCACAGAGTTACAGAAGCAGTGTGAGGTCTCACAGTCCACTCAGAGCACTGTTCATGACCTGCAGAAGTGCCTACAGTCACTGGAACTGAATGCAGCAGAGCAGCAGAATGAAAACTCAACAAAGGTGGAGCAGCTGTTGACCAGCAAGGAAGATTGTGCCACAAAATTACAGGTTTCAAATCAGGAGCTGGAGACCTCTAGGGCTTTGATTGCTGTGAAGGATCTTTGCATTGATGAGCTCAAAGCCAAGCTGAGTTCCACAGAACAGAAGAACCTCAACCTCCTTGCAAAAGTTGATGCTGCCTTGGACAAAAAGGGACAGGAAGCCACAGCCCAGTATGACTCTGCCCTACAAATATGGGCACTGTTAGAGAAGCTTCAGGAGATGGAAAAGGAAAAGGCAGATATGCAAAGACTCAATGATGAACATGCATCTCAGCTGAAAGCAGCAAGGGAGGAGCTGCTACTGAAACAACAGGCCCAGAAGGAGCTGGAATCCAGATACAGTAGCCTCACTGCTAACTCCAAAGAAGAGAGTGAAAAGCTGATTGGGAGCCTGGATACTATGGCAAAGGAAAAGGATGCACTTCAGAAGGCCCTGACTCTGAAAGGAAAGGAGATGGCTGAGCTCCAGACCCAGGTAATGGGGTCACTGACTCAAGTGGGTTCACTGGAAAAAAATCTTGAGGAAGCCAGGAAGGAAAAAGAGAAACTTGAGGAGGAGTATGGTAGGAGGGAAGGAGCACTGAAGCAGGAAGCCCAGTCACAAGCAGAGCAACTTGAACTACAGGAGGGTCGCTTAACAAAGGTGAGTCAGACTGTGTGTAGCCTTCAGGAGCAAAACCGGAAACTCATGTCTGAGAAGGAGCATCTCGGGCGGAAAGTCAAGGAGCTGGAGGAACAGATGGAGCAGCAAAACTCTACAGTGAGTGAATTGGATGAGGAGAGCAGGAAACTGAAAGCAGAGAATGAGAATTTGCAGCAGTCTAAGAAGAAGATGGAAGAGAAGCTGAAAAATCTGGAATCTTCTAAAGCCTCCCTAGAAGCCAATGTTGCCAGGTTGAGCGCCTCTGAGAAACAACTTCAGAGCGAGATAGATGATGCCCTGGTGTCAGTTGATGAAAAAGAGAAGAAGCTCCGGAGCGAGAACAAACAACTGGATGAAGACTTGCAGAATGCCAGGAGGCAAAGCCAAATTCTTGAGGAGAGGCTGGAGGCTCTGCACTCAGAATATGAAGAAATAAAGCAAAGAGAAGAGACCTCCAAGGAGTCTTATGCCTCACTTGAAGTACAGCTGAAGAGTGCCAAACAGCATAGTTTACAAATGGAAAAAAGCTTGGATGCCTTGAAGGAAAGCAAAGAGTATCTCCAGTCACAGCTCACAGAGAAGGAAGTAGAACTGCAGGGCATGGAGAGCCAATGTGAGCAGCTAAGAGCAGAAGCTGAAAGATACAGGAAGAAAGCAGAGACTCTTGAAACAGAAAAGCTCAGTGTTGAAAAGACATGCCTTCATCAGACAAGACTTATAGAATCTCTCACATCAGAAAAGGAATCAGTGGAGAAACAGCAACTACAGCAGGCAGCATCCCTGGAGAAGGAGGCAAAAGAGCTGGCCTTCAGACTGACCATGAGTGAAGAGCAGCTGGAGATCAACCGAGGTGAAGTGTCCAGGCTACAGGCAGAAGTCCTCAACCTGCGAGTCAAACTTCAGCAGGTCACTGATGAGAGAGAGAGGATGAGAGGTGAGCTGGCAGTCACTGAGACTGTCTTGAGTGAGCAGAAGTCGCTTGTCCAGCAGCTGAAAGAGCAGAGTGAGTCTCTCAACAGAAATCATGTGGAAGAACTGGTGCAATGTAAAGAAAGGGAAGAAAAGCTAAAAAAAGAGCAGGAGAGAACAGTCCATCAAAAAGCTGAGATGGAAAGTAATTTGATAAACCTCAAGGAAGAGCTGTCTAAGGTTAAGCGGTACTTGGAAAATGCTAGAGTGGAAAACGAAGAAAATAAAGATCTCCTCCACAGGACCAACACTGATATGGCTGAACTTGGTATTCAGATTTGTGCCTTGTCCTCTGAAAAGGTGGATGCAGAAGAGCAGTTGGCCCAGGCCACAGAAAGGTTCAAGGAACTGGAAGAACAGGCAGCAGAGCAACAGAAGAAGCTGAAGCTTGACATCTCTAATCTCAGAGAGGAGAACAAGAGCCTGCGTGAGAAATTAGAGGAGGCTCAAATGTGTGCCACAGCTGTCCCAAGTCTGCAATTGCAGCTGGAGACAATAAAGAAACAGGCACAGAGTTTCCAAGAGACCAGCCAAGAAGAGCTGTCTGCAATAAAATTTCAAATGAGCACAGAGATTCTAAATTATCAGACAAAATTCAAGGTAAATTAATGGAATTATTATAGCTGAGGGAGCTGCTTTACCATCTGCTGCAGCAATTACTGCATGAAATCCTGCGGTTCGTGTGGGTCAGGCTCTGAGACTAACATGCAACTAGCCATAGCCTGAGAATCTGAAAATGTCTCTGTGCTCATGACCTAGGCCTATTTGAGGTAAAATAACTCTTCAGAGTTTTATGGACATGTATAGTGGAGAGGCCATGTGATACAGAAAAGTAAGCCAGTACTCACAAGGGTGATGATTTCTTTCATTGGCACTGAAGGTGGCATCTGCTATCCCTCTGGTCACAACTGTGGTTGTTTTCTTTTTTTGTAGGAACATTTCAAGACCTGTTCCTCACACCTGTAGTACTGCTTCTCCTAAGAACTGATTTTGATGAAAGGAAACTTAGACTGAGACCAGTTGCTTTTGCATTTAATTCCTTCATGTATTTTTGCTTTCAGCTGCTCAAGATAGCAGCTGAGAAGATTGGAAGTTTTGCTTCCAAAGAAGCATGAGTCAGCCCTGTGTATGTGAAACAGCACACCTAAAGGCTGAAGATCTCATTGTGTTTGCTTTGCCATTCTGATAAAATGATAAGATTGGTGATTGATCAGAGGCTTATGCCACTGCATGAGTTTGACCTTCTTTTTGTTGAGAATTGCAATAGCCTATGCAAAGTAACAGTAAAACATAGTTAATGTGCCGCCATAAAGTGAGTTTGCATGATTCCAAGAGTTGAGTGTGTTTTTAGCTGTCTTTCATGAGCCAGTGGTGCTGCATTTATCCCATGCATAGCAGTAAGAGCGCTCGTAATTCACAGCTGAGAATTTTGTAGGTTAAGGGGTGGCCGCTGGAGGATTATTAACGACTGGCTTAATCTGTCTTCCAGGCTGTCAGTGAGGAGTGTGGGAAAGTAAGAGAGCAACTTGAGGAGCAGAAGCGACAACAGCATGCAGCAGAGGAAGAGATTACAGAGTTACAAGTAGGTGCTGGATCTGATTTAAAACCAGAGGTGTTCGTGTCAGCAGGCATTAGTGTCACAACTGGGAAGGCAAGCAGCATTTCTGATGACTGGCTATGAGTGTGAGAATGTCCTTGTATAAATACAAGTGCTGCAGATAAAATACTGGGTAGCTCACAGCTACTGAAGCAGAGATTATGAAAAGCACAATATCACTTAGGATTTGTCCTGCTTTGAAAGCTGGTCAGGTCTTATGTAAGACCTGGCTATGTGTTCGCTTCTTAAATGGGGGTACAGGTTTAAGATGTCTTTCTTAGGCCCTGTGTGCCCATACAGCCACATGTGTGAATCCATCTGTTTTGCAGGCTGCAGAGGGCACTGAATCAGAGAATTTATGTGGCTGAGAAATTATGCAGCCAGAAAACAATAAAATTTTTGCAATAAATTTATAAAACAGTTGAGTTAGAAGGGTCATGCTGAGTTGTAAGGAATCCAAAAAGAAGAAAGTTAAGATTACTGGATGTTGTTTTGCCTGCTAGAAGAAATACATACCTTTGGATGCAATTAGATATACTCCCTGAGGACTCCAAGTCTGGCAGACTTCTCTGGAGAGTCTAGCTGTGAAAGAAATTGGGCTGTTTTTGATTGCCATTTGTATTCCATATGGGCTTTAATAAGCAACATTTTCCTCCTATTTAATTTTTTCTCTTTTGAAGCTTTAGGTGGTGGAAAAGCTTTCAGGGTGTATTCTTCTGCCGTTATTTTAGAGAGATTTTTCTTGATAAGGAGGCAAAAGCTCAACTGACGTGGACTAACAAGGATTACAGGCTTAATACTGTCTTACTTTAGTGTGTATCCCTTATTCAGTGTGACAGAAGTAATCAGTCATTAGTACACAACTAATTACTGCCTGCTTACTGAATAATATCTTAATTGGTCATTTGGCATAACTGATTCTTTTAAAACATTGTTAATTGTCCTGTGCATGGTAAAGTCTTGTTTTTATATGTAAGAAAACACAGTAATTTATTTTACTAGGCTGCCAACACGAGTTTGCGTAGAAAGCTGGATGAAGCAAGAGAGCAGCTATCAGAATCGGAATCTGCTCGGCTGCAGAAGGAAGAGGAGGTGAATTCTCTTAGGGAACTCTTGGAAAGGTGAGACTTAGGGTTCTTTACACAAGCTGTTAATTGTAGGTCAAGCAAGTGGACAATAATCAAAACATATTGAAAACTGCCATGGTTTATGAGCTACCATATGTCACAGGGTGTATATAGAACAAATAGTGCACAGGCACTGACAGGGAATATCAGATTGACACTTCAGATGAGAAACATGGAAATTATCCAGCACATGTGAATGCATGATTTAGTTTTTACTGTATTGTTAATTTAGCTGATAGAAATTCATGAAAGACATTTTTATAACCTCTTTTTACCTTACAGATTAAGCACATAATTAAAATAATACTGGAGAGTTTTTTTAAGGAATGGAAAATTTGTGCTTTTGGGTAGTTTATTTTTATTCTCTTCTTCCTGAAGCTTCAGGGAATCAGTAAGAATTATCTGAATGGGACCACATCCTGCATGTCTTTGTCAGGTTTCTTAGCAGCTTTAATAATCTAACTCAGGATGTGTTTTCAAGGTCTGTAACGTGGGTCTGTGTGGTGTGGTGTGGATAATCTGGCAGGCAAAAATAGATCTTCATGAGGCGTGGGCTCACACAGAGTCTAATAGGTTAACCAAAGCCTATGTATTTCTATATTTTTGTGCTGATATCATTGGTATTATTCCTAGCTGGTAGTTATCATAAGCTTTACTATAAGCAGGGCATCCAAGAAATTGCTGGTTGCTGGCTGTGTTCACTAGATAATGGATCTATGTGCATTTTCAGTGATGCAGAAAACTGGGGAGATTCTGTCTATCTCTAAAACATATGCACACTGAGAAAAATTTCACTGAAACTACCTGTTTGTCAGTGTGGAGGAGTCCTTCCTTGCACATGGAAGACTTGAATTTATATGACTAAAAATGATTCATAATTGCCTCTGTATTTGATCAGGATCCAAAAAGAAGCTGATGAAGCAAAAGAGAAGATCCTGGATTACACTGAGAAGCTCAGCAAGGTGGCAGCAGACAAAGATAGCAGTGACCAGAAGTTATTTGCTGAACTGGATGACCTGACAAGAACAAAGCAGTTCCTTGAAGAACGTTTGATAGAACTTATCAGGTTGGCATAAAAATAAACAGCAAGCAGAAATTAAAATCCTTGCTTAGGATGTTCAGGGATACTGCTTCGGTTGTCCAGGCTTGTATTGCCAAATTGAAGATACAAATAATGGCCAAATTCATTAGCAGTTGAAATTTTGCATTTCCATAATATAGTAAAAAAATGTAACTCTCAATAATATCTCCTTAATTTGCCGTCTGTTGTTCTCTGCATAGCATGTATTTTTTCTCCCTGTGTTTGCAGAAGCTTCAGTAGGTTTTTTGATCTATCTTTATTTCTGAAAGCTCCTCAGAAGTTTCAGAGCAAAGGAATTCTTGTTGTGAAGCTTTCACTAGTATTCCGGTTGAGGTTGGTTAACAGTAAACCAGCACTGACAACTTATATGTGTTTTTCTTTCTTTTAACTGTGTCACTGCAGAGATAAGGATGCTTTGTGGCAAAAATCTGACGCTCTGGAGTTCCAGCAGAAGCTTAGTGCAGAGCAGAGGTGGCAGGGGGACACAGAAGTTAATCACTGTCTGGACTGCCAGAGAGAGTTCTCTTGGATGGTGCGCCGACACCACTGCAGGTCAGTTGTTGAACTGTGTTGCACTGTTCAAAAGTAAAACTCAGTATGATTGTCTACATGGAAGAATTATTTCTTAATGTTCACTGTTCAGTGATCAAAATTGTTGATATGTGACATTGTAGAGGCTGAAAGAACATGTGAGCTTAAAGGGGATAAGACGTTACTGGAAAGATCCCTTAACATGTATTAAGGCAAAGATCTGGATGTAACTCTGACTTGGGGAGTCTGTTAGTCTCTCATTTCTGGAAATAAAGATAATCACACCCTGTATAGAGTATTTCTTGGAAGGATTGTGCATTGCTCTGTTCTTACTCCAAACAATACTCACTAGGATGGCTTTTCTACTGTGATGGAAGTATTCCAGAACAAATTTCAACATGCCGTGCAATAATAAATTTGTTTACTTGCACTAGGTATATTCAGAGATAATTAACTATTGCAGAGTAATCCTCTTTTTAAAAAGTGGATATTAAATTATTTCCCCTACAGTAAGTATTAGTTATCTGGTCTAGATTTATTAAAATGTATTTAAATGGATACATTTCAGGGTCCTAGTGATACATTTGGTTTGACCCTTTGCTGTTCCTTATCCTCATGAACTGATTTGTCATGTAAGGAAAGAAGGAAGCACTGGAATTGTTTCCAATTCACGTAAATGTAAACAACATTCTATAGGAGTGGTGAATGGTGATGTCAGTTTGGGTAGCAACATCCAAATTACTCATTTCTGGTAAGGTCTCTGAAAGCTGCTCATTTCTTCACCCAGTAATGATTTCAATGATTATGAAAAACAAAACCATTAAAATTTCCTGAATAGCAGTCATCCCTGCTGGGTGCTTTTCTTCATGAAAATCTCAACATGCTTATTAAAAAGTAGTTGACAGGTTTAATACTGAGAGACTTCAGAGTGGAGAGGGCAGGAGGGAGGAATGTACACTTATGTGTCCAATACTGGATTTTTTTCCTTCCTGAAAGGAAGAGGGGTCGCTATGAAGCAGAGACATATAGATGACATACAGATTATAATGTCCTTATAATCAAATCAGGTTTTGTTCTACCTGTCTGTGAGATTTGGCCTGTGTAGCATTAAGTTCATTTCCTTCTTATGTACTTGATATAAATGTTATTTATTTGCATTGTATGTTTGTGGACATTTGATTATTTTATGTCTTTATATTTAAATTTTTTTGCATTTTTAGTTTTTTCTGTTTTCCCTGTTTATTAAGGTAGCAAAGTGTGAATGTGGATTTCTGTCCTGTGCTTGTCAAGTAGACTTGCTTCACTTCTGAAAGGAGTGAGGTCTGTTAGGAGTTCTGCTAATGGGTGTAGCTTTCATGTTTTTGCAGAAAACAATTATGAGAGCGCCCCAAACTCTGTCACGTAGATATGTTCCAGCTCTATGTGGTATTTTTCTAACACCTTTGGTTTTGAATAATTTCTAGAATGTGTGGCCGCATTTTCTGCTACTACTGCTGCAACAACTACATGGTGACAAAGCCTGGTGGAAAAAAGGAACGTTGCTGCAGAGCTTGTTTTAATAAGCCTAGAGTCATTGTGGACAGTACAGATGACTCTGGATCCAGTGCCAATCAGGAAGAATCACCAGCTTCATTGGAATCGCCTGTGTCACCATCTGAGAGGGATTTTGGTTAGTTTATTGTTTGTGTGCTGTGGACCAATAAGTAGGGTTCTTTGACAGTCTCAAGAAACCACATGGTCACCTCCTGCTCCAATGACCTACAGGAGGTCATGGGATGTTTTCAGGGTGGGACTGAACCATCTTTGAATTTGATTGGTATTGAGAGAAGTGTTCATATATATTAAATGAGTGTCAGTCAGCCCAAGATTTTCGGTTAGTTCTAATAGTTATCTAATGCCTCTGTAAATGAAGAGGAATGTAAATGAAGAGGGCCCAGGCTTCCCACTTAAGGGTTTTCCTTGTTTTTTTTCCAGACAACCAGCTAATAGTGTTTATGTTTCTTCTCATGTATTTTTCGGCACAGCTGCAAGTGAAGCCTCTAAACCACCAGATGATGCAGCATTTGATATAATCACTGATGAGGAGCTGTGCCAAGTACAGGAATCAGACTCTCTCCACAATGAAAGTCAGATGGAAAGAGACTCCCTGGATCAAAGCGTGACAGATCTGTGAGTAAACACTGCTTCTCAAAGAGGGGACTCTTTGGGATTTGCTTTAGAATGTTCTTTTTCCCCCATTCAGTGACAGTAGTTAACCTCTGTGTAAAGTGAAGACACCTTTGTTCCTAGGCCACATGTTCAGTAAACCAACACAAGATAATTTTGGTCTGTCAGCATGCAGTCTAGTAAATCTAAACCACTCCATCCTCTCCCTCCACCTGCTTCACCACAACACAGGGGAGTAGTCCCAGCTCTGTGCTCTATGCTGTCACCAGGCCAGCTGTCACCATTAAAGTCAGCATTCAGGCTCTCTGTGTCTGTAGAATTCCTTACTACCTCAGAGATGACAGCTTACAGAAATGAACAATTGTCCAGCTACATCTGGCACAAGTTTGTTCTTTTCTTCTTAAGAAAATGGGAGTGACTGCAGATTTCAGCATTTTTTTTGCATCTATTTCTACATAAATTACCAATAAAAAGGATTTAAGGCCATGTGAATATCCAAGTACTTGGTTTGCGAATTGTAGAATTGTGGTTTAATGTGTATCCATTTTTAGGCAAAAGATTGTTTTACTATTGTTCAGATATTTCAAATGCTTTACAAAAATTCTGTTCTGTAAAATATATTGTCTTTTGAGAAGGAAAAACAAAAAGAGCAATTTCACCTAAATTATGTATTTGCTTTGCTTCCAAGCAGAAAAATAGACATGATAAATCTAGTTGCTAAACCGAAAATAGTCACAGAGTAAATAGTCTGCTGCTGAGAAAGCAGACCTAGACTCTTTTGCACTCAGCAGACCCATTTCCGGTGTAAACCACAATGACTTGTAGTTTGGGTTGAAGGCAGACAGCACAGACTTGTTTATTTGGTAAAAGAACTTTTCAAAATTCTACATATTTGTTTCTTGGTAAATACCTTGTATGTATTCTGCCTACTTTGTACACAGTTAACCCTGACAGCATATTCCTGCTTATGATGTGGGGGGCAGACATGAATGAACTGAGCTTTACAGTGCCCTTGTGAATTTAGTCTTGCCTTTGTTTTGCAAAAGGACAATTTGTGGTGGGGAATTTTTGTTTGTTTGTTTGTTTTATGAAGAAAAAAATGAAGTGTATTACTTCTTTTAATTCATGCTATCTGCAGCAGATATATTACAGGTGAGTTAGCTCTGGAGAAAACAACCAGGAGAAGAGAAATAAGTGTGGGTCACCATTTGTTTCCATTCAAGATTGGTCTAAATTCATCTTGACTGACAAAATATTCAGGCAGGAAGGAAGGAAGGATTGCCTCTAACAAGGGGATATGATTCTTGAAGAGCACCCCTGGAACAACTTACCTGCACCATGTAAACTTTTAAAGGTTGTCTGTCTTCCCTTGCTGTCAGATTATAGGCAGAAGAGCCAGGAAATACTGCTTTATCCTTTGTTGCTTTTTGTTAGCAGTTTCATTAGCAGGTGGGAACATCCTACTATGGTTGTACTTTGAACTTGAGACATTCTTTGCAGGGGACACAAACGACACCTGCCCTTTCCCATGAGACCTGCAATGTTTGGAAGGTCTCACTAGCCTGAGCACTGGAGAGGAGAATGCCCTTCTTGCATTGCAGATGACTTGAGCATCTGGTATTGATTGTGGGTTTGTGTTATGGGAGAGATCTAGAAATTGATATGTGACTCAGATAATGGTGTGGTGCCTGTGGTGCATGTTGAAGAAAAACAGCAGAGCACAGTGCTGACTGTGACAGCACACAAGTTTTCTCACTTGTTTCTGTGGTGAGGAGTACACATGTACCCAAAGCTTGAGTGTCACTTAGCAGCATAAGATACTTTGGTTGTTTGTGAGTAAATGTGCCACAGCCACTGTATTGAGTATGAGCAAAGGTTCTGCTGACCCTCTGTCCTATCTTTAACAGCAGCCTATGAGAGATGTACTACAAATTTTTCAGTGTGTTCTCCCACATTTCAAGGACCAAGTGATGTTTCAAGGTTCAGTGATGTTCTGAGCTACTGGTTTGATTGCTGCAGATTTCTTGACTGTACCAGACTGAGCACCTTGAACTTCATGTAGACCTATGATCTTTATTTACTCTTTTTCTTCTAAAGTGTCCAGATAAATGTGGCCTGATTTCTATGTGGAAACTTCACGTAGTCTTCATTGGCATTCCAATAATGTTCTCTTTGCATGAAATAGAATATTTGGAGTAGAATTTGCTTTGATACTGTGCCTGTGGAACACGCAAAGGATCCAAGATTGTGGTTGCTAGATGCAGGTCTGAGGAAGGATACAAATAAGTAAATTTTCAGGCTAAACTTCTTTATTGAGATCTGCTGAAAATAATACAAGCTATTTTGGTTTTGCCAGAGATTTGAACTAGCTGGTGGAGCTCAAAAAATGAGGGAGATGAGCAGCCAAGAGAGGGAAGAGAAGGGAGGCTTGCTGTCCAAGTAGAAGGTCTGCGATTGACATGCTCTGTTGACATAGTTTATGACCTTACTCTGGCTGACAGCAGAGATTTTCACACTGACCATACCTATTCTAGGTGTGAGACCTTGCTAGACTGAAAATGCAAGTTGATCCTCAAAGCAGTGAATTACCTTAAAGGACATTCCTGTTCCTATTTGTCCCCCTTTTGATGCCTACTGTATTTTAACTCTTTTTTTCACTTGGTCTCTTCACTTAGCTCTGCCACTGCTCTTTCCTTGAAGTGACATGAAACAATTACAACAAAATTATTTCATAACAGTGAATTTTGAGAGACTGCCTTTATTGGTATAGGTCAGTTGAGAATCAATTAAAACCTACCTTGGTCATGAACTGCACAGGTGTGTGGCAGAATAAGAGAGATGATTGTACCAGCATAACTCTGGCTGACTTTGAAGCAGCTCTTTCCTAAATATTAGGATTAAGCAGCAGTTACTTTATCCTTTCAGGTCTGTTACGTGTGTTTGGACCAACCTGATCAAAATCTTAAATGTGAGAAGCTGAGATTAATTGTGCAGTTGTGATACATCCTGCTGCTTCAAGGTTCATGGGTTTTCTTTTGAAGTGTTGTATTTTTAAACTCTTATTCCTAAAGCATTAACATTTGCAAATTGTTTTCTAAAACCAAGGGCTCCAGGATAAACCAGTGCACTGTGTTTCCACTTTTATGTGTTGTAGGCATAACATGCCTGCAATAAATATTGCAGCAGCAAAATCAAGATCATAGCAGAGAGTGAAAAAAACCCCAAAGCTGCCACTAGCCTGGTACAGGAACAAAAAGTTTATTCACACCTTGGTAGTGGTAGAAAGAACATCTCAGCCTGTCTGCAGAGTGGTTGCTTTGGTTTGGATTCTTTTTTTTCTTAATGACTCATAACACTCTTTGCTGACCTAATTACAGCTCACATGACAGGCAGGATGCGGTGTAGCCGAACGGGGGAAGTGAACGTGGTCCGAAGCATTCCCTGCCCAGTGCAGAACCAGACAGGAAGGAGTGGGGACAGGAGCACCTCTTGCCTCCCTAGGCTGGCAAAGTCTGCATTGCAGCTGGGTGCTGAGATAGCATCTTTACATATGAAATCACACCACATTCCTTCCTAGCTTTGTTTTTAAGGATATTTCACTGTGGGAGAAACAAGAGATTGTGTAGTAAGGAAAGGATTTCCTAAGCAGCTGTTTCCTAAGGGGAAAAACAGTGAGATGGGCATGATGTTGCCAAAAAGGGTCAAGTTCCTCTGAGCTGCAGTGCTCTGGTAGGAAGGGCTGGGTATTAATGGGGAGTAAAGAAAAATCCAGAGAGTGTGTTTTTTGCAAGATTGGTTTGAAAGAGTTAAAACTGGTATTTCAAAGGTGTAATGCAAAGAACTTCGACCCTTTGGGCCGGACCCAACCCTGCCTTTATCGTAAGCAGACCACAGCTGCGTAAAGTCCTCCCTTTGCTCCTCTGCAACATCCCTTGTTTCTTTCCCCTATTCCAGCCTCCACACCTGTTCTAATACTTTCTGCAAGAGCTTTTGCATACTTTTCTGCCCCCTGCACACCTCTTTGCTTCCAGCTGGGAAGTGATAGAAAGGGAGAACTGGTGGAACAAGGTTGGAAAACAACTAAGGAATCCACAGTTTCATGACAAGGGAACCAAGGTGTCAGGAAAAACAGACTGGAAAGATGTCATGATGCAAAGAATGTGTGGGGAATTGGGGTGTGAGAGTTTGCATCTACAGAAACACTGCTCAGTGTGGAGCCCATGTGTGTGATATGATATCCCTGGTGTTTACAAGGGGTCTGGTAATCTGGCAACTGTTATCACATATAAGATACAAAGATGTATATGAGACGTTCAGACTGTGAACATGATATCAGATGAAAGGCAGATTAAAATGCTGCTTTATTATAGAAATTTTAGATAAATGCTTAAGGATTATGTGTAGAGACCGTGTCCCAGATGGAAAAAAAAACAAAACACCCAATAAAATCCAACCACACATGAAACCCATCATGAAGACTGAAATATATATGTTTTTAATCCAGGAATTCTCATTAAATGAATGAACTAAAATATATAATACATTTGAAATAAGTCGTAAAAGCTTTCTTTAACAAACACCACTCATAGAAAACCAGCAGGCCAGAGGTTTGGTAGTCAATTCAACATACCTTTATGTCATGAAAAGTGGCATTTTATCTCATTGTTTTTTATACTTTTTGAAGATCTTCTGCACTGCTAACTCAGTTACCAGCTTGGACTGAAAAAGCAGGAGGCAATGAAGTATCATGATGAAAATAGATTGGTCTAAAGCTGATCAGTGTTTTTAGTAATGGTATTGTATTTCCTCTTTCACTCAGGCTCCCTACATCAGTATTTACAAATAAAACAGAAAAAAAAAGCTGTAAAATATTTACTGGATTTTCTAGGCAATTTTATAGTGGGTACATGCTTGTGGCATCTGCACTACATAAAGCAGTAAAAGGTTTAAAGTATTCCTCTTCGGTGGTTTGCCACTGTTGAGCTGTAACTTATCATTTGGCACTTCTTAATTTTTTAATAATTTTGTATTAGCACTTCCTGATTTTCATTCCTGTGAAAAAATAGAAGGTTAAGACAGCCACAAAAATAAACAAGAACTTTTGTTGTGATAATTGCATATTCAAAGCTGCTGTTCAATTTAAAGCTCCAGTCTATGATCTTTATCAATGTGAAGAAAGTATAGGGTATCTGGGTAAGAATAAACAGGACAACTGCAGAAAATATTTTTTATAGATTTGTTCTAAGATTATTATAATTAATGAGTAGCAGATGATCATGGCTAGCATGGGAATAAAATAAGCAACGGTCACTTGGATTACTTCAAGAACCAGTTCTGTGCAATAGTTTGGGTATTCTCCCTGACATATTGCCTTATCAAAATTAACACCTCCCAAAAAACAAAGTGTCATACTACAAATGCTTGTGAGATCACCCATATCAAGACAGAGGTTAATTTGCCTCATGTCATTTGTTTGGTTTGACACATGTGCCTTAGTACATGTAGTACTAAGTAGTACTTAGTGCAAAAGTAACAGCAATAAGCTGATCAAAGGTGATAGACATTAGAGTTAACATTGAAGCATATACAAACCCCATATAATATGACATGCCACAGTGCCTCAGGTCCACTCCAGAGCAGCAGAGTATGTCCAGAGTGGCAGCATCCAAAGAAAAACCCAGTCAGCTACAGCCATGTTCAGCAAAAGTACTGTCAGTTTCTGTCAGCGTCTTCAGTTTCATGTAGAAACTTAGTATGACAAAGACCAGTCCATTTCCTGCTAGGCCAAGGATGAAAACAACAAAATACATATGTGGCAGGAAGACTTATTAATATGAAAATTCTCATTTCTGTTTTCAAAGGGATCAGTGATGGAAAGGTTATAATAAAAGTTAGCAGTATCTGTAGTTGCCATGTTGCTCCTTTTTAAAGGCAGCCTGGAAGGAGACATATTGAGATTTTTTTTACTCAGCAAATAATTAAATCCTAATGCATCCAGGAGACAGACAAAATCCTAAGCGCTAACAAATAAGAGTTGTATTAAAGCATCCATGGCAGACAAAAGCAAATCTATTTATTTTCTGAAGAGGATTGTCGTGACAGTCAAGACCCAAACACAACAGCTGGTGGATTTGAATCCATCATCTGTTACCAGATTTATACTGATGGGGAGTCAAAAGCATGCTCAAAAGGCAATTACAAAGAGGCTTCTGAAAACAGTATAAGGATTAAGCTTTCTAATACATCAGCGATTTAGTGCTTGGATTGAGGTTTTATGGGGAAACCCATGAGAGAAATAGAATTTGTTTTGCCAAATTTAGCATTTAGGCTTAGGCTGCAGACTCTGAGAATCAGAGTTGTTTGGTTTGGAGCCGTCCCAAAAGGTAGGGTTTGAGTCTCAATAAGTACTTCAGAACCTGTGGTTCAGTTAAGCCTCATCTTGTTCTTTAGATGTCAGTCATATCATCAGATGGCAGCACTTCTCCCCCCTCTCAAGTATCTTACTGGAAACATGGAGGATTTTCATTAATGTACTACATTTGTATTACTCTCAGAGGGACAAATGACCATTTCTCTGTCAGCCCCTTCCATCACACTCCCTCTTAAGAGCTGAGGGGGTTTTGCAGTGTCAGCTCTCCAGGGTTAAGGAGAGGCTAACTCCTTAAGCCCTGTTGCCAGCCCATAAAAGTAACAGCCCTAAGGCTAATGATCTTTGCAAGCTGTTTACCTGGTAAATTAAGTCTTTTCTGAGATAGGTTTATTGGCTTTTTAAAGACTTAACCCAAAAGCTAAATGCCCTCTCTCTTGAGCTACAAAACCATGTTTTTGTGAGATTAATCCTACTACAAGATACTACTCAGCATAAGATTAGCAGAACTCAACTCTGAATCCTTAAGATTGGCTGAAAGGCCTCACCCAGTGCCTTCTGTACAGCAGTTCGAGTGTCCCTTGGTTCTGCAAGGGAGGCAAACACTGTTCAGAGAAGAGAGCCCATGCAGGCAGATCTTTGCAGCAGCCTATGGTACTGTAGCTGGAGTGCTTCTGGGACTCTGACCTGTAGAGCAGTGAGCTTGTATCTCTGACTGCTTGAGTTTGGTGTCTTCAAATGTGTATAAAGAAAAACAGCACCAAATTTGACTTATTTCTGCAGCATCATTTACTGAAAAAGACTGCTGACAGAAGAAATGTAAGGCGGTGTAACGCTCTTTAAAAACTGAGTTCTCCCTTGTGCTTCATTGCATGTGAAAGCAATTTCTCTGCCTCTAAGAAACAAATTGGGAGCAAGGTGCTAAATAGTCACAAACTGTTCCTGCCAAACCAGGAAGCAATAGGTTGTGACAACCACCTGCTTTTATCAGTTATTTTCAGATGCAGAATAAGCTGTGAGGAAGACACAGCAGTGGCTAAGCTGTGTGGTAACATACGAGTTGTGTGAATTTATCCTCTGTAGGGAGTGGGCTGAGAGAGTAGCTGTTACTCCTGGATGGGTCAGTCTGAAGAACATTTGATTGTAAAGCTGTGAAGGACCTTGGGTGCAGAAACCACGCTGGCTGCAGGGAACCTGCAGGCTCTGGGGTGGAGCAGCCTCTGTGGAGGTGCAGGGAGGGCTGGGCAGCAGCTCTGTTGAAAGGATCCAGGGCTCCTGGTTGGATACTGGTGTAAACTCAGACCAGAAACTGCTTCTGCTATACCTCTCCTATAATTCTGCCTCAATTTCTCTTAATAACCACTAAAGAACTCTGCAAGGAGAAAATTCAAAGGTATCTGTGCTAATGTTGCCCACAGAGGTGGCTGTAGCCTTGGTGACCTACAGACTGCAGTGTTTGGGCTATACTGGCAGCAGCTTGTCAGTATTTCTAGTGTTAATTTCCAGTCATCTCTTTGCTCCCTCCTGCTGGGAAGGGAACTTGAAAAGCACCCTGGTGATCCCTAATTGCTTGTTCTGAACATTTTGTAAATGCAGTATTTGAAAGCTGTCTTCATCTCAGAGCCTTTGCCAAACCTCTTCCCTATCACAATACCAAAAAAAAAAATCAAAGAGATTTTGCATGTTGTTCCCTGGAGCACAGAAATATTCCTTTGTCATAATTGTTTCCCTGGCTTGCTTTCTCTGTACTGCCTCTTGTCTTGCAGATAGAGTGTGGCCAGTTTTAAGGCCAGGGAGCCCTTTTGTATTGTTTGTTGGGTTTTTACTTTGTGTCATACAGGATGCAGCATAGCTAAGCCATACATACTTTTTTTGAGAAATAGCTGGGATTTCCTATATATCAGTAAGCAGCTCACCCCTGGCACACAATGATGGATCTTCATGTCCATGCATTTTATTCTTTGTGTAGTTATGCAGTTGTGTGTGTGATGCTTTCCCATCTCAACATATGCCAGGGTTTGCCCTGTACATTTCCATCCCTTTCCCACCTATATACCTTCACACAAGACACTGTCTTGCATCCTGTTAAAAACTCAGTGAGATCTGTATCCCCCATGCTCCATCCCAAATCATGCCTCTTTTCTTGCCCATGTCAAGGGCTGTCTGTGGCATCCTTTTTTCTGATCCTTTACTGTCCCCTTTCTTTTTCTACTGTGCTCTGTTGGGTTGGAGAGGAAGGCTAATAACTCAGTTAGGATGCCTGGGGTGGGTCTGACCTGCTAGATAACAGCAGGCCCAGGGAATCATTGGTGCACTTCAGCATAATGCCTTTGATTGTTTCTTTGCATTTTCAGATGTGTTTGCTGGGCTAAGCAGCTGTTAGGGGCTCTGTACAGCCTCCAGTCTCCGTTTCAGGTTTCTGCCTCTCACACAATTCGGTAAGACTCTCACCTGGATGACAGAAGTTCTCTCCAGTAATCATTGCACTGCTGACAGGCAGATGGCTTCTGGGATTTCACTGCTCAGCCACATGAAGCTGACACCTCAGACATGTAGCTGCAGCTGTCAGAGCTCAGGTGTTTATGAAAACAGAAAATTGCTGAGTCTAGAGTCGACCCAGCTTTTTCAGGTTTTAATTCTAAAAGTGACTTCTAACTTTTAACTCCCCAAGCCATTTGTGATATTGGCCACAGTATTTTTAGTTTCATTTGTAAGAAATGCTTTCCATGTATAAGAACAGGCACATTGGACCAGACCATCCACCATAGGGACAGTGACCAACAGCAGGTGCCTGAGGAAGGTGCATAAGAACAGGACTAGCATGAAGTAATCATTCTTCAAAATGGTCATTCAGCTTCCAACAATCTGTGTCTTGAGGCCTTGTGAATCAAATCTTTTATCTTCTTGCTGTAGTGTCTTTTCCATGTTTCAGTTCTTCCTGCTTTTAGCCCCACTTGATTGCACTTTTAATAAGAAAAAGAAGGGAAACAATACAGACTGTTTAAATAGATACACTAGAGGGTGCATATTCATAATCTGGGGACCTGGCAAGCTGCAGGAACATCCTTAATGCTGACACAAAGGGCAAATGGGTCATGCAAGATTAAATTCTCCTGTCAGGGGAAAAATGGTCAAGTTAAATCATGAGACTGTTTCTTATTCTATAGGCTACCAGACCTTAGTTTAGACTGTTAGATTCAGTGAGATATCATAAAGAGAAGGAGGATTCTCTTTGTGATTATAAGGCACTTTGGTTTAATACACAAATTAGGAGACTTAGCATTCCCTTAACCTTAGATGTATGGTGAATGTATTGGTGGGAGCAGTCAAGTGGCAAGCTAACCACCTAACCATGTAGTGGGTGGCAGCAACAGGAAAAAGAAAAATCATGTGTTAGAGGAGAACACAGAACATATATTGGTCCTGGGATTTAATTTACATTTCAGGTTTCCAAGTGAAAGACGAAATTAATGGATTAAATCAAGAACTCTAATGGCATTCTGTAGTAAATAATGGAGTTTGACACTCCTGGAAAGCATGTAGTTGTGTAGTTCTCTTGCTCTGCATGAATTCAAGGCTGTGAAATTAAAGCTGTGTAGCTAACCTGGTGGGATGGGAGACTTACATGGAGCACAGCATGAAGCCTGTTGCTGTTCCCACTGTGCAAGAAAAATATATGTGTAGGTTTATAAGCTATAGTTTAGTTTTCTAGTTTGGTGTTTTGGGTTTTTTTTCTCAGAATCAGTCTTCTTATCTGGTTGTATAAAGATAGCTAATTAAATTATTTGTATTGGTAGGTATTTGCACAGATGTTGTATTAACTTTTATGGACCAACATGTAATAGGTACTTCACTCCTACATTCCTGGCATCTAATTACAGCTCAGATTTTGGCACTTAATTACAGCTTTGAGTCTCCCATGCACATCTCAGTTGTCTCTGTAGGGTATTAACAGTAGTGGTGTGACTCTGAAGAAGTCAAGAGTTATGCAAGAATAAGAGAACAGGAATATTGAAACACGAATTCTACAGATAACAGTTCAGGAAATGTATAGACAGTGGGTGCAGTTTAATTTGCAGTCATAACAGTAAATTCCTCCTGTTTCCAACCAATGGTGTCATGCACTAAACTGACATCTGATTGCAGGTGTTGACACAGTGCAGTTACTGCTCATGACCACCTGAAGGAGATATTTTCTCCTGCTCTTCTATTCAGCAGTGCTGCTTGTAGAGCAACGTTCCATTGGACTTAAAAGAAAATGCTAAACTGTGCATTGATTTTGAGAATTGGTCTACAGCAAGTGAAGCAATTATGCCATGTTGGGGCATTATTGCAATTGATGGTTCATAAGCACATATGGTATTACATTTTATTAAATTCCATTAGTTTTTTGAAGGAACCAACCAGCTGGTTCCTTGTAAATAAGAACCCTTGACATTTTTTCTGAGAATGTCAATTATCTCAAACTGCTGGAATGTAGAGAACCAAAACAAGAATCAGTTAGAGAAGCTCTAACTTACTTGGAAACAATTAGCGTTTGTTTCTCAGACTCATCCTTCTCTCTGTGTCCGGCCCTGTAATTCATACCTGGTGTGAATTCAGTTTTCACCCAGAGCATACACCTTTTTTCAGGTAAGGAGTGGATAGCAGGTTCTTCCCTCTGCTTCACTGCTTGCTGGGACACATCACAGTGTGGAGGAAACATCCTGCTTTGTCATCTTGTAACAGTGTCTTTGGAGTATTTGTGTTCTAATCATGCAGTATTTCTTGTAGGAAAAGAAGACATATGGTAGCAATTCTACAGCAATAGAATAAGTTTTGTGTACAATTGTCAGAGTAAGGAACTGGATAATATGTCTGTAAAACATATTAAACATATTAAGCAGATTAAATCCAGGGAGACTTCTTATCCTTTTGCAAGCTCTGTGTAAGGGACAAGTGCAGACTGTTTTGCTGGTGTCTGCCCTCCATCAAGTTCCCACCTGCCAGAGAATCTTTAAACCTGTCATCATCTCAATAAGGAATTTATTTTATGATTGCAGAAAAGATTTTCTCGACATATATGTATATTCCTCTTAGCTCATGAAACTAGGATAGGAACAGTTTTACATTTGTGCACAGTAGTGAGCAGAAGGGGGCTGTGGTTTTGCCCAGTTTTGTCACTAGAATGTGCCAAATAAGAATCCTAGAATTTGGTATCAGGACTATCAAAACATTTCTATTTTAGGAAGGCATCAACATGCAGATGGTATTTGGCCACATAGTACTAAGAGAATCATAATTTTCCTTCTGTTCCTTGTTCTAGAAACAGCACGTGTAATTCTTCAACCTTTGATGAATCCGAAGACTGGCAAGTTGCTCAAGATGCTGAGATATGCTTGTTGAAGTCAGGAGAAATTATGTAAGCAGAACAATTTCATTGCTATAAGTGAAAGCATAAAGGCTGAGCTCAGATATCAGCTATGTGAGCACAAGCCTTGCAGGCTCCTGGAAGAGCTGATCACTTGTGTCCCACAGTAGACTTTGATCTGAGAAGGACAAGAGGGTGTAACTCAACCATGCAGAGCAGCAGCAATGAGCCACGTCCTCTCTCTTCAGTCCTAAAAAACTTCAGTGCAACTGGGGAGCAAGAAGGAAAGATGTAGGTCCACATCACATGAGAAAACATTTCCTATTTTTATTGCAGGAGTTGCTGTCAACAGGAAGAGGGTTTAGAGTCAAGGCTATGAAGTCTCTGAAAGAAACTGCAAAGGCAAGCCAGGGAATACAGCTCTAGTTGGACCTTTGCCAAAGGGAGGGAATTTGTGGCCTTTTGGAGCATGAATCTGTTATTTATTGGTGGCTTCCCAGAATCTGTTTTGCCTGCTCTGGTTGATACATGGCATAGCATAAAATGTTCATCTAAGCCTCAGCTCAAGCTCTGTGTGTACTGTGTGTGCACAGTTCTCTGCACGTGTCCTGCTCTGAAATTTATAGTTACACACAGTAGTGATACAGCATGTCACTTGCACAGACAAGAAGGGAATCCAGTGTATGGAAATGCATGTGACTTAGAGAAATTCATTTTGCTCCTTGTCCCTTTAAGCCTAGCTTGGAAATTTTGCCTTAGTTATGGGAAAGGTTTTAAACTTTAGACTGCAAGGAGATAAATTAGTCCATATTTCAACCTTGTTACTGCTATTCAGAGATGCAGGTAAATGAAGTAGTAACTAAAATCATAGCTGGGCTGTGAGGCAAAAGCAAGAATGTTATTTAGTTGATTAAAATCAAAGGTCACCTGAGACACCACAGGTCTGTGATTTACTCTGATCTCATTGGTTTGCAAACCATTTGTTTGGCCTAAAGAGTGACAGATGAGATTAGTTTTAGTAATGTAGGTAAGATCCACGGCTCTTAGAAATGACGTTTCCCCTGAAGAAAGTAACTAGTGTTCTGCTTCAGGGCCTCACTGCTTGTAGTCTTAAATAGATACCCAAATGAAGTCAGCTCACCTAATACTGTAGGGCTCAGCATCATCTAGATGCTAAGAACTTCCTTTTTAACTGGAAGTATTTTGAGTCAGTTTTTTTGCAGCTTTGTTGGGTAAAACAGACCAAGATGTAGTGTTAATTGCTTCAGAACAGAGCTGCTGTTCACATTCCATCCACCTGTCCCCTCTGTACTCCTTATCCCTCCTCTTTCCCGTGCAGATTTTTATATTCACCTAGGAAGGTGAATAAACTAAGTAACTTCTTTTTTGTTTAAAAAGAACAGTAGAGGCAGCACTCCTTATTTATTGCAGTAACTCAAAAGCTTTATTCCAGCACTGGTTTTCTTTAGTTGAAAAGAAATAAATAAGTGAACAAAATTCACATTTGCTAGAGCAGTGAAGGTTCTTAATATCAGTCAGCTTTTTTGTAGTTTTTGCCTTCATCTAAGGCTGAATTTTCATGCATTTTGTGGACCTGCCCCAAATATGCTGTGGAGTCTACATGAAATAGATGGAAAATAAAAAACAATCATTAGTGGTTTTGTGTGAGTAAGTGCATTGGATCTCTTCAAGTAATCTTTTTTTCTTCCTCACAGGATGAAATTACCGCTTACAGTAGAAGAAATCATAAATTTTGGAGAAAGCAACAGAGAGCTATTCATCAAATCCAGCACCTACAGTATCATTCCCATCACTGTTACAGAGATGGGACTAACAATCAGCTGGATCTTCTCATCAGACCCCAAAAGCATCTCCTTCAGCGTCGTCTACCAAGAGTCTGAAGACACGCCGCTGGATCAGTGCAAAGTAAGGCATTTGTCTCTTTACTACTTGAGAGGTTGTAGTGCTCTACACTCACCCAGCCTACAGGAATTAACAAGTATTGCTAGGAGTCTTCACCAGAATGCCAGCTGCTATTGCATTTAGCATTTGTTTCTCCAGTTAAGCTGCAGTTTTGCTAAAGGCAAAGCTACGTCTTTAATGTTGCCTGCAAAACTTGAGTTGAAAAGCCCTGTAGCTTCTCTTGGTTGCATCTGAAATTCACCCACTATTGTTAAGCAAAAATGAAAGTCCAAGTCTGCAAAATTCTTTGTTTTCCTCAATTCCACTTAGTTTGTAAACTATTTAAGGCTGATTTTGCCAGGCACTTGAGCAGAAGCCATGGGGAAACTGATAAATTGCTTGGGTTACCTACGTTTCTTACAATGAAGCATATACTTAAGTGCCTTGATGGTGAGCAAAATCTCTTTGCCAGTGCCCAAGGTACCCAATTTTATATGTGCTGTCCTTATTTCATGAGGATTACAGATTAAGTGAATATATTTTACTCAACTAATTTCAAAGTTTTACTGAAGACAAGGCAGCTGTTGGTTTAATTCACCGTGGTAGGATGAACACTGTGGCTGTGATTTACTGGGGGAATAAGACATTTGTATAGCATGTGTTAATTCACTGCACAGCTATTAACTCCATGTAAAATATCTCTTTTTCTTAATCTGAAAGCTGAATGAAGTGTGAATGCTGCTTTTGTCTTCATACATTTCTTTGGTAAAACTTTGTGTTTTATAGGGTCATCCTTGATCCATCAGCTGCTCTTCTGACAGCTGTGTTTTACAGCCAGACACCCATAGAACAGATATGCACACTTATGCTGTAAGCTCAGATAAACAATTGAGATTTGCTGAGAAAGCTTATTTTATAACACAGGAAGTACAAAAACATATATTAAAAGATATATTTAGCTAAATCTTGCTCTTGGATATATTAATTTAATGGACCACTTGCCGATGGTACTGAAGTTTCTTAGATTAACATTTAAAAGTTGAGGATTTGATTCTATCTCTAAAGCAGAGATGAATGGTCATAGGTTAGTGCTGTAAAGATATAATCAAAGGAAAACAGATGTCTCACTGTGAGATTTCAGTTTGGGTGACTTTTTAATGCTAATCAGTTAAAGTAATTAGTTTTGCTGGCATAGATGCACTTTGGGAGTTTCAAGGTGGCTGAAATCAAGGTTTTCTGAAAGAAAATGTCAATTTACAGGGCAAATAGCAAACTTTATCTTGATTTGTTTTGAATTCCAGGTTCTTATCCCTATGACTCGCTGCAACTCTCATAAGGAGACTATCAGAGGACAGGTGAAAGTCAGAAACGCTGGAATCTACACGCTGATATTTGACAACACATTCTCTAGGTAGGTGTAAAAGGTGAAATAAGCTTGGTTTTACAGACTGTGGAGCTGAGCAGATGTACAATTAATCTGCCATTCAGAAGTAAGTATAAGAAATTTTTCCTTGCTTGCCAAGAGATCTTCAAAACTGAGTTTTGGTTCTTGTTCTTGTTTGGGTTTTTTTTCTACCCCCACAGCAGAATTCCGTTCTTCTTTCTGAAGAAAGGGTTAACAGAAGTTAGCAAGTAATTTGTGATGCATTCCCAGAAAGTTTAGTCAGGATTGTCATCTTTTTAACAACAAACCTGATGGCTTCTGCACAGGCATACTTCTTTTTGACAACACTGAATTTTTTGTCCAGGCATAAACTGAAAGATTGAATACACTTTTAAGGCTTCCTCTTTGTTTGCTTCAGCTAACGTGATCTTTTTGCTCTTTTTCTTTCCTTGACAGGTTTATCTCAAAAAGAGTATTTTATCACTTGGCTGTTGAGCGACCTGTCATCTATGATGGAAGTGATTTTCCATAGCCTTTACTATACTGTGTATTTTTAATTAAATTTTTAAGATAATGCTATTATTTATGTACATGTAAGCATTCTGATTACCACTGTGTTTGAAGACTTTGAAACTATGCAATAGTTCTAATGCACTTAAGAGGAGATGTGTACACTAAAAAATGGAAGCCTTTTCAGGAACACTAATGGTTCTGTACTGTGTACAGATTGCTGAAAAGCCATGTTGTTTGGTTTAACAGGTCAATAATAACCAATTATTTTTCAGTGGGGAGAAAAATAAGTGTGGGGGTGTCTAAATGCAAACTGAAATTCTCTGCTGAAAATTGAGCTATTTTTCTTCCAAAAATATCCTTCAAAAGGAAACTTAATGAAAAAAGACTGTTTTTATCCTCTTCACTGAGGTGTAAACATAACCATCTCTGTTCTGCTGTACTGCTCTTACAGTCAAAGCAGCCACTATGCAATACTTCAATCTTCACAGGCAAGTATTGTAACCCATCTAGAATTTTTTATCTTTTACAAGTTTTATAAGCAGCAAACCATAGGAGTTTTATACATATTGGGCTAAGATTTGGGAAGTCTTAACTGGCTCTTTCCAATGCTTTGGCACTGAATACCAGTTACAAAACAATAAAAATGAAGGAGCAACTCCTTTCACTTTGGCTCACCGTACTCTGTACGTTGGCCCATGGAACCCAGCTCTTACGGTGAGCACCAGTGGCAGAAAACAGAGCATCCCCTGTGGAATAAAGTACTGCTCACTGGGTGACATTGGGAGGAGGAGCATTCCTTTTCCCTGCCTTAGCACCTTAGTCATCAGCATTCACAGGAAAGCACAGTTTCTGAGGAGATCAGCAGCATCTCTCTCTCTAGACCACGTGGAAGGCAGCAAAAATGTTTGAACCAGTCTCAAAAGGTCCATCCAAAACAGAATGCATATCCAGGCCTGGTGAGCTCTCTACCCAGTGGTGTTAGTGTATTCTGTCCCTTTCCTAAGCCCTGCAATTGCCCTATCCAAGTGCTAACTTTCCATCTCAGATTTGGGGGCTGTTAACACTGGCTTTTAAGGGAAGACTGGGTACTCATTTACACAAAATTTCTATGCAAACCATCAGCTTTCTGTATAGAATTTCAGCTTTTTGTCAAAATACCTGAAAGTGGGTTTTTCTGTATTAAAAACCTGTCTTCCAGTAGAATTTCGAAACATTTGGCAGAAGAAAGAAGAAAAACTCTTTCTCCCAACCAGCCCTCCTCATAATTTGTGTGTGTCTGATTTCTCATGTTACTATTCCCCCAAGGAAACCTCAGACCTGGAGGGTTTTAGTGCAGCAGTTGGTAGAAGACCAGCACAACCTGGGAGGAACCCTGTAGAGACTTGGTGGCAGCTGTAGCTGGCATATAGGGGTCATGGTGGGAGACAGAAAATAAAGCATGAGGGGAAACAAGAAAAAAGAGCAAGCATAAGCTGAAGCAAATAGCTTGGGGTAGGGAAAGAGGCAAACTTCTAAATGTAAAAGCAAGGACAGGGAATTGGAGGAACAAGCTCAACTGGGAAAGGTAGTCAGGAGAGGCCAGCTGGTGTTTATGTATTGCTGGTCAAATCCAATACCCACAAGGGATCTCCCACCCGAAAAGACTGCTTGCTTAAAAGGTGGAGATCACAAACCAAGTGGTGGACATTTACATAGGAGCAGCTGAGGCAGAGGGAAATTTATGATCATTGAAAAGAAAAGAATTGCAGGTAAAGCTGAAGAATGCTCATCATTTGTTCCAGTTGTTAACAATATATAAACACAGTGATCTTGAAAAAGATTGTGGAAGAATGACTACTTTTCATGGAGCATGTAGAATTTAGGTCTCTGACTCATCGATAGCATTCCCTTGCCTTCAGCCACCTTCTTCCCCAAGGTGGTGGTGTGCTCCCAACTCTCTGCCAGGCAGAGTGGTCAGTGGAAGGTGCAAGCTCCTGAGGGCTGCAGTGCAGTTAAGCCCTGACCTGGTTGTGTGCGTGAAAACAAGAGACTGACGTGGGCAATAAACAGCAATAAATGGCACGGATCGGTTCATGAATTACAGCGTATTTCAGTCATGAAGCCATGTTTTATATTTAATTAGGCAAGAAGAGATTATTTATTGCTTAAAAATGGAGTACTGTGTACCATATGCTATGCAATTTCACTGAGCTGTTACTGAAGTCTGCTGCAGTTTTCTTTTAAGCTTTTAGGTGTGGTTTTTAAAAGCATTTTGCTGTTGTTTACTTAGAATACTAATCTTACTCGGATATCTTTCTTAAAATGCCAAATGGAAGGTAAAGGGACACTATCAAGTATCTTCAGCCAAAATATGACATCTCTGTTCAAAAGTATTTGAAATCTCTCTGTTCAAAATAATTTGACAGCCTCGCCTCTTGATTTTCTCTCCAAATCCAGTTCTTGACATTTTTTCATCCTGTGGCAAATATTTTACAGCCCCTGTTCATGTAGCTCTTAAAATAATTGTCTCCATGTAGAAAGCCAGATGTTTCCCTGGAGGTCTCTCATGTAGACAGTCCTGAGACTGGCTGAAGCCTGTGTTTGGGAGAAGGGGAGTAAATCCACTGGTTTGTTTTCATTTAGCATTTGAGTCTTTATGGTCCCTTTTCTTCAGGTTTTCCTGCCCATTGAGAGTAATTTTATGGCTTTTGTTCAAATGATGAAATATCAGGCTGGTAAGGTACAAGTGGACAGGAGTGCAGTTGTTCAAAGAAACTTCCCAGGAGCACTAATCCCATCATAACTGCTGGAAGAGGCTGCATAGAGACAGTAGAGACCTGACATTAGTACAGACCTTTTGTTTAAATGTTCTAGACTGTTTATTACTGGAATCATGGAAACCCAGTAAAGGATTTTTTACAAGGGCAGGCTTGTGCAAGAGATTATTTCATTGTGCAGAGATGATTTCATTCAAGCACCTCATTCCTCCACTCATAAAATGCTTGTTTATGTGAGTTATGCCAGCAATGCTGAAAACTGTTTATTTATAAGTGCGCAGGTGATTTGGTGAATTATATGTTTTATTATCTGCACAAATGCAATAAAGAGAAAAGAAATATTTTGACTTGATCATGAAATTAATTGAAGGAGATGTCATATTCATAGGACAAAAAGATTATACTCTGGTCAGCATAAGCAGTTAGATATTCTCCTGGGTGCTGGAAAGGGTAAGGAGATTAGGAGAGTAAGATGTTTTGTAATGAAGAGGTTCATGAGAAGGAAAGAATATAGTTTCTTCAAGAAAATGACAGTGTTCCTTTACTCAGCATTACTCAGTGTTTCTTTATGAAGAATGAAAGGTGTATTGCACAAGAGTGTACCACGTCACAAAATAGCAAAGCTACAAAAGCCTGACTTTCTTCCTTTTCTAAAACTGAAATTGCACTATAGTTTTAATTATGCTCAATCACTGAGGTTGTAACTTGTTCAGAAGTATCATTTGGTCTTAACTGCCAAAGAATTGCAAGCCCTGTTCACATCAAACTTCCTGCTCCAGATATGGAAAAAATCATGTATACCAGTGTTTGTACAGTTACAGAGATGTAAACGGTTGTGTGTTGGAATGTTTTTCTTGATGCTTTTTTTTCCCCTTTTTTAACCTCAGGAATTTAAGAATAAAATTCTTTATCGTTGCAGCTATTTGTCCCTTTTTTGCCTTGTAGAGGTAGCTTTGTGTGGAAGATAAATTTGGTGATTGTATGGTCTACTTGGGTTTTTTATGAAATCTATATTGTGACATCCCCTCATTTCAAAGCTACAGTTACCAAGAGAAGTTTCAGAGTATCTCCAGAGGCATCTGGAGTCCTGGCTCCACATTCAGAAGCTTCCCTCTAGGAAGCTGCCACAAGACAGTGGTATCCTCTGCATTAGTTCTTGAAGTGTCACAGGGGTGCTTCGATGTCCAAATAGAATAATAATAATTCCTGTACTCTCTCACCCTTCAATCACTTCCCTGCTCCGGAAGAGGTGCTTCTATAGGATGTCTCTGTTTCAGGCAGAGCAGGCACCAGGCAGGCAGGTGTGCCTGCAGAGTGAAAGTTCCTCAGGGGCTCTCCCAGCTTCCTCCCCTGGTACCACAAGGAGGCTGGTGCTGTGCTCCATGACTGCCTGCACCGCAGTGGCAACGCAGCGCTTGGGGCAGGGACGAGTCCAGCTGCCTCTTAAGGATAGCAGCATAGGAGACTCCAGCCCAAAACTGGGAACATCTAGGAAAAAATGGCCCCAAAGACAAGGGAAGGGATCCAAGCTATGGAAGATCTCATGCCTCTCCCATGACTTCCAGCAACTGCTTGGTGCCCATCCTGCTAAAGCTGTGCCTAAAGTGTGAGCAGAGTCCCATGGGATGTGTGAGGGACCACTGGGCAGGGGAGGCAGTACCTTTTGCCTATGAGGAAACCTTCCATCCTGGAAGAGAGCATCAGGTGAAGACTGGGGACACCCACCCAGACACAAAAGGGATTGTGGGATAAATCCAAGCAAAACATCAGGGCAGAGACAGAGGAGCCCAAGAAGGGTTTGACCACAAGGAGCTGTGCTGCTGGCAGACAGAGGCCCGCAGCAAATGCAAAAGGGAGTAATGGCAGATGCCACCTCCATGACAGAGTCCTTGCTGTGTGCTGACCAACAACAAGGGTTGGTGACGAGGCTGCAGCCAGAGGGGTGCAGGGAGAGAGCTTTGCCCCGAGTTTGTGTGGTGAGAGCAGCTTGGGGAGCCACCAGCAGCTGCTGGACTGCAGGCAGCCATGGTGGAACAAACCCCAAGAGGGAAAACCACCCCAAAGGAGGTTGGTCCCCACCTTCCCCTGGCAAAGTGGTGGGAGCTGGCTGACTCAGAGCAGGATGTGCATGACCCAGGGACAACCCCGTCACCCCAAACTGCTGCAAGTTCACTGCCGTTTCACCACCTTCAGCAGTTTCACCTGCTGATCGAGCATGAATATTTCCCACTGTGTTTTGGGGACTGAAGAAGCTTTACTTTCTGTGAGATGGCCACAAAGTTCAAGTTCCTGGGGCTGGTGAGATGCTGTGCAGGGAAGAGGAGCTTGCAGCAACTAAGGTTTGCACACTAATTTGTTTGCACAACTCAAGGGCTCTTTGGGGGCCAGGAGAACCCTCTGTGTAAGAGCACCATCACCCTCAGCCTCAGGAAGGGGTAGTGGGGCTGAGCTGCTGTGGGGAAGCATCTGCCCCCAGTGTGCTCCCTCCTCCCCTGCCCTCAGAAATGTGCCCTGCCTCCCCAGAATGCACCCCAGTCCTTGCCTAAGGAGCCTAAACCTGCTCTGGTGCCTGTGGAGTTCCCAGCTGCAGCTTCCACACCACAAGGGTTAGATATGTGAAATAAACCCTCTTAGCAAGGTTTTCCTTTGGCCTCTTTTGAGAGGGGTAAATGCTGTGATTGCAAACAGGTTATGTGTATGGATCCGAGCTGGGAAGGATGTGTGGGCAAGAAACCACCAGTTCATCCCCTTGGTGTATGTGGCAGTGCCTTTATTTAACAGAATTTCAGCTTCTGTTTGCGGAGCACAAACTGAAAAATCCTACAAACCTTTCTTACACATACAGTAAAAAATATGTACATCTTTGACCATTTTTCCTCCTAATACCTAGAAAAGCAGCACCAAACTTTGCAGAAAGCTCTTGTTTATCAACATGCTTTAATGATAAATGCACAATGAAAACCCTTTTTCCCTGGAAGAGCTAAGTACCAGAAGGCAAACCAGGTTAAATGAGATTATTTAAAACAAAGCCTCCTGAGCACTACATCCTCCAACTGAAGAGTGGGAGGTGCAGGCCATGGTCACGTTGGTCAGGCAGGACAGGCAAGGCCATGTTTCTGTGAGAGGATGAGCAAGGGGGAACAGATAAATGATGCCCTGTGGGCTCGGGTTTTGGGGTGCATTACAGCACAACACTTCTGGGAATGGCAGCCTTCAGAAACTGATGTCTCATTCCAAATTTCATTAGATTTGACAGTTAATTATTCCCCGTCTTGCTGGCCCTAGGTTAAATACATTTTCCAAAGACAGTGGTGCATAACTGGCAGTCAGTTGAACCATGGGTTTGGTTTCTGTGTTCTGGTTTACAACAGTTTTGCACTATACAGCAAATATCCTTGGGACAGACAACTCAATATTGCTGGAGCCCTTAAAGTTTTATTGTGAGGGGTGGTAACAAAACAGGAACCATCACACCTGACATCACACAGTTAAAATACAGGAGAAAGACAGATCACATTCTGCAATGCCCACTTTATGTTCATGAACAATTGGCTTTTATTTGCAGGAAAAACCACCAATGCAGCCACAGAGAGTTGCATTTGCCCAAGCACAGAGAGCATTTGCTCACTGCACCAAACCAGTGTCAGAGCTAAATGCCATTCTCCTTTCCAGGGGAGGGGACCAAGTGTAGGAATCTGGCAGGGCTCCCAGGTCAGGCTACCTTCATTGGGGAAGCTGGTATGACAGCAAACGAAGGCTGAACCCCCTCCTGCTGCTTCCTGTGCACAGGACGCTTCATCTGCCTCTTGCTGCCATAGCTGGATTTATCACCTCCCTGTGAGACTTGTTATTTCAGGTTGTGGTCTGAGCTGCAGATGGGCCAGCTATTTACAGCTGTCCCAAAGATGGTTTTTGACCACTATCAGTTCTGTATATAGCAAGTATGGTTCCATTTTTCTCCCATCTGCCAAAGGTTTCCTGTTCTCTCAGCCAGCAATGCTTGGCTGGGTCCCACACATCACGGACAGGCCCCCAACCCTTCCTGCTGCTCTGGGATAATCTTTGGGGCACCCAGGTGGTTTCCAAAGAGCTTGGTGCTTCTCTGGAGAGGATAGGGTGAGGACTAACTTACAGGATAACTTTGCAAGGAGGGGACGTAACAGAGGAGGGCCAGTGAGTGTTGAGGATCAGGGAGTTCCTCACCCGCCGCCTCCCCAGCATGGCAAAGGACCAGTTTGAGCTCTGCTCCTGGCTGTCACAGGCAGAGGAGTGCTCCTGGCCCCTGCTCCAGCAGCAGCCACAGCTTTGCATCATCCTGCTCAGTGCCTTCCTGAACCGCTCGCCAGCAAAGACATAGAGGAAGGGGTTGAGGCAGCTGTGGAGGAAGGCAATGCCCTGGGTGACCTGCAGCCCGATGTCCAGCTGGTTGGCAGCCTCACAACTGTGCACCACCCCGGTGTAGGTGTTGATGGCTCTGACCAGCAAAACAATATTGTACGGGAACTGAGAGAGGAGGAAAGTGGTGAGGATCATGGTGATGATCTTCAGCGACTTCTGCTTTTGGGATCTGGCTTGTAGGAGGGTGTTGATGATAAGGGTGTAACAAATCACCATGACAAGGAGTGGGAGGAAGAATCCTATGATGACCTTCAAGGCCAGGACGGTAACTCTGAAGGCCACATTGACGTTTGGTGGGTACGTAATTTTGCAAACTGTTATGTCACCCACCTGCGTGCTCTGGCTGTAAATGATTTCTGGGATGCACAGGCCCACAGATGTCAGCCAGACAGACAGGCACATGAGCCTGCTGCGCAGGAGCCACCTTCGCTTACAAGTTCTAGCTTTCGTTGCTTGGACTATAGTGATGTACCTGTCAAAGCTGATGCAGGTCAGAAGCAAGCTGCAGCCATAAAAGTTGATCTTATACATGCTGTTGACAACTTTGCACATGAAGTCCTGGAAGATCCATCCATCGGAAGCAGCCTTGGCCCAGAAGGGGAAGGTGAAAAGGAGCAGGAGGTCGGCGATGGCCAGGTGCAGCAGGTACCGATCCACCATGCTCCTCCCAAAGTGGTATTTGCAATAGACAAGCACGACCAAGGTGTTCCCTGCTGTGCCCACAGCAAAGATGAGCCAGAAAAACACTGGCAGGAAGGCTTGAGCAAACTGTCTGACCTGCCTCTTGTTGCACATGAAGTCTGTGCTGTTCACTGGGTTTGCACACAGGGACAGCACCATGCTGTCATTCCTGTAGTAATCCAGGCTACTCTTGCCAGGATGTGTGACCTGCAATAGGACATCTCGTAAATTTGTGTTGAGAGGCTCAGTGAAGCATACATTTGCCCTCTCCACCAGATGTAGTTGAAGATGCCTAATGTATTCCATTTAAATGAGAAAGTGCAAAGGCTGCCAGAAACAGGGCATTTCAGATTGCTGGAAGTGTGCAGCACAGCAGAGATTTATAAAAATGACCCATTGAGTGAGAAACTCACAAAAGAGCAGTTCATGACATCCAGCCAGCTTCAGTTATTAAAATGTCAGAAAATTCAAAATATGGTTTGCTTGGCTTCAAATACATAAGAAAAGGCAAAATGCCCAACTTGGAAATAGGTGGAGAAGAAGTCTTTGTGTTACTGCTACATTGGGATGGTACCAGCGACTCAAAAGAGGCAGAAAACTGATGGAGGCAAAGATGGGGGAAGGAAAAGGAGATGAACACTGACATAGCTCTATACTCACTATGCTTGCAGTTGCCATCTTCAGCCAGATTGCCCCTCAGTCCTGAAGGAATCTCTGTAGCCTGGAGAGGAAAGATGGGGGAAAACAACTGATTTTAAACAACTCTGAAGCAGGACTGTGACTCTCTTCCTCATACTTCTTCTTCTTCTACCTTTAATAAAAACCTCAACTCCTTGAAACAACTCTGGCCGGAAGACGAACAATCCACACAGAAACTGAAGTAGCTGATTTGAATTAGCTATTTCCATTTTACAAATTTACATTTTGCCTACATTAGATCTTCAGCTTCTCTATAGCACTGTGCTGATTAAGTCCTTTGATGTACTACAGTCACTGCAATCTCATTTTTAACAAGCTGTAGACTCTCCACTGTGCACATGTAAAAAGTAATCCAAAAGCACTGTATCTTGCAAAAGATTCATGAGAAAAACTGAAATGTTTCTCATAAATGATCTAGCAACTAAGATGGAAGAGTACCTGGCTTTAGTAGTACTTCGCAGTCTTAAATATTTGCATCCTCTGCAGCAAGTGATTAATCCCTGCCTGCAGCTTCTCTTTCTTCTCTGTGAGTTTAGGCACATTGCTGTTGGCCTGCAAAGCTGATCAGTAAGCCCCAGTAAAGAAGAAAATACTGTTTTTTTCTGCTGCAGATTGCTTTTCTAGTCAGTCCACCATCACAAAAGCTAGCTGGGCATGGTGGGCTTGATGCAAGATACATGCACCTAAGTATTCACCATGTTCTGCACCAGCTTTTCCAGAATGGAATGGATGAATGGGGATGAAGCCTGGTGACAACACAAGGCTGGTCAGTGCTACTGGGGACCTTCAACTGGCACAGACCTTTCCTCCAGACCCCTTCAAAAGCAGCTCACGGAACTGAGAGGTCACCTTGCAGACACCACAGCAGAAGCAGATGGAGCCAAACCTCCTCCATGGGGAAATGGCCCCTGTTCATGCTCTGGTTCCCTCTGACTGCTCGCTGTGGGCTGACTAAAAGCACCTGTGGCTGTGGCTGCCAGCAGGCAGTCAGTGAGCTCCTGATTTCTCTCCAGAACTCACTTCTAACATGTCATTGCAGCATCTGGTGAAGGGTGCAGAGCTGTGCATCCTCAGGGATGTTATTTTCTTCTAGCTGTCAGACCTACCTTAAATTGCAAACAAAAAGATCATTGTAATTGGGCCAGTGTGGTGGTAAAAAAAAAAAAAAGGTGATCTGTAATTCAGTTTCCTTTCGATGGAGGCTGCTCGTGTGAAAGAGGGACATGAGTAGTTGGACGAGTGGAGGGATTCATCAGTAAAGTTGCTGCAGGGGGGCCAGCCTGGATGTGGCAGCCAGCAGTCACATTCTGCATGTGATGTTTGCTCTTTACATGTACAATTAACCTTTGAGCTTTTTGCAGGCTGAGGTGTGTGCTCCTGGGGCCTCAGCCTGATTAGACCTGTCACACACTGTTCACTCTGGTTTTCATGTGTTAGGTGGCTCAAACACAGGTGGCAATCCTCTCTTTTTTTAAATTTTTGTTTCAGGTTTTTTTTCCTGGTAAGCTCTTTCAATACCAAACGGACTATGTCTCGTTCCATCAATTTTCTGCTCATGTGCATCACCTAGCACAGGGCAAATCAGAGGCTGCTCCTAGGCTGTGTCCTGCTGCAAAACATTTTCACTGGGGAAAAAAATATTGTAGAACAAGAACTGGGTGCCTCTGGGCAGCTGCCAGTGTCTTCTGGGAGGCTGGGACAGGAATGAGGAGACAGGTCTAGTCCTGCCTGCACCAGGCTGACCCACGGTCACAGCTTCTCACTGCTGCCTGCCAAGGCTGCCAGCAGGCAGGAGCCAGGATTGCAGGGTCTGTGTCATGCCCTGCAACACCAGGGGCTTTGCAAAAAACCAGCAAATGCGCAAAACAAAATTATGCCACCTTCAAGAGGAAAGGCCGAGCTATTCCTGCTGCAGAAAGTGGGGAGACCCAGGGCAGGATGGCAGGCAGTCACATGAAGTCCTACTGGTGGCACATCTTTATGTGACAACCATCTAGAAGAGAAGAGTGTGGCAGGGAAGACTTTGAAGAGGAAAGCAGTGAGAAGTGGCTAATAGATATACTAACTTGCACATCTTATGTCTTCTTTCTGGTAAGCTGGCATGCAAATGCTGCTGATTTAAGTTCCCCTCTCTGCAGGAAGTCTGAGCACCACGGGGTTTTGTTTTAATGGTGATATTCAGCTGTGACCAATGCTCGTTCAACTCATACTTCAAGGAAATTTCCAAATCGCAATTCAAGTTCAGCTCCAGTCATGGAAAAAACAAGAATCCTGGCTAGGTTTTGGGTTGGGCTCTGCTGTTACTTGGCACCATGCTCATGTCAGCAGCAAGGCATCTCCTTCCAAGGGGAAGGAGCCCAGGATGCTCCACACTCAACAGCAAAATCTCCCCTACAGTGTCTGCATATCTCTAATAAGTAGTTGCCATCTTGAACCTCATCATGAAATAGGCACAGGTCTGTATGATGATACCACTACTACTTGGCCTCTTTCACCTCCTGGGCCATCCAGTAGGAAAACAGAAGTGGGGTAGCAGATCTTAGCGAAACTCCAGGGCACTTGCTAAGGAAAGCACAGATGTGAAAGCACAAGTGTAGTGTCTGGGATTAGGGACAAGTTACTCTGAGCTTGCAAATGTCTTCCTGACAGTGGATCCATGCTAATTATCCTTAATTCAAGCTAGTCTAGCCTTTGGTATAATGCAAGCTGATTCAGCACTGGGAGAGCTACATTAAGTGCAGCAGGGTAAAGGCATGCCAATGGGCAAAGCCTCTGATGCAAAGGATCTTCATATCCTTTGGTCTCTCCTTTGTGAATCTGAGCCCTCATGTTCAGGATTTAAGTGACTTTAATCAGACTTAGTTTAATTCTCCCTGGAAGCAAAGTAATAAGTATAATTTAACCCACCACTTTACATAGCCAGTCCCACTGTACTAAAAGCCCCTGGGGCAGATAAACCTCCAGACTAGAACATGGGCAGTTGCTCATCCTGTTCATTACCTTCCTGCCACATGACACTTGTTGAATGAGTGTTGCTGACAACAGCAGGTTTTTTGCCCCCAAGAGTGGGTACAGAAGCAGAACAGTGTGAATGTTACTCCTCTTACCAAATTTCTGCCAGACTGGTTCCTAATTTGTATCCTCACTCAATGCCATCCACAGTTAATTCCTTTCAAGCAAAACCAGAGGCAATGCAGTCAGTTCTTGCAATACCAACATGCATTGTGAGATAACTTGTGATCTCCCCTCAGCTCATATCAATGCAAAACTAAGCATCTCTGTTTTCCTGGCAAATATATTGCTTTCATGTTCATCAAGAGAACTTGCAAGTGAAACACTGGGTTTTTTAGTTTAGTTTAGTTTTGTTTTGTTTTGTTTTGTTTTGTCAGAAAATTAAAGCCACCAGCATTTCTTCTATGTTTTCTTTTTAACTTTGGGGTGCTTAATATTAAGCACAATACGGGGATGATTTTTAAAGCTCATTTATTTCAGGGACGATAGGCAGGGAAGTACTTAGCTTGATGTGTTGATCAGATGCTGGAAAGATTTTGCAGAAATAGAACAGAACTTAGGGTTATATCCTCTTCCAAGCCCGACAAGAAGTTTCCTTTTTTTCACCATAAAAACTGCACCGTGTTTGCAGTAAATCTATCTTTTAACATACCTATTTTCCTTTCCTTGGGTAAAAGGAGGACATTAAGCTGCCTCATTCCAAGCAGGCTATTTGAGAGGTTCAGTAACTCCTCAGATGGTCTGTTTAGGAGGCTGCAATTCACTGTCCTCTATGAGGAGGATATTTGCAGTCAGTGAGATCAGTGCCTGTGACTGCAATTCCAGCCAGGTTACTTGCTTAGGTACACACAGGGGTCCCTGGGTATTTCCACACGGAGCAAACAAAAAGGATTTTCTTGTTCCCATTTCCAGCATAGGTATGCAGTCATTAAATTTTTCCTTCTCTTCAGAAAGGTGGAGAGTTAGAGTAAAAAAACAGCTTGAAAACTCTGTGAATGGCCCTGGCAATTAGAACATCCATCACAAAAATGTATCATCCCAAGCCTCCACAGGTAAACTCCTAACAACAGCTGAAATAACACTGTTGGCTGTAAGGATGGGTTGCAAACACAGAGTTTGAAGGAAAAAAAATATTATTTACATTACCCTAAATGTAGCAACACTTTTCCTCCACAAAAATGGGACAGGTTTAAAGTCTAGGTACTGAAGATACACAGTTGCCTAGTTTCTACCACAAAATATATATACTTATTTTTGTGAACCCAATTCCTGTTTGCTGGCAAGGAATGTTTCAGCAATTCCTGTACAGAGCCATGTCACCAGGAGCTCCTTTTGCGGAGGACTTGGCAAGTGGGGACAGACAAACCAGACCCCAAAGGCTGGTGTTAAATGTTCTCATTCCTGTCAGGTCTTCATATGCCTGTGCTGTGTATTCTTAATTAAATTGGGAGCTGTCTGCGCCTGCTTGCCTTGTTTGGAGTACCCATTTTAAAGTAAACGTTCTTTTGGCTGCATCTGTTCTCAAGGGATATAAAAACTTTACAGATCTCAGGTCCAACTATTTTAGGAGAATCACTGGCTTTGTTACTCATGATGTAGGCTGGCACATACTGTGACTTTTAACTCCTGAGTATTTGCCTGCAGAAGTGCGTGGGGGAAAGGGATAAAATGAGGCTCTCCAGGGATAAGCAAAGGAATGGCACACCAAAGTTTGAGAGACTGTGCAGCAGTGAGATCCTTAGCTGGCTACACGAGGCACTGGGTACAAAGAACTGCATTTGAAGTGTTTCTACACACAGCATGAGGAACAAGCAAAAGAAGCTTAGAAGCCTTGGCTCAGTCCCAGGAAATGCACCATCACAGGCATAAGTGAGCCTCCAGGTAAGGATTAAAGGACAAACAAATAAAGCGGATGTGGTTGTGGGAGTCTACTACAGGCCAGCCAGCCAGGATGACACCACCAACAAATTAGTCTTTCAGCAACTAAGAAGGAGCTGTAGATAAACATAGTTGATAAAACAGGTCCATAAGATTACTAAAACACCTATACTTCTTGGTACAGGTACTAAGAGAGCTGACTGAGAAAGGTGCCCTCCTTGATTTGTTGCTTGTTAACAGAGAAGGGCTTGTGAGCAAAGTGATGATTTGTGACTTTCTTGGCCAGAGCAACCATGAAGCAATCAAGTTTAAAATCTCTGCTGATAGAAGGAAAAGTGCCAGCAAAACTGGGAACTAGTTAGTGAGGTCCCCTGGGAAAATGTCTTTTTCTGCCTTTCTGCCCAGCTGAGGTGGCAGAGGCACCTGTCCTGTCATTCCTCTGGGGAGCTGGGGCAAGTCCTTGCCCTTGGACCGGCTGGCGTGTGTGTGGTGCTGCAGATGATGGTCTGACCATTGGAGGCAAAGGCCAGAACCAGCTTTCTGTCCTGGCACCTTTTGTGTGGGAGCAATCTTTGGAGATGTACTCAGAATTGGAGGTTGTCTCTTGATTTCAGTGCACGGCTCCCGAAAGAAGATGACAGTGGTAAGGAGAGCACCCAGGCCCAGTGCTTCCTGCCAGGATGATGCGCTGCCCAGGGGAGACTAAGGTCAGCAAGACCTTTCCATCTTGGAAACGTCTGTATGGGAGAAATCCCTGGATGTATTCAGTATCGGAGGTTGTATCCAAAAGTCTGCCGTGAGCTCCTGACACTGCACGGCAGTTCTTTAGCACGGGAAGCAGCGCACCCAGCCGCAGTGCCTCAGGCGCACATGCCGGCTGCCCGGGTGTGTCCCGGGCGGCGAGGGCAGCCGGAGGCCGGGCTCTGAGGGGTGGAGCGCCGCTGCCCTGGGTGCCGGTGGGGAGGGAGCAGGAGGAGGAGGGATGCCCGTCCTGCGCCGGCCGTTTCCCGGCAGAGCCGTCAGCTGACGCCGCCGTTTCCTGGCTGCCGCCCGCCATGCTGCGGCTCCTGCTCCCGCTGGCCGCCCTGGCCGCGCTCCTCCGGGCGGCGGTGAGTGCCCGCCTCGCCTCCCCCTCCGCCAAGGACACCCGGGGGCAGTGGGGGCGGCTCTGAGGGGCGCGGGGGTCGGCGTGGCCGAGGGTGGGCTGGCAGGGGCCTCCTCCGGCCGCTGGAGGAAGGCGCTTCACCTCGGTTCCTTTTTAAACCATGAGCGATTTGGGGCTCATAGGCGGTGCACAGGGCGCGGGTCCCGGGCTTGTGGAGGCGCCGAGGGGGAGATCCCGGAGCCGGGGCAGGGAGGGGTCCGTGCCCTTCTCCCGAGCAGGCCGGCGCTCCCGGCCCGCTGGGGCTGAGGAAGGGCTGTCGGTGCCGCCCTCCGGGGGTGATGGCCGGCGTGCCCGCCCGGCCGGAGCGGTGCTGCCGGCGCCGGGGCTCCCTGCGCGCCCAGGAGCCGTGGAGGCCTCGCTGAGCAACCCGGGGCGCTGGGGGGAACCGGTACCGACACTGCTGGTGGATCCCGTGGGAAAACTCGCTCATCCTGTGGTGTGTGAGAGGAGGGAAAGGGGTTTTTCCTGTTCTGCATAGATTCTGTTGTAGTCGCCTTGTTCCGGGGTCACAATACCACAGCCTGTGGGCAAATCCTCAGGCTCCACAGTTCTCGTGGTTTATGCCTCGAGTTTGAGGCCGAGTGTCACTATTGCCTTGATAGATGTTGCAGTTGGATGGGGCACAAGTGGTTAAAGTTGTATGAAAAGTAGAACAACATCATGTGAGACCTTCATGGAAAGGAAGATTGGGTCACAGCTAGTGTGGTCTGTGAGGGGTGAGGTTGTGGCTGAGCCTTCCAAAATTTTGACGGTGGCAGGTAAGAGGAATGGAGAACAAATACTCTTCAAGTTTGGTAATATTAGCACTTTTGGGGGATTTAATAGGTTAGTTTCAAACAGATAAAATACTGTAAAAATACATAGTTTCAAGAATTTGTTGCCATGGGAGTTGTAGAAGCAGACAGTACTTAACAGATTAAAAAAAATGGATTTGCCGAATTTAAATACATCAGGTTCATAAACAACATCCAGAAATGACTATGCAAGGATTTACCCTCGAACATCCCTAGTGTAGCAGCTTTGTCAGCTGAAGGAGCATGAGGCAGCAGACCACAGACTGTGGCCAGGGTCCTGTCATTTCTTTAAACAGCATTTCTTACTGCTGTTGTCCAGACAGAATATTGCATGGTCCCTAGCGAACCTATGGACTTGAATCAGTACGGCGTTTCTTGTGCTCTTATCTTCCTAACTCTGTGTGTTTTCTGTAGAGGCATATGTGTAAAACAGCACTGTTTCTTAAGAATAGTTTAGTAACAGCTGAGAGGGCTTGAGGAGCTGAGGCTGGCAGGCACAATTTCCCTTATCAGCCCACAGTTCCCTGACATGAGCAATGAGGGAAGGGGTCTTTTCAAAACTTGGTCTAGTCCTCAAAGTAGATCAAGGTCCTGTCATCACAGATATGCTAATTTTCTTTTAAATTAGCTTGGGAGGGTATATGCTGCAGATAAGCAACCTGGCAAACTGGGGTTTGCAGAGTTCTGGGCTCAGGCTCACTGCTGAGCCCTACAAGGCTGCTTTTGTGCCCTAGTTCTGAGATATTTTTGGCTGTAATGATTGCTTGCTTTCTCTATCTAAGTGTGGATTGAGAGACAGGAAGTGTTTGGAAAATAAGTGCTGTTACAGGACTGTTATGTCAGACATGTCTCTATTGTATATTATGAAAGACTATCCAAACTTTTTTCATCTATGATTAAAATAAAACAATAGGTTTCTTTTAAATAAAAATGTGCAACCTGAGCATTATTAGAAACACTGTGACTGAGCAAAATACAGAGCATACCAGGGGATTCTGGTACCATTCAAACATAACTGATGCTTGCTTGTTTGTTTTCAATCTGTGAACAAACACGCGTTAGATTCTGTGCTCCTCTCTAAAGGAGCAGGGTGTGGTATTTTAGTCCCTTTGCAATTTAGATGCATCCTGTTAGACCAGGATATGCTAGAACAGGTGTTGAGTCTTGGAAAACTACATGTAGTGGAGGTGACCTGGAAGTGAGTAGCAAAACACAATGTGAGTTTCACTGATCCTGCTGATTTTCAGGGCTTTGGAGAAGTCTGATTCACAACTACAGGCAAGGATATCTGCTGATACATCATCTGCAGTTTCTGGGACCACAGTTGCATCTGTTCCAGTGGGGATTTCACTGCTGCTGTAGCATGTGTTAGTAGAACTTCTTGAATTTGGTAAGAATGATGTAGGGTGATGCCTGCTTTTCAGATGGAGCCAACTGCTTGGCAAGAAGGGCAGACATTGTGTATTAAGTTAATATCAGAAGCAACTTAGTCCCAGAACATGTATGGGATTCACAAATGCTCATTGCATCCCTGTTGTGATGTGTTGCATATACTATTATGAAGTCTTAATGAGAAAAGAGCATTTAAAGGAAAAGGGGGTGTGGGGGAGAAATGATTGAGAGGCAGACAGGGAGCTTGGAAGGGGTCTTCCAGTATCCAGTCTTTTCTGTTGTCTGATTTACTCCACTTCAGGACATTTCCTTTGTGTCTTTATGACAGTGATTCTGCATGACCCAGCATCTTGTGTAGCATGTAGAGTTACAGTCCTTAATTGCAGTCTGGGAAAAAGGGAATGTGTGTAATATTTTAAAGCGGCTCATACTGGTTCCTGGTTGCAGGCTTTGTTGACCCAAGGCATCCCTTCATAACCACATTATTGGCTACTGGAGACTTCTGCAGAACAGAAGGGAGCAGTCAGGAAGCAAAGATGATCTCCTTCAAGCAACTACCCATTGAAGCAAAGGCTGCAGTGGCTGCAGGAGTGGTTTTCTTCTCCATGATACTATCACGGAGTTACCTGGCAGAAAAACTCGATTTCAGGACGCGGCGATGGCTTCTAAGGCTACAAATGGCACTGTTTACTAATACACTCATGTTGATGGGCTCTCTTCATGTTTGGAGAAGCACAGTCACCACCTTCACCAGGTCTTCAGCTGCCAGCTCCTTCTGTTTCATGCTGTGGAAAATAGCTGTGTTCATGTTTCTGGCTTTGGCTCATTCAAGCTTCTTTACATTGCTGTTTCTTGTTGCAGAAGAGCCCTATTTCTTTTCTTTAGCTGCCTACACTTGCTTGGGGGCCTATATTCTTCTCATCTTTTTCCTCTTCACTCTAGGCTCTGTAGAGCAGGCTTACAAGTTCTTGGCTGGGAGAGGCGCTAAGGCAGGCACTGGCAACAAGAACAGAACAGCACTGAAACCAGTTCTGGCAGTCTTGCTGACTGTTGTGCTGACTGTTGTCGGGCTGATAAATGCTTCCCAGCCTCCTACTGTGAATTCAGTGGAGATTCCAGTTCACAAGCTGCCCTCAACAATGAATAACCTGAAAGTGGTGTTGCTCTCAGATATCCATCTGGGTCCTACGGTTGGGAAGACCAAGCTTGCCATGATAGTGAGAATGGTTAAGGCTTTAAAACCAGATATCACCGTGATTGTTGGGGACCTGTCTGATGCTGAGGCAAAGATCATACGACCTGCTGTTGAGCCTCTTGGAGAACTTGATTCCCCTTTGGGGACTTACTTTGTCACAGGAAACCATGAGTACTACACCTCAGATGTTAGCAACTGGTTCGAGCTGTTAAAATCCTTTAACATTCAGCCATTGCATAACGAGAATGTGAAGATTGTTTCACCAAAGAGCACTTCTGACTGGTTCTGCTTGGCTGGTGTGGATGATATTGAAGCAGATGTGTTGCACTACTCGGGTCATGGCATGGATTTGAAAAAAGCTCTCCGAGGCTGTAGCAGTGAGCATGCAATAATGCTCTTAGCTCATCAACCGATTGCTGCAAAGTGGGCCCTCCAGGAGAGGCCTGACATAAATTTAATTCTCTCTGGCCATACTCACGGAGGGCAGATTTTCCCTCTAAATGCTGGAGCTTATCTTCTGAATCCATTCTTTGTTGGCTTGTACAAAGTTGGGCAGAACACCTTTGTCTATGTCAGCCCGGGAACGATGTACTATGGAATACCCATGAGGCTGGGCAGCAGAGCTGAAATAACAGAGATTATTTTACGTTCTCCTTGAGTTTTCCATTTGACAGACTTCTAAATTTATTTTTTTTGGTCAGTATATTGGCTCTTCTATTATGAAAGCAAATCATTTTTCAGGGAAATCAGAGAAGATGTGTTGCGCTGAACTTCAGCAGGTTCTGTTAAGTTTGAACAGAAAACACTAACTGCATCTTGGGCCTATGAAACAAATTTGGGACACGTTAAATTACTGAAAAAATTAGGTCTGAGTTCATTATCATTGAGGTTCTGCATTTAAAGATAACACTGATGTCATGGAGATAATGTGTGTCCTGTGCATGTTTAGTAATATCTGTGTCCTGCAGCTACTTCATGTTCCACTGTTTGGTATCCATCAGGCAGCTGCCTTATCAAATCTCAGGCAGGTGAAGTTCTGAGCTTGTGCAGTGAAGTCTCTTGTGCATGTTTTGCAGAAAGGCCTGCAAGAGTGTGCACTGAGTACGTAAACTCTGGGAGGATTATGCTGGAGTTGGGAAAGGAATAGTTTAATAGTTTAGGTTTGTTTTTTTTTTTCAGTTGAAGCTGGATATCTTTATCCTGCTAGCTATCTGCAGCATGCATCAGGGCTTCCAGTCTGTGCTTCTTACTGGTACTGTAGGTTGCCAGGCATCAGTTCTGAGATTCAATTTTGTCCAGTTAAAAAGTTTCTGAGACTGATACCAAAAGGTGAAAGTAGCTGTCTTTCTCAGGCTTTTTTTCCTCAATAGCTGGGCATCCAGTAATTACTTAATGAAGATAGCTCTAATAAAAGTAAATGAGAAAAATTTCAAAATTAACTTCTGTTGCTGTGTGAGCATACAGTATCTTGTTATATAAAGCACCAATTCCAAAGCTGAAATACTCAGTATCTTTTGACTTCATTCTGTATTTTTTCTTTCTGCCTAATTTCTCCATCATTTTTCTCTTGAAAGAGTAAGTAGATTCTATTTGAAAACAATGCAAATAAGTTAATGCTTGAAATTTGTTAAAGGCTTTAATATTTAAGTAAATTATGTCCTCTTTTAATGGGATTAAATTCTGCAGCAGGTGACTTTCCCTAAGAGCATTTGCATGTCAGTGTCCTGGTCACATAGCAGAGTAACTGCTACAGGATAATGAGGAATGGAGGATTTCTTCCCATCTTTCATAGAAGGGGTTATCATAAATTAACATAATTATGGGAAATTTGAGGTATTAGAGAATAACTGATACAAACATTCTTGTTTCTTTATCTTCGTGTTCACATAGGAAAGCCAGGATGTAAATTAATTTGTGACTTTTGTCCAGGCTGATGAAACACTTTACCTCTGTACATCTTCTCTCTCCTCTCCCACCTCTGTGTTGCTGCATGAAACATCTCAAACAATTGGAGCCTGGGAATCCTGCCTCTGTAGCTGTAGCCACAGGGTTTCCCTTGCTCTGCCTTTTTGCCCACCCAGTACCTGTGTTCCTCTCAGGCAGACCCATAGCATGGGGCAAAAGAGAACAGTTCTTATCCAGGAGACTGAGGATGGAATATCAGAGCTATGGTGTTCTGTCTTTTCCTGCCTTCCTGTGTGATCCTGAACCAGACAATCATGAACACTTGGTTTCATTCTTCAGCTTCTGGTCTCATATTGAAGGAGATAGTTGGGAGTGTGTTTGAAAAGTACCGTAAAGTTGAGGGGTTTTGTAAGTTAAATGTTGAGGTTGGACTTCATCCACTCCAGACATCTTCCAGGCAGAGTTTCTAATTCCTATGCTGGTTTTGTATCCTGGTCCTCTGTACAAACATCTTACATTTTTACTCAGGAATAATGAGAAATACTGTAAATGTGTCATGAAGGTTAGTGGAATTGTTGGAGAAGTCAGTCCTATTCCAGTCTGAAAACTGAATACCTTATCAGCCAGGCTCTCTACTTGCCAGATTAGATAATTTCTGTTTCCCACCCCTTATAATTTTGTAATTTTTTTTTTGTGATTGTGTGATCATATCTGCTTAAGTATCCTGAAGTTTCCATGTGTATTCAGCACTGCCCACTGACCAGTATGCAGTCAGTGGCATACTCTCAAATGGTCTTGAGGAGAGAATTTTGATAACCTGTAACCCTCTGTTTACTTGTCAACACGCTTTCAGTTAAAAGCTATCTTCTGGGTTTAGTGGTGCAGAATATTCTCACCTGGCCAGTAGTCCAGGAGGATTGTTTTTCACTTGTTGCACTGAATGTTCTTACCATGTTAAGAAGACTAATTGTTGAGCCAGTTTCTTCAACAGGAGGCATTTGTGGGACTGATTTTAGATAGTGTCAGTTTCTCAACTAGTGAGTTGCTAGTATTATTTACTTTTTGTTTTTTTTCCTACCCCTTTTATTTCTCTCTTCCTTCTGATCAAGTGTGTGCAAAAACCTAGCTGAAGGGGTCCTTCCATCCCAGAATTTCTTCATTACTTTGTACGTGCCTCTCTTGGAAGATAATTATGTATCCTTTCAGAAGCAGATATGCATCCTTTTAGGAGTGGTCATATTGTCATTTCATAAATTTATTGAGTTCTCCCAATATAATTTAGTTCTTGCCCATTTTTTGTGAGTCTCCCTCTGAAAGGTTGTCTGCTTGGCGATCACTTATTACTTAAAATGTTTTCTTTCTGTGCCAAAAGACTTCAAAGCCTTTTCTTATTTTGCTTTTTAAGTATGAAAGGAAAGTATCCTAGATCAACTTTCTGTTTGATAAAAGGAATGAACGGTTTCCTTCTGTTTGATAAAAGGAATTAACCATTTCTATTATCTCTCTAATCAGCAATCTCTGATTGTCCTTCAAGGTTCTTTCTGTACTTTTTCCAGTTTGATTTGAATGTGCACAATGCAGACCTGTGTTCAGTATTTCAGATGAAGAAAAATAGATGTGCTGCTTATTTTGTAATTTTTAAAATTTTTTTTTGTAAATTTCATGTCTGTGCGTGTAATGTATTTATTCTGGAGAATTTACCTAAATTAATATATATTTCATCCTATAAAATGCCGGTTCATTGGGGGATGAGGAGGAGTTAATTACTGTCAGAATTAATAGCAGAATATAATAGTATCATCACTTTGTGAAAATTATATTTATTATATAATTACTGTAGAATGGATTGGAAAATATGTAAATTGTGGTATAACAAATGCTTTAAATGTTGGGATTTAATAAAATTTTATTCTTATATCAAACATGAGACCTCTAATGATGTTTTATTTCATACTTTATTTCAATTTCATATTTTATTTCATTGTAGCAGTTCATGCTGAATAGGTTTAACACAGTCATTCTATTTACCAACAAAAAGCTGCCAAAAGTAAACCTGACTAGTTTTGGAAAATCTCACACCCCCCCCTGCTAAGTGAGGCATGGTGGAAAGTGGGAAAGGTAAGGCCACTATTATATTTGCCCAGAGTCTACTAGGGAAAAAAAAATGTGCAGACTGAATGGGTGAGGATGTGATGCAGAGAAAAGGACCACTACAAGGGCAGAGAAAGGTTGCTAAGAGAATTTTTTGGAAGGAACAGAAGAAAATGAGTGATTTTTGGTTCTCAGTTTTGATACTTAAACTCTGAGGTAGAAAAAGCGGTATTCTGTGATTGGTCTGTGTAAGAGAGGCTAGAAATCTTCAGAGGTGCAGTATTTGTACCCACATCTGCTTGCTTTCTAAATAAGAAAAAACCTCCTATTTTGTAAATTTAGAGAATGAGAGATTCTTGCCACTGATAAACAGTTCTGTGTATGGAAGATGGGAAAAAATCCTACACTGAGAGACATTCACATTATAAAATGTTGAAATAGCATTAAGATTGAAAAATAAACTCTTACTTGATTTAAGCAAGGACAAATTCTTCTCTTTTCCATGTGAGTATCCTCTGAGGATGTGAGGTGCAGCATTACACCATTGTCTATAGGGATCTGAATTTTCAGCTGGGCACTGGTTTGATTTGGTATGAAGGAGCTGGCACCCCAAACAGTGCTATTGGTATGTGTTGCTTACCAAATGAGCAGAGTCACTACCCCATCTTCCAGGGAGGCAAAGTGGGAATGCATTCCCTGCATATTCACAGCGGTGAGTATACAGTAGTGGCAGACCCAGACATAAATTCATGAGGACAACTCTCTTGTTTTTGTTGCAAGCCCTGGTCTGCAAGTAGTGGATCATCCACACTGACTGTAAAGTAATACAGAGGAATTGATCATGAAGGGAAGTCTGTTTACAATGAATGATGAATGAAGTGAATTGGAAGTACTCTGGCAGCTTCCTCCCTCTCTTCACCCATGTAATAACACTGTGTCAGGAAGCGTATGTGTTGGGAAGGTGATTTACAACTATCGTGACAGGTTTAAAAACCTGGCTTCTAAGTGGTACATGGTTCAATGATGACCGCTTTCATAATTAATACCTTCTTTTAGTTGTTTTAAGATAGCTGTGGCTCTCTGCCAGATGTGTCTGTCCCTAAAGGCGTGTAAACAGTTGTTTTCAACATTTATCATCTCAGCAGTTCTCTGCCATAAATGGAACAAGTGTCTTTTCCATAGGCCTCTTGATGTGGTTAGTCTAAATGAGGGGGCTAAAATCCTCTTACAGAGGGACACCAAAACAAATTATTTTGCCTCTCCTTATTTCCATGGATAATGGCCTTTTAATGTGTAAGGTGCTTCTATCCATAAGGCTGCTTTTTTTCTTGTTTTTTTTCTGTGTTGTTGCACTTGGGTTCTGAGTTTCACTTAGGATCATTTTGAAGCACTCAGCTCTGCATTAGTGCTGTGACTTGTCACAGTGCCCTAGAGTAAAAAACATTTGAAGAATGTGAAACATCTGCTTGGTGTCTGTAAGGGTGAATAGTTTCCTTCAGGAAAAGTACACACAGAACAATTCCATCCCAGTGCAGCAGGCCCAGCCATCAAGATGCAGGTTACAAATGAAAGATCAGGAAAAAGTCACATACATTTAAATTGGACAGAAAGTAAGCAGCTGTACAGCATCCTCTGCAGCAACAGCTTGCTTGAGATCTAACAGCAAGATTTACTACAGCATCATAATTTCCTATGGAGAATCCCAACCTCTGAGTTACATTTGTTCCAGAGCAGCTGGTTTGTGTTTCCAGGTTCTGTGTGGTCCTGATTTTGGAGAGGCCTGACACGCCCATACCTTTGTTGAGTCAAGATTTATTTATCTTTATTAAGTAATCTCAAGAATGGGTCCTTCCATAAAAAGCCTCAGCTGTGTAGCACTTGGCAGTCCCTTGCTTTCCCTGTTTCCTTGCCAGCTCCTTGCTGGATCCTCTCATATCTGTTGTTACACATCAGCTACACAATGACACTTGTTCACTGTTGGCAGAATGCTTTGAATTACTATGTGTGTCTAGGACATTTTCCACAATGCTTTTTAGGTTTTCTGTAAAATAATGCCTTTGTTGCGAATGCAACATGCTATTGTCTTCTTCCTTGGAGTTTGTAGTCTTCAAATGATTGTAGAGTGTTATCTCTCTCAGTTCTGTTTAATGGCAGTCTAGGGATAGGAATGTTGGCTTAGCAATTTTGTTCTACATTTTTCAGGAGGGAGTGTGTTTTCTTTGAACTATACCTGCTGGTTTCCTTGTTCTTTTATCCTGTGACACATTGCACTGACTCCCTTTTGCTGATTTGTTGTGCTAAGACTCAGGAGGGCTATAGACAGCTGGAGGAAAGTCATGCACCATCACTTATTTCAGGACCATTGTGTCTTCTGTTGTAGACAACCCACAGATGTTGTCTGCCCTGTTCTCTGTGTCTTTCAAGGCAGAAAAAAATTACATTGTGACTTTTTTTTTTGTTTTTGTGTACAGAATGTACCTGAGAGGAGCTTTGGGATTGATTATGATTCCAACTGCTTTGTCAAGGATGGGAAACCTTTCCGTTACATCTCCGGCAGCATTCACTACTCGCGGGTGCCCCTGTATTACTGGAAGGACCGCCTGTTGAAGATGAAGATGGCAGGGCTTGATGCCATTCAAACGTGAGTAGCTGCTGACTTTCCAAAGGACTTTGTGGTCCTGAGAGCTGCATGAGAAGTCATTAAGAGGAATGCTGCCATTGTTACTTGGTTTATTGTTTTTCCAGTAATAGGTGAGGAAGCTCTGGAAAAGTGAAGGGTGGTACAGGATGACCTCTAAGCACATAAATAGGAGCAGCTGGGCAGGTTGTAACCAGCAATCTGTTTCCCTGATGATAGGCAGCACCTCTTGCTTCACAACCCAGGGTGCAAATGTGACCTGAAATAAATTGTTGGACTGTGAACTTTGGCAACTATGGAACACTTGTATCTGCTCTTCCTCTGCTGGGGACTTTGTATTCTCTGGTCAAAAGGCAGACTAAGTGAGAGGAGACAATAACCTGTTAATACAGCCTGGGCTGGTATCACCCAGAAGCCTTGAAAATGTTGGTGAAGACTGCAGTAACATTTAAAGCTATTTCACCAGAAACATATATAAATTTAGATAAATGGATGAGGAACTAGGTGTGCTTCTGTTAAAAAAAAGAAGAAGTTTAAACAGCTTTTTGTGTATGTGTGTACAAAACCCTTAGTTCATTTTCCTTGTCTTTTCTACCTGGTTGTGTACTTAATTCAACAGATGAGGCACAGATTAAAATAAAATCAGCTTACTCTTATTTTTGCCATAGTTTTCTTGGCAAGGGAAGTGGTGGAAAAGTGTAAGGCACAGTCTTTTCAGGCAGTGGTTGTAATTCCCAAACAGGTTTGTTTTCTTAAATCATTGCAAGACTTAGAGCTTCTCTTTGAAACTGCCTGCTTTTGTGCTATGGTGCAGAACCAGTGCAGGTTCTGGCAGTGCAGAGCCTGTAAGTCAGGGCATTTTGCTCAGTGGGAGTGTTGCACCACCTCTCCTTTCTCACCCTTGAAATCTGTATTGTTGTTAGACCTGTAAATTACAGGATTGCCTTGTACACTTGGGAATGAGATTAGTCAGAGTTAGTATGTGAAGAACAGACAGCAAGGAAAGAAAAAAAAGTTGAATTTTTCCAAACTTAGGGTTCTCTATTTTTTTTGCATATCTTAAGACTCTTCCATGTGTTGAGATGATGCAGTCACTCTCTGGTGACTGTTTTTTGTGGTTGTTTTTGTTGTTTTCTATTAAAGAATCAAGTTCTGTCTTCACTCACATTAGTGGGAGCAATGGGATTAAGTAATACGCTCAGGATAGGTTTGCGTGATTTTCCCAAGTAATTGCTTCTTGCTGAAATAAATGTAATTTAAAGTAGAACTGAAAATTATACCTTTTGGTGTCTGTCTTGAAGGTCAGCCTGGGTCCAGATAGTGGCTCTGTGACTCCCATGATCCATAGTGTCTCATATTTCCCTTATGTCTCTGATTAATTTTCCTCTTGCTCCCAACACCCAAGCATTTTCAATGCCCTCTGTTCATTATCAGCTTTTTCAAAGCATTCCTTCCTTTTTAAATTTTTTTTCCAAATTGCCTTTTTATGTCTCTGCTACATCACTGACTTTTTGAGATAGGAATATTTTTTTTCCATTCCCCTCATCACCGTTGTTCAATGGCAAAATTGCTGTAGGACTGGTTTGGGTTTTTTCCCTTTGCTTTCTCCCTCTTCATTTGTTATTTCCCACTAACAAGGTGGGCTTTTTCCTTCTTTCTTTTCTGCTTTTCTCCCTTGTTGAGATGTCTTACTCTGCTTTACTGTTTCACGTTAGCGTCTTTCTGCTGTGCAGGAAGGAGTGAAAATTTGTGTTTTTCTGGACCCAGCTTATCTGTGTTGGTTTTGGGAGAGCTGAGCTGTGTCTGTTTTGGCACAAAAGGTGCTGTGCAGCTGGCAAGTGGTTATGGCACCTGTGACTTTAGGCGTTGTTGCTGGATCACATCATAATAGCTTTATTACATCCTCTTTTGTTTTTCTAAGAACAGACTGAGATTCTTTATCTTTCTCTCCCATTATTGCTCACCTCTGGTTTTTTTCTACTATGGTGAAAGATAAATCTAAAAGTGTACCTTAGAAGCAGAAAATGCTCCCGTGCCTTGCATTTTCTACAAGAATCAAATCCATGTGTCTTTCCATTTGACAATAATCTCTTTCTCTCTTTCTCTCCTGATGCTAAAATGCACCTCACCCACAAAAAACACCTTTTGTTTTTCTTTGAAGTTTGCCAATAATCAAATCTTACTGCTCTTGATTATTTGAGATAAAGCTATGAATATTCATATTACCCCAAAGAAATCTTCTGTGATTTTGGTAAAAGAATGAAAATTGGTCTATGTGGATGGGTTTTTGTTTTCTCTTCTCCTGCATACTCATTCCTGGATCTGTTATACTGCTAGCAATGGACTGAGATATGAATTGTGTGAAGTTGCTCTGGAATGAATGGGCAGCAGCACTGCCAGACTTCCTGGCAGAATGTGGTAGTTGGACTCCCAGTCTTTAGGCTGCCTCTGAAGACTCTGATTTTGCTGCTTGGGATTTTTCCTATAAGATAGGGAACGGTCCTGCTATAATTTGAACTATGAGAGCCTTCCTTGTTCTTATAAAGACATTCCTGGTGAGGTTTACCACTTCAAGGGAAACAGGATCCTTTTATTATGAGATTGTGCTTGTAAATACCTTGTGGTCAAAGCCAGCCAGACATGTTCTTCTTCCTGTTCTCTGCAGCCTTTTTTCCAAAAGGCTCACTATGCCTTGATGCATCATTCAGCTCATGACTGAGGCAGCAGCTCCTTCCCAGACTCTGGAATAGCTGAAGTCAGTACATGAATATAACTGGCGGCACCTGGTAGCTTCTTAAACAAGAGAAGACAGTAAGCTTGATCTTACATTAAAGCCCAAGGGATCAAGGCCTACCCCTTCTGAAGAGCAGGTTGAAGTTTAATGTTGTGGTTGGTGTGACACCCCAGAAGGTGATGGAGGAGGATGCTGAGGAGCTCATTCCCCACCTCAGCAGGCAGCACGCAGAGGTGTCTGGTCACACAGGTAGCTGTCCTTGTTTCCAGTTCCTGAACTTTGTCTGCCAACTCGAAATGGGTGCTGGCTGACAAAGGCATCTAGAAAGCACGGGAATTTTGGGGTTTGGTTTGCACGGAGCAGATGAACAATTAGCCACTAGGTGGGGCCGAAGATATAAAGGACTTACTGATCAGTGTAAACCTGTGCAAAGTCCTCCTAGGAAGGAGTTGCTGTTTAGAATTTGGAATATTTGAAATTTAAACGGAAGTTACTGTTTCTGAAGACTCATATATGAGTAATTTAACTAGCACGCTCACTTATGGAAGTAGTACAATTTATTTAGTTTTACACTATTAAAAAAATCCCACCCTGGTATTACAGAGAGAATTATCTTATACATTAAGGAAGTTGAAGTGTGATTTTTTTTGCCTGTTGATAATCTCTGAAACAGGAGAGGAAAACTGTGACTTCTGAAGAAAGGAAGGTTATAACATGAAGCCTAGAAATAGTGTGTAAATGGAAAGTAAACTCAAATGTAGAAGAAATACCATGTTTAAAGTTTGAAAAAGGATGTGAGTTTACTTTATAAATCCATTGTTCTATAGCTAAAGCCATACAGGATTAACAACTGACTATAAATTTCTACTATGGTATGTAGCAATTATACTCATTAAAGATAACAATTTCAAAGTAAAATTATTTCATTTCAGATCATCACTAGCCCTAGAAAATATATCAGGGGATTAAAGTATTTTAGTAACAATTTTTAAAACAGTGTTAAAAATAAATTTTTGTCATGATTCGTTGTATAAAAAAACAGTTTCAAATAAGTCTGTTTTTAGTCTTCTTCCCTTTTTCTCTACTAGAATCTGCTTTTTTTCCAGTGTTGTGGTCAAGCATGTGACACAAATGAAAACTGTTTCTGGAAGAATTTTTCTGTCTTCTTCCATCTTGAGCATAAGGGATCTGGTGAGACCCTTTTGTCCTCATTTCAGACAGTATTAAGTGTATTTAAACCTTAAGACTTGTCTTCAGAACAAGTTCATAAAACTCATATACTCTATAATTTCACATGGTTCATATATTCATTAAATGCACATGTAGTCTTGTGAGTTAATCGTGCTGGAGAAACAATTAGAGCAGCTTGACACAGAAATAAAGTATACCATATATAGGGGAAAATCTACATTTTGATGCCTGAGTACATTGCTTTGACTCCATCCTGCCAGAAATTTTAAGCTTTATCTTTTCAAACAGAGGCTTAAAATTTTGGCATTTGAGATGCTATTATATTAACAAAGGTTGAAAGATTATAATTTTTGTATTTGATGTTCATGTGCATGTCTGTCTGTGTATGGCCATTTCAGCAGTGTACTCATGTGAGGGCTCCTGTTTTTCTTCCTCATTGAAAGCATTGTTTTAGGGACTTTCTTTCCCTCTTGGGTAGTTTTTACAAAATTAATTGTGGGACATACTAACAAACAGACAGTAAGAGAAGTGTTGCCCGAGAGGATCTTTGCTTGACTAAGCACAGTTTTGTGAATTTTCAACATTTTAGAAGAATGAATTTTCCCATTCCCTTGAATCTTTTCTCAGGTTGTACTCATCCCTAATTTTAGTCTGTCTCTATTAGACTGACACTTTGTACTCTGGCAAACAAAACACTCATGGTTGTCAGGCAGGGACCATCAGCTACCACACTACTCATGGTAGTTGGTAGATTACTGTTTCTTTGTTGCCTTGCAACCAAGTGTATTTTTTTAATTTCTGTGAGATGTTCTGTGCTGAGGTTGTGGTCTCTTGAGTCCTGGAGGTAGGGGAGAGGTGTTCTTTCAAATGGTGATCTGCTTTTGGCACCTTTATTACTTAGTTGAAATTCAGCTTTACTTTGTCCAAGCTCTTGGGCACCTTAACATCTCTTAACTTGACCATTCTTCCAGTTGTGGTTTTCCAGAACTTGCATTGTTCCTGGTCAATGAAAACTTTTGGGACCTAGATGCAATATCATTTGAGGCTTAGGTGTTTTTTAGGTTCCTTGGAGTTGCAGCAGCATAGAACTGTCAGTCTGTGCAAGCTGGGCGATCCATTCATGAAGGGTCATGTGCTGTTTGGGGCAATCTCATTCTTGGCCTCCTCCTTCATGAGTGGTTTACCACATTCATCTCCTCATCAACTTCTCACCACTATGCAGCTGCCAGCTGCCTTACCAGCTTCAAAACTGTTTATTTAATTTTGGAACAGACAGCATGCTTTCAAAACAGCACTACCAGAACCTGTGCTTGCCCTGATAGGGACTCCTGCAGACATAACCCTAATTTCAGTATTAATTTTAATGCCTTCTGCTACATGAAATACCTGACAGAAGAAAGGCCATAGGGTTACTCCTGTCTTTTACTGATCTGAAGGATCTGCAGCATTACTGATCTCTGGGTTATGTAGTGCAAGGAGTTGTTATTCAGAATTCTGGTTTAGTTTCAGTTTCCTAATGGAAGGCAATATTCTCTCTTAATAGGTATGTCCCATGGAACTACCATGAACCCCAGATGGGCAAGTATGACTTCTTTGGTGGCAAAGATCTAGAGTATTTCCTGCAGCTTGCCAATGACACTGGATTGCTTGTTATCCTGAGAGCTGGACCTTACATCTGTGCAGAATGGGACATGGTATACAACATTTTGTAACCGCTCATTTCTAGGGTAAATCTAGTGCAAGTATTTCTTAAAGTAGACAAACTTACTTGCTGTATCCTTGGACAAGAGTCTTGGTTTAGTGTGTAAAAATCCACGCATCCTAAGCGACTTCTTACAATACAAACTTATTCTCTATTTCTTTTTTTAATTAGGAATTACTACTTTCTTACAGAAAATCAGTTTTCATGTCTCAGTATATGTCTTGATAAAATGCTAAATTCTTTTTAGGTTTCCTGAAAATGTCACTGAAATGTTTTCCTTTCTTTTCCCAGGGAGGTCTTCCTGCATGGCTGTTGGAAAAGAAATCTATTGTTCTCAGGTCTTCTGATTCAGGTACAGGCATCAAAAAGATGATAAAAAATACGCTGTAGCAGCAAGACAACTTGCTGTTTGAGGCCATTACTAGATAATTCATATTTCAGCTCAAATTTTCTTGTGAGTAAAATCTTCGGTATGTTTAGGTAGAAGTGTGCATTCAAAAAGTGTACAGAACAAACAAAACTGGGGAAAAGGTTTCTGAGGTATTGACAAGTTGGTGCCTGGATGGGAATCATTGTAACCATTGAGGAAAAGACAGGTAGCTTCAGCTTTGAGGTTTTTGGGTTTGCCACAGCCACTCATAATGGGCATCCTTCTTGGCTGGTCAGTGTGCAATCCAAAACTAGTTGCAGCATTCTCATGTGCTCCTGTTAATGGACCAGACATGGAAGAATAAAATGAGGCAGGAGATTAATGTGTTTATTGGAGTTCATGTAGGGGATGAATATATAGGTATCATATCCAGCTTCAGTTTTGCTGATGGTGGGTTAAATTATCTACTTTAAAAAATAGTACATAGATCAACAGTTGAATTTTTCTTCCTGTTGAAATGTATTAGGACAACCTGTGAGATGTAATGAAGTCCTTTGATAATTTTCTAAGTTCATCAGTATTTAAATATTTTGTTTTTAGTAAACTGCATTGGAAGCATTTATGAACAATTATAAGAACACATTTGTACAAGTATAAGAGCAATTAGTTCATTAAATGCTGTTCATAATTTACATAATTAGAACACTACAGAAAAATGATCCATATGTAATTTAAAACAAAAATAGAAAAATAGAAAAGTTGTGAAACATTTATACTTTGTGTATCACAGATTACCTGGAAGCGGTAGAGAGATGGATGGGTGTCCTTTTGCCAAAGATGAGGCCTTACCTCTATCAAAATGGAGGTCCAATCATCATGGTGCAGGTAACTTTCTGAAAATCAGATGAACCCTACCAGCATGAATGCTTATACTGTTCTTGCAGACACTCCATGGGTCTTGGGTGATGGTGTCACAGGTATTTCTCAAGTTTCAGGTAGCTGCAAGATCTGATGAAATACCTTGTCCTAAAGAGCTCAAAGAGTCCTCATCTGCTCTGTCAAAGTTGTTTCCCACAGCTGTATAAAGCAATAGAGGAAACTTGTGTAGCTTTTTAGATCTGAGGTTCGTGGTAATTCTCACATAAAGCCAAAATACATTACGATTACCTGAAATGATCTGACAGGAAAAAGGAGTATAAGAATACTTGTAGATAGAAGTGAAAGCAGTATGGAGTAAGCTTTATTTAGCACCTAACACAAGTTGTAAATGTTTCAGGACACAATTTTGTATGTTCTTGGTGGGTAGCTTCTGTCCTAAACTCCTCCTAGATGTGTGGGAGCGATTGTTCTGTATTTGTAGTGTTTGATCATAACAAAGCTTTATTTCAATTTCTTTAAATGCCATGACTGGCACAGGATGCGATAAGAGACCCTTCTTGTAATATACCGAAGATAATTTTGTTTAACAGTGTGTTTTGTCTGTTAAGCAGAAGCGCTGGGCAGAATTATTCTTTGACAGAAATAAGATGCTTATAACAGGATTTTCAGAAATAACTTTCAGGACTGGAATTTACTGGATCTTGAGCTGAAAAGTTCATCTCCTTGGAAAAGGGGCAAGATGTGCACTTCTCAGTAGTAGCAGAGTTGTCCTCCCTTAAGTCCTTTTGTGTCCATTGCAGGGCTTTGTGATTCATGTGAGCCCTTTGTAGATGTTTTGTTGCAGTTTCGATTATTTCATAACCTGTTCTATGGTTTTATTGTTCTGCTTGGGAGGTTGGTTATAGATCTCAAATTTTAATAGACTGTATTACGGTCACTGTAGCTAGGTAGATACTTTGGAGGAAGGGATGGAATTTTGCAGGAAAATGGCTTAGCTCTGCACAGTGATGGCTCCACTGTAAAATACAGGTGAGAGGAATGAGTCTTGCCTTCTCTTACTCCTCAGATCTGGAGTTAAAATGACATTTTCAACACTGTTATCGAAAGAAGAAAAGGGTTGGACTTGTGCTTTCTGTTTTGTTATCAGTTGCAGACTGAATTGGCTATGGCTTTACTGACTTGCTTTTACTCTGCAGGTAGAGAATGAGTATGGAAGCTACTTCGCTTGCGACTACAACTATCTGCGCTTTCTGCTGAAGCTCTTTCGCCTGCATCTTGGGGATGAGGTGGTGCTCTTCACAACTGATGGTGCAAGCCAGTTTCACTTGAAATGTGGGGCTCTCCAGGGTCTTTATGCAACAGTGGACTTCGCTCCAGGTTAGAAATGACTGATTAAAAAAATTCTGAGTTGTGCGTTTGTGGCAGGACAAACTGACTTGACTGCTTGCCAAACCTGCCTGCTTTGTTTAAATGGGGTAATAGGCATTTATGTATATTTGATGTACTCCTAAACATAGAAGAATCACCCATGAGCACCCAGTTAGAAAGTCATAATCACTTCCTTGCATCTTGAAATCATGAATAACCAATTTACACTGCTCATAGCTTATATCTCCTAAAAATTAGCAATAGTAGTTGGCATTGATTCCATGTATTGTTTTAATTGTTTTTTTTTTTTATGTTGGGGTTTTTAATGTCCTCTGTCTGTCCTAGAATCCAACCATCCAAATACATTTCTTTTTAAGTCAGAGGTTATTAGAAAGAAAAATACTGTTGAAGATCATAATTAGAAATGTGCACACTGCTACAATTTGCTGTGATTTAGGCCTGAGGAATGGCTAAGCACCTGTGATTTGATCAGAGAGTAACCTTTTGATAGGAGAGTTAAGGATTTGAATGTTCATATACTGCATGGACTTGACAAAATAGGCTTAAGGCACAAGAAACAAATCCCAAGACAGATATTTTCATCTTTCTTAATGAGCAGCCTCTTCTGTACATTGTTCTCTCTACAGCCAAACGTGTGTTTAGCAGGGATCTCTTTCTTGCAAGTTGAATGAAATTGTGAATGCCTTCATGTGTATCATTTGTGCAATGGTGAGCTATTCACCAGAGTGGTTATTTCCAGCCACTGTGGCTTGAGCCACTAGGAGTGATCAAAAGTGAAACACCTCTTCAGAGATTGCCTGGCTTCTGTTCTTCCCCGTAACCTTGGTAACTTAAACCCCAGACTTACTTTCCAATGATCAAATAGCAATTCTGACACATCTCAGAATGTGCCAGGAAGTCATTTCTGAGAAAAGCCGGGTTTTCAAAAGCTGTATCTCAAAAGCAAAGACATGTACACAAGCATGCATACATGTGTGTATATATTTTAAGTAAGTTTTGCAAATTAAACATTAGAATCAAAAATACTGATTCCTGTGTTTGCTGGAGTAGCTTTCTTGTCATGATTTTTGCGAGGCTGGAAGGGAGATAAGACACCAATTTCAGTAAAATGAAGGACCCAGAAAGTCATGGATATAGCAACTCAATTTTATTTTTTTCTGTTTATAGGTGGCAATGTCACAGCAGCATTCTTAGCTCAAAGGAGCAGTGAACCTAAGGGCCCTTTGGTATGTCTTTTCACTTAAACTTTTTGTATAATTTCTAATCTTGAAGTTGTTAATCAGAGAGGGGTTGACAGCAGTGCATTGAACAATTTTAGGGACCTGTTGATGAAGACATAATTTCAAAGTCAGAAAAAGTGAATATAGGAGCTTCTGTGTGCATTTGTCAAATCCTCATTAACTGCTGCTCTGCAGATGCTGTTTTAGTCTCAGAAAGTATTGATTTTGTTTCAGTAGTTTTCCTTGCTAAGATAAATGTTTACAAAGTGGCAGAAATGCTAAGGATGGGTAGATGAGTTACTGAGATATGTGTGTAGGTTGAGGTTAAAAGCAAAATTAAAAGGGCAGGTTAGAAGTTGCTTCCTGTTGTTAGCTACTGTTGTCAGGTTTTACACAAGCTATAGTGGAATGTGAGAATACTGGAAGCCATTTTGACAAAGGGAGATGGCCCACTGAGGGTGCAAGATAATCTCTGTGCTAAGGAGTTGTTTAGAAAGCAATTTGAAATATTTTTCATTACATCCAGTCTGTGTATGCTGTTCTGCAGAGAATATGTTGGTACCATCATTTATTTGAATGCCAAACATCTGAAACACATCCTTGTTGATGGGTTCCCAGGAAATCCATAATCTTTGGTGCTTAAGTAATTGTTTTCAAATGTCCCTATGAAATTATTGAAACAATCCTTTAATTCCTTTGACCTGTAGTCTGCTGAAAAGGAGTGATTTATTACGTACTTTGCTGTATTTATAGTAGTTTAAAAATGGCTCAAATTAGTCAAGGTGCCTTTTTTTTCTTCCCTCTTACAATTAGGAACCTTAAATCACATTGCTTTCTGTTCTTGTTTCCTCTTCATGTTTTCCCTTCCTCTTTTGCCCTTCCTCCTTTCAGGTTAATTCTGAGTTTTATACTGGATGGTTGGATCACTGGGGGCACCGTCATTCTGTTGTGCCCGCACAAACTATAGCTAAAACACTTAATGAAATCCTGGCACGTGGTGCTAACGTTAACCTGTAAGTGTGTGTTCAGTAGAGCTTAATTTTGGGGGGATTTCTTTTCCCAGTTCAGCAAAACCTGATTTTTTTTCTTTTTAGGTACATGTTTATAGGTGGGACTAACTTTGCCTATTGGAATGGTAAGAAATTATTTAAATTACAGTAGTGGTGGAGGGGAGCTGTTTATGAATTAGGTAGTAATGTATTCTGTGAGAGAATAAGCTGTGCCTACTTACACGTGGCAAAAGATGACTGCATTAGCTGTTCTTTGTTTATTTCCAACATGTTGTACTAAACCCACATGGTATTTGCATTATTTATATATTATGTTAAGATAAAAACCACATGGTATTTATCTTTGCCAAGGCTACTTCTGCTTCACTCAGTCCTGTGAAACAGTTGAAACACATATATTTGTGTTTCTCTTCAGAATATTTTACAGAGCAGTGCAAGCTCACAAAGACATTGTCCTCCATCAGGTACAGTTTTTTATGCCAAATCTCAAACATCAAGGCCTACACTAAATCTAAAAATGTAGTGGAGTCTAACTGTAATTGGAAAGAATTCTTTCCTTGATTGATTGATACCTTTGATACCTTTGGAAAAAACACGTCTCTTCCACTGTTTGTATTGCTTTTTCTTTTTTCCTCCCCACCTAGGTGCTAATATGCCTTATATGCCTCAGCCCACTAGTTATGACTATGATGCTCCACTGAGCGAGGCAGGAGATCTGACTGAAAAGTATTTTGCCTTGAGAAAAGTCATTGGTATGGTGAGTGTCCCCAGGACATTTTTAGAATGGTTCTTTGGAACATCCCCAAACTCTCTTGTTCTTGTGTTGGTGTAAATTACTCCTCAATTTACTATTTTCTGCAGCTCGGGGAAGTGAAACAGAACAAGACAATTAGAACGCAACTGCTTCTTGTTACAAAAGGGAAAAGATCTTGCACCTCTCTAACTATTCTTTCTGTCCTAATGGTTTCCTCCTTCCTTTTGGAGCAGAGGATGCTTGTGTAGATCTGACCTTGACATGATTCAGCTCTTCCTTTTTGCTATATTTCTTTTTTCTCAAGGTCAGTAAGGTGAATTGGCTCACTCAGTCAGATGAGAGCCAGTGCTGCCACAGGGAGAGCAGAGGGAGGTGGGAAGGGTTTGGCTGGGAATAGAGATGGAGGAGGATTGTACAGAGCCTTTTCCTTGCAGCATCTGTCAGCCATTCAGTCAGCTTAGGCTCATGACCTGATGTCAGCCTGATGTGTGCTGCAGGCTCAGTGCTTTGGCTGCCTATCCCAAGCTTCATGTTCAGGTTGTGGGCCTCTGTGAGAAAGACCAGGCTTACTCAGAAGAACACATCTTGGTTTTGTGTTTTCACAAACTGCAGCTGGTGGGTGGGACCAGCTTTGTCTTGCTGTAAAAACGCAGTGTCTCCACAAACTGGATACTGAAGGGAAACATGGAACCTGTGTCTGGGTTTTGAATAGCCTTGCCTTGGAGGCTGTTCAGATGAGGCTTAAAAACAGGTTCCATGTGATTCCCAAGGCTCAGACTTGTAGTTGCTATCCTGTTGCATACCAGCAACATTCTTATTCACTAGAAGATACTTTTATTCTGGGAGTAGATCTCCCAAAAGTGTACTACACTTTCTCTAGGGTTGAGAATGCCATTATCTCTGTAACTATGGAAGGCCTGCTGTGGATTTTTTTTTCTTCAATTTCGCCATTATCCTTAAGCCTGATGGGATAAATTGATGGGATAATTTTGATGGCCTTTTCAAGGGGAGTTTTCTGTCTTGATACAGCTTTTCTCACCAGAGAAATCCACAAGCTTCCTGGTTTTGAGTTGTTTTCTTCAAGGTGCAAGACATAATTTCAAAGTCAGAAAAAGTGAATATAGGAGCTTCTGTGTGCATTTGTCAAATCCTCATTAACTGCTGCTCTGCAGATGCTGTTTTAGTGCAAGACTACTTACATCTCTGAGATTGTAAGTAGTATTCTAGTGTGGTGAGAGAGCCTTGATAAGAAGTGAGATGTTCACTATAACCTCAGGTGTATTGGGTCATTTTTTGGTGTGGTTGGTTTGTTTCTTACTTTGCATGTCCATAGATTTCAGTGAAGTTTTCTGTCACTGTTGTGGATTCTAAACCTGTAACAATTTCTACTCAGTTGCAGTTTGAGGTGAAGCTGATGAAGTAAATAAAGTTGTCTGTAACAAATGACTGCATTCAACACGTTAGCTATGCTACAAGGATAGCATTAAAGTCTTCTTTTACAGTTTCCATTAGTCAAAAAAATATAATGAAGAAGAATTTCAGTCCAGAGTTTCTTCCAATTACTGACAGCATTCTCTTAATTTTTACTGTTTGGGCTGAAATTTCCTGCTTTTGACTTCCCCTCTTGGATGAATACAGTTTTTGTTTTCTTTAAATCTGGATATCTTGATTATTTTCCAATACAAAGGAAAAGAAATGGGCTTCTTACCAGAAATGTGAATCATGCTTTCATCCATCCATAACTGACACTTGGCAGGATAGTATTGCGAATTATACTGCTGTGATCTGTTCAAAACAAAACACAAAAACCCCAGCGAAACCAAAAAACCCTTCCAGCTCCTAATCAAATTTATTAAAAAAAAAAGCCTGACAAGGTAAGCACTCTGAACTCACCAAATTTGCAGATGGAGACACTCTTCACAAGGGTGGTCTTTTGTGCATATTTATTAAAATATAGGCTTGGATTGCTTGTTCACATGGGTATCTCATCTGCAGAAGTTTTTTCGCTAATATGCAGACAGGCCATGTCTAGTTAATGAAAGGAACAGATGGGAAGAGTGGATATTAAGTAATGGCAGGAGAGGGAGAAGGGGATGATGACAAGGATAAAAGAAGGTTGTAGGCTCAGAAAGGAGAAGGCCAAGGTATTGGGCAGAAAGCCACTGTCTGGTCTGCCATGCCTCAAAGGTGTCCAGGAAAGTAGTGAGTGGAGGCCCTTCATCCCTTCTCTCTGCTGATTTCAGGTGATTCTTCTTAAAAGTATGGGACAAGAAGTAACCAGAAGTAGATGGGTGGTCAGAGAGTTTCCTTGTCACATTTCCCTATAACTGATTTGACAGTTGTTTAGAACAGGACCAGAGGGAAGCTGAAGGTGGGACCTCAGGGGTTTATAGAGCTGTGGTCTCCAGGCCTGTTTCTCAAAGACCTCAGCTCAGGCAGTAATGGATTAGCAGGAAGTGGTGGTGGAGTATTGTAACACTGAAAGGAAAGGCACAAGAGGCTGATAATTCCTATAAGGAAGTGTTGCTGACGAAGGGTCAGGTGGAAATACTGTCCTGCCGATTTGGAAAGGTTCACTCAAACTCGCGTGAACTGGGGAGAGGACTGCAGAAATCTGTGGAAGACAGTAACTCAGGCTGTAGCCACAGTAAGGCTCCAAGGGCACTGGGAATTTTGGTAATTCACTTTCTTCATTATGCTTTTTACCTTTACCTAGAGTTGAATAGTTATTAAAAACTGTTTATCATATGTGATCAAGTCAGATTTTTTCTTTAAAAAAGAAAATCTCTGTTTTAAGATTAGATGCGGCTGTAACCTTTAGGGAGGTAATTTACTTTAAGCCAAAGTTATAGTTTTGTAAGTTGTGAAGTGTAAAGCAAGAATTCAGTTAAAGTGTATTTGTATTTAACTTTTGTATGTGTGTGTGTTTTTTTCTCCTTCTCTTTCTAGTATAAGCAGCTACCAGAAGGACTTATCCCTCCAACAACACCTAAATTTGCATACGGGAAGGTTCGCTTGCAGAAGGTAAATTAACATCTATAATCCACTGTGTATCTTTTCATAATGCTCTCTGTTTACTTTTTATAAAAAATGTTTATGAGGGTGTCACAACAGGCTCTAGACACCCTACAAAGTAAAGAGGAAAACCTTGAAAGCAAATGTGAGGAAGGAGGGAGCAGAGCTTGGGAGTTAAGAATCACACCTGTATCAGAAAATTATCAAATGCACCTGGATGTAAAAATATAGTGTTTACAATATGTAAACTGAAATTAATGTATTATTAGCACAACAGAATCATAGTTGTTAAAGATAACTCAAGTATCAGTAATGTAGCTGGGGGAATGTTACCACGAGACTTACAACAAAGAGTATTTTTGTAGCTGATGATGCCTCTAAAGTGGAAGGAAAAGTAGGATATACGTATTTTAAATACTTCTAGGTGTTTAAATTTTGAATGTGGAGCATTTTTGATAAATTTGGAAGTCTTATTGATAAAGTTTCTGATAAGATTTGTGCAACTCTGTAGCTGATGAGAGAAATTAAATCAGTTTCCTGCTGAAGGAAAAGCACACAGAACTAAGCACTCAGAACCTAGCCTTGCTATGTCCTGTCTGACAACAGTGGTATAGCTGGTGAGCTCACAAATATCTGGGGTACGACCATAGCACCATCATTTTTCTGAGACAAGGACAATTTTCTGTGAGGTACAGCTGAGAGATAGGTTCCTGCAGTGAATGAAGGGGTTGGATTAATGGGCAGCAGAAGAGACAGAAGATGTGAACTTGACTATATTCTCTCTGCTGTGCACAGACAAGTTTTGATATGGAGGATTCCTGTGGTTGATGTGGTGGATACTGTAACTCCTAATGCTTTGACTTCATACTTTATAATTTCAGTTTGACAGTTATTTTCCAATCAGTGATGTATCTGATCTGTTACCCCTTGCAGCTGAAGCATTGCAAAATTTAGCAGTGATAAGGCTTTGCAGGCATTTTCAAGTCATTCCACTCAAGTGGTGGGTAGAAATACTTTTTGCATTGAAGTAGTTCACCTGTGAAGTTGAAAGAGATCTGTATCATTTGCAACAGCCTTTGAGCGTCTTCTTGCTCTTGTATGAGGTTTCACTGAGCTGGCAGTAGTGACTAATTATAGGCTCTTACTACTACACCCGCCTCCGTGGCTGCTGTCTTTGGTTTCGAACACTTGGCAGCCCAGTTATCAGATTTTGACTCTCCCATCTTGTCATGGGTCAGGGCTCTCAGATAAGGCTATCCAGTTTCACTAGAGTGAGGAACTTTCTCTTTCATGCCTTCAAGAAATGAATGCTACTGGACTCTCACAAAGGAGTCAGATGACCAGACTTGCTCAAATACTGCATCTTTGACCTGACCTGCACCTTCTGCACTTTCTGATTTTTTGAGAGGCAGTGTTTCACTCCCCGGGCAGCAGTTTTAGGAATGCAAATGGCATGTCTAAACTGCCAGATGTAAGTTTCCTGTCATGGCTGTGCATATATTGTCATTTGCACTGAGAGCCTCTGGAACTGTTTTTTGTGAGGAAGGCAGCCTTTTGCTCTGTGACCCACTGCTTAACTTCAGGAGCAGTTTGCTCTGCTGGGTTACCCTGCGGCACAAGATGAGTCTCCAGGCACAGAGGGTTTGTACTGTGCCAGCCCAAAGCCACCTCCCCAACTCCATTCTAGACTCAGCTGGAAGCAGGTCCAACACATCTTGTTGTGCAGAGAAGCCTGAATGTATTTTGGTGAATATCAGAGAGGGAATATTGTAAGTAATAGCACTCAGCTTGGGTAACAGTGAACTTCCTAGCTATGTCGTTTGCAGTGACAGTCAGTGCTGATGGAGGTGTGTGGATCTTCATTCTGCAGCTGAGATCCAGCAGTCAGTCTGCCAGGGAGAGCATTGAATCTACTCCAGTGAACCAACTCCCATGACACTTGCAGAAAGCATGAGAGAAAGGAGACTCTGCAGTATTTTCAGGCATCACATGGTGTACTTTACAGAGGTACATGTAACCAGAGCAGGCTGTTCTCTATCTTTTTTTTCCACAAGATATTCTGTGGCAGTTCAGTCCTTATGTGCCAACTCCCCTGATCAGGCAATTGTTCATTTTGAGCTATTGATCTATTTTAAAGAATCCTCCTGGGTGGGAAAAATATGGTTTACTAAAAGGTGCTGGAAACACTGACATTGCTATATAAGAGCAGATGGCAGGAAAGCAGGTGATAAGGAAAAAATCTTGTTGCATAGATGCAAAAGAGAAGTGTTGAAGATGGGGAATGAGGGCAGGCAAAGGCAGAACCACAGCAGATGACCTCCAGAAATGTGAACAAGATGATTTTAAAGGTTTTAAAGATTTAAGATCCAGAACTTGGGAAGCATTCTTTCCAGAGGGAAATAAATGAGTCTTAGTGCCTGCAATGTGTCCACGTGGCTGTGCAGGCTTGTGAGCAGGTGTTAGTTTCTGGTCACCACTTGGGGGGCCCTGAGAAGTGCTTGGTCACAAGGAAGTGCTTGCCCTAGCACAGCAGCCTGCAGACTCGTAAGTTCTGGAGATGTACTCAGTTCTTAGGATGTGGAGAGCTCAAGCAATAGCAAGTAGCAGGCAGTGCTGGTGTGTGTTGGGGCTAGAAGGGGCTTAAACAAACAGGAGGCTGCCTGTAGATGATACTTCCGTTGGAGCTATTTTGTTTCTTTATTCTTTCCTGCTTGACCTCACGCTTATGTTTTGAAGACTTTGCTTTGGAGGGTTAAAAAATACTGCTTTTTTTTAGTAGTCATCTGTTGTTTTACAGGTTGTTTTTAAAAATTTCTGACAATATTTGTAAATTTTAAATCCACTGTTAAATTTCTCTTGTGGTATTGGTTGTCCACTAAGTAGCAGTCGACAGGAATTTGCAGCAAGACCAGATCTTGTATTGAAGGGTTTTTTTACTATGTACCACCAAAGACTGAAAAGCTGAACAAAAATAAACTACTGGAGTTTCAAAGAAACAGGCTGCTACCAGCCTAATACCTAAGTGAATCATACTCATATTCAGAATAGAAGCCCCTTTGGTAGCAGGGCTTAAAAAAATGTACGAACTGCTAATACTCAGATCATCAAGGCACAAAGCAGCATTCCTGGCCACTTAGTAGCTCATTCAAGTGACCATGTCTTAATGCTGCTTATATCCATTTCTGGTTTCACTGTCCAGCTGGGGCTAGGACTGTTGATGCCCACAGGATTGTTAAAATCTATAAATTACCTCTGTCAGTGTCTGCATCTTTTGCTTTGCAGCTCTTGTTGAAGACTTGTTAGGTCAGACACTTCTGTGGCTTGGCAAATCCTGCATATTGTTGGCTCCCTTGGAGGAGCACAAGATAAGGAGTGGACCACATATGCAGTCTAGAATATTTGGGAAATTTTACTGTATGAAAGGTGATTGCTGTTATAGGTGCAGTGGTTAAACTGAAAACATAAGAGCAAGCTACATTCATCAAAATTTTGCAAACCATGTTTGACCAGCAGTCTTCTTGCCCAAGTGAACATTCTTACTGTAGGCTAGTGAGGGTGACCCAGCCTCCAGGTAGTGTTGGTGTTACCTTTTATATACTTACGGCATCCTTTTGCTTGCTTGCTTGTTCCTAGCTAGAGTTAAGATAAACTCATTTCATAAGTCTGTTTAGATCTATGTCTATATGGTTGTTGTGGTTTAATCCTGGTAGGCAGCTGAGCACCATGCAGCCACTTACTCTCTCCTCCAGTTGGGTGGGGGAGAGAATCAGAAAGGTAGAGGTGTGAAAACTAGTGGGTTGAGATAAAGACAGTTCAGTAGGTAAAGCAAAAACTGCACTCATAAGTGAAGTGAAACAAGAAGCTCATTTGCTACTACCTTTGCCCAGGGAGGCACACAGCCTTCCCCAGGGAAGCAGGGCTCCATCACAGAATCATTAATGTTGGAAAAGACCTCTAAGATCGTTGAGTCCAAGTGTTAACCCAGACACTCCTGTGTTCTTCACTAAACCATGTTCCAGAGTGCCACATCACACCCCTTTTGAGCACTTCATGTGTATTGATTACTTGGCAAGATAAACACTGCCACTCCAAACATCTCCCCTTCCTCCTTTTCCCCCCAGTTTTTGTTGCTGATCGTGACACCATATGGTACAGGATATCCCTTTGGTCAGTGAGGGTCAGCTGTCCTGGCTGACCTGTGTTCCCTCCCAACGTCTTGTGCATTCCCAGCCTACTCTTTGGTGAAAGAAGCAGAAAAGTTCTTGACTCTTTGTAAGCCCTGCTCAGCAATGACCAAAATATCCCTGTTATCAACAGTCTTAGCAAGAATCTGAAACACAGCCCCATACTAACTACTGTGAAGAAAATTAACTGTATCCCTGCCAAAACTGCAGACTTAATTACGTGTACATAGACAATTCATGCAGGCTTCTGTTGCATCACTGCAAAATACTGCATGTACATTTCAGTATTTCAGTACAATGTTCATGTTAGTTCTGCAAAAATTTAATATTTCTGTACCTTCAGAAGTGTTTGTACTGCTCTTGTGAGTGCTCTTACAGTATACCGTTTTACATTATTTTAAATGCCTTTTTTTATTAAGCATTTGAATGTAAATCTGATATATGAGAGGTATTTGAATGTCTGATGTGTAGCTACCACTGAACAGTGATGATAATTCTGGTGAAACAGACTGACATCTTTCATGAAAAATCGCATGCAATTGATTTTTTGAGCTTGTAAAACACTAGGCATATTATGTGCATTTTGACTAACCTAAAACTCATAGTGGTCTTTGAGAGAGAATTGTCGATGGGTAGAAAGTTCCCTAATCACAAAAGAAAATTTCAGCTAGCAACAAAAGGCAGTTAATTGTACACATCTAAGTCCCTATTCAGCAAGGTATTGTGTGTGTGACTAACATAAACCTTGCTCTTATTTTCATTAAAATCAGTCCAGCTATTTACATGTGACAGCTGAATTACAGCTGTAGAGTTTCTAAAATCATTAAAGATTAAATAGGATAAATTCATCTTGGATGGCTCTTGATGGAATTAAACTGTATCCCTACTTAGCTTAGAATGATTCCAGAATAACTCAGTGGGAATCAGTAGCACTTTCCCTAGCTTGATTCTAAGTATAATTGAGCAAAATTTAGATAATATATTGCTTTGTATTAATCATCCAGAGCAGTTGTGTTCGCATATACAACTTCTATGAGAAACTCCTGGGGTAGTTGTAGTTAAATAATAAAGGGTCACTTTTATTTTTATGAATGCATAGCATTCATATCTGTTTTTATTAAAATACTGCTCTACATGTGGCATGTTTCTTTCAGAGTTCATCACTTGTCTCTGCTGTATTGAATTTTAAATGTGTCTGCAAAGATAGTATAACTTTTGATGATTTGTTAACTTTCTGGATACATGCAGCTAACTGGCTTGATGTGCAAGCTGTTATTTATATGTCATTATTTGGACTGAAATTTACTGACCTTCATATACCTGCTTTTTCTGTGCTGCAGGCAGGCACTGTGTTGGAGGTTCTTGATGGACTGTCACCTTCTGGACCAGTGAGAAGCACTTACCCATTGACCTTTGTTGAGCTAAAGCAGGTGAGTATTCCTTCAGTAGGCACCTTGCAGTAGTTTTGTAAAGTTTATTTGTACAACCCTCTGGGGTATTACTCTTCTTATGTCATGTCTTACACTTTATCTAGCACAGAAGTAAGAATATTATAAAGGTGTCTAGGATTTTTGCTTTGGAGGCCTTTTCATATTCTACAGTGCTCCTGTTTTGCACCTGAGGTTTTCTGCTTCCTGTAGATGTAGGTGTCTGTGCTGACTAGGCTTCATCTTGATTTCTCTCCTTTCTGAAGTATAAATTTTCAGGTTCTTAAGGGACTTTTTTTTTAATCGTCTTCATAGCCCTCTGCTGGATCTGTTCCAGTAGTTCTATGTCCTCTTTTCCTGAGGAGCCCAGAACTGGACACAGCACTCCAGGTGTGGCCTCACCAGGGCTGAGGAGAGGGGCAGGATCACCTTCCTTGACCTGCTGGCAATGCTCTTCCTGATGCACCCCAGGATATCATTTGCCTTCTTGGCCACAGGGACACACTGCTTGCTCAGGGACAGCTTGTTGTCCACCAGGACCCCCAGGTCCTTCTCCACCAAGCTGCTTTCCAGCAGATCAAGCCCCAGCCTGTGCTGGTGCCTGGGGTTATTAATCCCCAGGTGCAGGACCTTGCACTTGCCTTTTTTTGAAGTTCATTAGTTAACTCTCCACCCAGCTCTCCAGCCTGTTAAGGTCTGAGGAATGGCTATGACTTTTTTTTTTCCATTCCTAATGGGGAACTTAGTGAAAATTATTCCAAAATATTCCTGATGTAAACCATGTAGTATTTATAGATAATTAGATAATGTTGACTTGATGAATATATCAATTTATGGGCACTGGGTGAGAAGTGAACATACGAGTTTTTTATATAAACTCAGTTATTAAAGGGATTTTCACTAGTTTACCTAAAGGTCACCCATTACCTAAAGGTCAAAGTAGACTCTAATCTGAAGTGGTGTCTGTGATAGTTGCTATCTGAAGTGAATGAAAGTTAGCATTTCAGTCCAAGCATGTAGGCAGAAACGTGGGATGTTTTTAATTCATAACCTGAACTGAAACTGCAAAATGACTTGATTCATTAATCTGTTGGGTTTTTTTTCTTTTCTCTTCCTAGTATTTTGGGTTTGTACTGTACAGAACTACACTTCCTAAGAACTGTGTGGAGCCAACACCACTGTCTTCACCTTTAAATGGAGTCCATGATCGTGCCTATGTCTCTGTCAATGGGGTAAAAACATTGTTTGCTGCTATTAATTTCTGCCATCAGTGGCCTTCATGAAACTCATCGATGCAGACTGGGTTTTGTTTTTCCTCCTTTCTCCTGATCACCAAAGCAAGCCTGATCTTATTTAATCACATGAGAAAAATAAGGAAGTATATACTTGATTCATACCAGATGTTCAGTTTAATATTTCAGAAAACATGATTATCTATTGTCTTGCCATTTTTGACATATTTGAATGTAGATACATATTCATGACTGAGGTGAATAAAAAACCTAAAGAATGGATTTATTTCCAGGTTTATGGAATATGTTACTGATACATATGCTTGGTGGCTTTCTGCAGTATTTGCAAAGATTTTTTATTATTATTCTTTTTTTTCTTCCTTTGAGGTTGAAAGGAGGAGGAAGCCTGAGTCTGTGCCTTACCCTGTGAAACTGGCTCCTAACCACAGTTTAAAAAAAAAAGAAAAAAGAAGTTTATTGTACAGAATGTCAACTTAATCCTTCTTTCCATAAACAAGGTTTTGGCCTTGCTTAATGAGAATTAATATAACTTCATGTATTTTACAGTCAGTTTTTCAGTTAATATTTGACCTGTATTGACTCTCATCACCTTTGTGTCCAGATCAAGCTCATATTTCCTTGTGTTGTAGGAATAGGAATAAATAAAACCAAATACTGATGCACACGTAATTGGAAGATTAAGCCATCTTTAAACCACTGATACTGGCAAAACCTTTTCAGTCACTGGACTAAATTTGGGAACTTGCTTTTTGTGAATCAAGTGCATCAAAACCCACTAGCACATTCATTTGATATACTGAAATGTGAATGTTGATGCAGAAGCTCTTTGTGTGTGCATGTGCTCACATGCAGGAGGGGGAAGGAAAGAAGGTTTCTTTACTCTTTTCTTTCACTTGTCACTTTTAATTTCTTCATGCAAGTTGAAAAAACAATAGGGTATTTTTGGCTTTCAGTGGTTATTGTTTTCTTCTTCTTGTTGCAATTCATATAGGTACCTCAGGGTGTCCTTGAAAGGGACAAATCACTTCAGATAAATATAACTGGACAGGCTGGAGCAAATCTGGACATCTTGGTAGAGAATATGGGCCGAGTCAACTTTGGTAGATACAATAATGACTTTAAGGTAAGTAACATCTATTGAGTTACTGGACTGTAATGGCTTTTCCTCTTTTCCACTGATTAAAAAGAAACTAGTGAATTAGAAAGAGCAAAAAGGTAAGGATTAGAAAGCTGTAACTTTACCTAAAATATAACTAGTTTCCATCTGAGTTTTTCCAGTCACCAAAGTCAGTGTGAAATTAAAAGCTGCTAGACATCTTTTAAACTTGATTTGTTTGTTCATTTACATTGTCAGCCAAAGTGTCACCCACAACATTTTCCGATTCAGTTGAGTTTGTAGATAACAATTTCAGAATTGTTTGTATAAACTCTAAAAATGAGCTGGAAATTGGTCCAGAACTTTGCACTTTGAAGTTTGTGAATCCTGGGATTGCTTTTGGGGGGGCTGTGGGGATGTATGTATGTATGTGTACATAAATACACCTTTGTATCTTTCTTCTTGTCCCATTTCATTTGTCAGCTGCGTACCTTTGCAGTATTTTCAGTGTGCCTGGGAAAGGCTGTCCACAAGCACCTTAGCATGCAGAAGTGCTGGTTCACCTGGATTGACCAGGTGTTAGTGAGAATTATCAGAGAGTTTCCCTGTGCTTTTGGGTGGGTGTTACACTTCAGGACTGTCACCTCCACGTATGAGTGGCTGTGGTGGGATGACCTTGTCTGGCAGCCATGTCCCCATTCTGTCACTCCTCCTCCACCAATAGGGGATGGGGAGAAAATACAATGAAGGGTTTGTGGTTCAAGGTAAGGATAAGGGGTTCACTCAGAAATTACTGTCATGGTCAAAACAGACTCAGCTTGGGCAACTCAATTTATTCTTAAATATGTCATCAAAGAAGTGCTCCCAGAATCATTGATGGGCTCAGCATTGGGTCTGTTTCAGAGTCTTCTGGATCTGTCTTTGTCTAACATGGGGCAGCTTTTGGCATCTTCTCAGAAAAGCCCCCACTGCAGCTCTCCTTTGTAACAAACCCTAGCCATGTAAACCCAATACCATGGAGGTGCTGCTAATGTAGCACTAGGAAGGGCAGGGGGGAAAAGTAAACTTTCCTGGTGTTAGACTTAATGGGATCCCTAGTGCTGCATGATAGCTGACAAAAGACAGGAGTGGTGTGGAGGTCACTCTTGTATTATGTTTGGGCTTGCCTTTTTTTTTTCTTTTTTTTTTGTTGATATTATTAGGACACAGTAGGTAGCAGTAGTGCTAACTGTGTTCATGCAGTCTCTTCAAGGTGCTTTGCCTTCATCTGAGTGGTAGGGGAAGGAAGCTAATACCCCAATGTTTTGTCTTCATGTTGAGGCAGCAGAAACATTGCTTTTGTTTATTTATTTATCAACAGGCTAGATGATAAGGCCACTATGCTTAGTTTTAAATTAAGGTAAGAGAATAGAGGTTTAGAGATTGGGTTAGGGAGGTGCTCAGTTACTGTGGTTGAGCTGAAATTCACACTTACACCTTTTAACAATTCAAGAGTGAAAGCAGGTTTAAGAGACATGTCCATGGTGAAAATAATCCTCTAAAAGCAGGATCTTTATGTGTAGAGAAGGCAGTCTTCCTTGGGTAGCTTTGGACTTTGTGCAATGCATCTTCCCATAGAATCCATCCCTCGTGCTCTCCTTTGTTCTGATTTTGAAAACTGGGTGTAATTATACCTTGAGTTTTTAAAATTCATGTGCTGTTGAAAATCAGGTTAGGGGAAGAGGTTCCTGCCTTATGAAGCCTTGCATTTTTAAGCAAAGTGGATAGGTTTTTAGGGGTTTTTTTGGCTGGAGTTTTATCACTTTTTTGAGCTTGAAATGGAACTAGGCATCTAGCTTTTGGGAAGGAATCTTAAAAGGATTTTGGTTTTAAAACATCTTGTTGATCTAAGTCATGTTGTTAAAGGATGCAAAGGAAGGAAGAGTGTGGTTTCTGGTTTTTTCTGTGTCTTCTCACTGGCACACTGCCACCTATATCTCAGTTTGACTTGGAAAATTTATATCCACATCTTGGTAACACTGAGTCACTAACCCAAGACGTTAACTTGCACAGTTGCAGAGAAAGTGGTATTTACTTCCTACAAATCTTCTGCAGATAAGGATCATTGAATGTGTGAATTCCTATGCAGACCTAAGTAAGAATTACACTTCATGTAATTTGAAAAATCACTGTTCATAGTGCCTAGAGATGAGCTTAGAGAGGCAGGTTAGAAGGTTCAGCCTAAAGGTATGTTGCATTACTTCACTTGACTACTAGACAGAGTCTAGGTTGTATGGAAAACTTCTGTCACTTAACTTTTGACACTTGCAGATATTTTATTTGGACATAAGCAAAATAAGCTCCTGTTCTGTAAAGCGGACATGAGGTAAAGGAAGAGAAAACCACTTTGTGCTTTTACAGATGGTGAGCCTTGTGGAGACAGTGCTTATGAGATACCACAACAGACACAGAACATAGTATCAGCTCTCCAAAGCTACAGAAACTGTGGTTTTACTTGTTCCTGTTTTGCATGCGATGTTTGCCAACATAACTTGTGTTGCACTGAAAACTATCTTCTATGCAGGGTCCATTCAAGCAGTTAAAACCAACCCCTTGCATTGCACTGAAGCACCACTTTAGGAACTCTGATTCTGACAAAATTGGGGTGTGTGCAGGGGTAACCCGATGTTCTTTTCATTCTTCTTAAATTATGACCTTACCTTGCTTTGGCATTCAGTGTGCAAGTACCCTGGTGTGCTGTGAACCACTGTGTACATGGTCCCACAGAAATGAGATGGGATTCCATGGGCTTGAAGCTGACTGTAAGCTGAAAGTATTTCACTGAATTGGGCATGTGCATTGATTTTATGGTACTATGTATCTTATCTGGAGAAGATTTGTGGGAAGTAAGTACCACTTTCTCTGCTATTGCACAAGTTAATGTGTTGGGTTAATGACTCAGTGCTACCAAGTGATGGTATCTCAGGCTTAATTTCATGTTGCTTCTCCTTTTTATTGAGCCTCAGGTTTTGGAATTGTGTTCATGTTAAAGCAAAAGAGAAATTTTCCCAGTTACAGGAAAAGAATTTGACAAAAAACCTTGTGTATCAATGAAAACCTAAAACTTTGAAGAGGAACAGATTTTTCACAGATGAAGCCGTTTATTCTTAAGCAAAGCTTATAACTTGGTGAAGACCAGATGTTTGTTTTTTTCATACACAGATTGGAAGCCAGCTGTTACTTTGATTCAGTTTTTATTCCTGAGTGATTTATGGTTGCAGCCAAATAACTTCAATAACATGAGCTAATTGTATTTTTGTGTTGTTTCTTTTTCTTCCTCCTAGGGTCTAGTATCAAATTTAACTCTTGCTCAAGATACACTTGTTGGATGGGAAATCTATCCCCTGGACATAGATGGAGCAGTGAACTATGATGTTATTTATCTCCTTGGACACCCGGAGAGCTCTGCTGCCAAAGCACTGAATTACGAAGTACCTACATTTTACACTGGTACTCTTTCAATTCCTGGAGGGATTCCAGACTTGCCACAAGACACCTATGTCAATTTTCCTGGCTGGACAAAGGTACAAGTTTTTGCTGTAAAAACTTCAAAGTCTACTTAGAAAGCTACTGAAACTTCTATGGACAATCAAAGTCCACCTCTCTTGGATGGGTAGAAGTTGATCATAGTGGTGGGTGCCTCAAATATATTTAAATTACTAAGAAAAAAATTCTTTGCTTTAAGTAAATCTGTAGGTAAAACATTAAGAAAAGGGAAGCATATTCAAAAGATATGTGGTATTGGTCTAGAAAGTGGAGCATCACAAAAAAACAAAAACAGAGCAACCCAACCAATCCACCCAAGTTTTTCAACAGTAAGAAAGATTAACCGTCAGGCTGTTTAGAAATGTTGCATTTAGTTGTGAGAGGATTTTTTGGAATGTATTTGAGGTGCTGTGTGAGGAACTATTGATCCTGTTGCAAAGCATAAAGAGTGTTGGACTCTGTGGCTGGTGGTGTGGCCACAGATATGGATCTAATGCATGGAGAAGGTTACCTGTACCTGGACTGAATGGATCAGGGGGCACTGCTGTGAGAAGCCTGTGAGCAGATCTCTGCCAATGGGAACTTCTCACAGGGCTGGAGTGTAGCTAGAGCAGGAAGGAGTGTGTTTTCACAGTGCCATGTTTGAAACCACCAGCATGCAGAATGGGTGAGGAGCAGCTCAGCTACCTGGTGGAAGGCACAGGGAGCAGAGTGTGTGCACTGAAGTGCCACTCCTCTTGGACGCCTAAGCTTTTAAGTCCAGGCTTTAGGAAGTGCCTGTGACAGTGTTAGCTAGCAAAATAGGTTTTTTCTGAAAAGATTCATTTACTGCTATTAAAATAAAGTGAGAGAAGGAGTTGCTGTTGATCTGTCGCCACTGCCAGTATTTTAGTGATTAAAGCATTTCACAGTATGCAGAAAGCTGTGATTCGTTGCATGCACTTGGTGTTGCTGACACTGAGCTTGTATGAGGAAGTTTGACTCAGTCTCTGTTCCCATATATGTGCACGTCATGCAATCACTGTAAAAAATTTAAAAATAACTTTTTATCATGGCAACTGTAATCTGAGACCTTTATAGTAATTTCTGTGACCCTATCAGTTACAAATCTTCAGGAAGTGAGGTGGCCATATCTGCCAGTTGGCAAACTCATATTTAAAATGGCAAGGTAGTCCAAGAATTCTTAGATATTGGTGGAAATCTTTTCCTCTGATCTATGTAAACCTCTGTTTTACATAGTTCGTATACCCTGTAAAGCAATCCTGGTGAGAGATTGCAGATGAACTTAAGTATGGCTGTTGAATTGATCCTTCAAGCTTTATATGGGTTGGATGAAAGTTTTAAGTAAGAAACCTGGAAACTGAGACTTTCAGATAACTTTACAAATGAGCAAATGCCTTTAAGGCAGAGGGCCTTAAAGGATGTAAATTCCACTCAGGTCCCACTGTATCTGGGCTTTAGTTCCTTGAGTAGCGCTGTGTAAATTGCCCAGGTGTGGAGAGGGATTCTTAACAGAGCTTAAAACTCACCTGTCTGAGTAGTTGAAAAACCACAGAAGCAGCACTTACCAAGAAAACTGAAAGTCCTGATGATGGGTCTGCCTTTGCAAAGGCAGGGAATATAGCATGAGGGACAGCCTGGAAGGAAGGGTGCAGGATTAACAGTCATGACTAATGTTGTAACTTCCTTGCCTTCAGTGCTTTTTAAACCCTTCACTAGTAATAAAACTTACCCCACCCTCACTTGGAAGAATCACAATGCCCTTAAGCGTACATGGCACTGAGTGAATGGTTAAATTTATTGGACCTTTTTTTTTCTTCAACAGAAAGGAGGATTTGGAGTCAGGACTGTTCTTGTTTTCTGTAGAATCTTGGGCTGTAGTTGCTGCCCCTGCTAAGAGAAATCTTGCTAGTGAAGATGAAGTTCCTCCCTCTTTTATTTTGTCTAGGGTGTATTTATTAGTGTATATAGTGTCATAATTTGCTGGTTTGGGACACACAGATTCCCGAGTGTGCAGTCTTTAGAAACTGCAGTGTTAATAAAGACAGTTTGGAGTTGAGAAATTTAAGTTTTTAGCTTTACTGGAAAAAGGAGTTTCAGTGACTGATTGAGATCAGAAACTGAGATCTGTCTGATCGTATCTTCTGCTTCAGAGCTCTAGTGCAGTTGATTCCCACAGTAAACACCTACTTCCCACAGGTTACTGTCATTCTCTGTGGGAGGAGGGCTGTTATCTAGGGGTTACACTCATCCACCTTGTGTGTACAGAGTTTGCATTCACGCCATGTTTTCTCCTAAACCTACCACAGAAAGTAGTGAGCTTGAATAAAGAGAAACTTGATTTTTAAAAAAGAGCATTTGAGGTCAAGGTTTATTAACACCTTGGCAGAACAGTACAAGATAGGCTCTTGTACAACGGAAGTGGATACAGAGGTGAAATAACTCAACTGCATTTGTATATTACTTACTCCTTAAAAAGCTTCTCTTGTGAGTTTCGTAAAATTTGTTTTCATAAATACCTGAGAAAGGAAACACAAGAAAAATACCGGTAAAGCAGCTTGAACAGCAATACTTGTAATATTACAATTATGCCTCTGTAAATCATGTTAAAATATTCTGATTTCAGCAATCACAGACAACTTTAGGAATCATTGAATGCAGTAAAAGTCCTATTTTCCTCTGATTCAGACAATTGTATTATGTTTATCAGTGTGCATCCATGCCATGAGAGTCTGATTTTCCTCTATATTCTGATTACCAAAGAGGGAAAAGTGTGGATGCAGTTATCTGTTCCCATCCCTTTTCTTGACACTGAAGAATTGTTTGTTATACAGTGAAAGGACACTTTACAGGAGTAAAAGCAAATTATTTGTCCAAATCAGCTCTATATCCTCCCTCTGTCTTGCTTAAGAACCAAGACTCGGCTCAACTCAGTAGGAGACAGTTTACAGTATTACTAAACATTCTGCAGCCTGCCAATTTATAGATTTTTGGAAAAATCTGCATTTGTGTCACTTCAGTGTGTCTATTTTGTGGTAGATAAATTAGTGGTTTGACTTTTTTTCCTTGCCCATTTTTTTAAAAAAATTGTTTGAACTTAAGGTACTTATGATGTTAGGACAGTATTTTGAATTAGGGATTCTGACCACCTCAGCTGTAAAAAGCAATTTTAAGGTTTGTATGCCACAATTTCTTTGAACTTAAAATAATTCTAGCAGATCCCCAAGGCTTTTAATGGTTGTATGTAACTACAGCAGTCCTTTCTTGTGGTGTGGTTTCACAAGTACTTTTCTCAGCTAAGCCATTGCAAGTAAAAGAGACATCTGAATTTCATATGTCTAGACAAGCTGTATCTTGCCCTCGAAATCACAGGACAGGGACTACCAAGGTAGTGTAGTCTTGTACAGAGAACCATAACAGAATTAGGATCTGCTTTTTTCTTCTGTGACTTCATTCTCCTTTTAACAATTAGCTTCGAGCAAATGCAGTTTTCAGATTTGTTCTGGTCTTAAACTTGGGGCAAAAATTAGTGCAAAGAGCCTGCAGTTGTTTTTCTAATTATTGTCATAATTGGAATTACTGCTGTATTTTACCACTTTCTTTTTAAATATTAGTGATGGCTTTAACTGCTCAGGAAATTTAAGCTCTTCTGACTGTCGTTAGTGTTTTCTTGTACAGATTTTCTGTCCTTGTGTTCAAACTGAAAGGTGAGGGGAGTTCAGTTACTATATCAAGAGTGTTACGCTTAAATCTATTTTGTCATTTCATCTCTGACAGATTATTAAAATGTTGTTACTTTTTCTTTCTCTCTTAACAGGGGCAAATTTGGATCAATGGCTTTAACCTTGGTCGCTACTGGCCAGCCCGTGGTCCCCAGCTGACCCTTTATGTTCCAAGGAATGTTCTTGTTGCATCTGTGCCAAACAACATAACAGTGCTGGAGCTGGAGCGTTCTCCTTGCAGCACCCAGGCGTGCGAAATAGAATTTGTAGATGAACCTAATATCAATGCAACCCTACAGCATGAAACTGATAAACCCCCACTCTTTGTTAGAGAGCTATGGATGAGCCATCTATAATGATTTGAGTATTTCTCTATCTTCCTGCCCCCTTTGCTTCCCTTTCCCTCAAACCATACTGATTAACACCGAGTCTTCGAAAAAGGGAAGTTGTTTAGGTGAGGCAACTTCTTAAATTCTTCAAAGACATGTTTTTTAAATCTCTCAGTTAAATATTGAATTTCTTTTTAAAAATAAAAGCTGGAGCTTTGAAATTTGCCTTGGACTGTGAAATTGAACTCACCTGGAAGGTAATGTTTCCATCAGTCTAGTAAAAATGTAGTCCTTGTACTCTGCTTACACTCCAGTAACCTTATTATGCTTTTATTTTTTTCCATGTTTTGCAACTGGAGAGGAGCCTAAAAAAGGGGTGTGCAACCCCCACTGTCTTGCTGGTTTCACTTAAGTGGACTGGTAAGTCAAAGCTGCTAATAGACAAGACACATTCAACTTCCTTAATCACCTGGTTAGAGTATCAACATCTTTTTAGTCTTACTGGGCTTACTGCCAGCATTGAGTGGACCTAATTTTTTTAATGCAAGTGACTTAGGGAAAATTTCAGTTGATTTCTTACAGAACCAGTGAGAAAAACTGTGGAAGAGAGCACTCAAATGCCAGCTGGTCCAAACAGCAGTAACATGGAGAGAGATGTTGCAGTCTGCATCTGTCCCCTCTTAGAAAGCCAATTTACTGCTTCCCTATTGCTGTCTCTGAAGACTTAAAGTAAATTGATAGGTACAAGGACAAGTGAAATTTAGGCTGCTTTGGTGGAACCACAGCCTGACTAACCTGCCTGCAGGTGGTTTTAAAATGACAGATTTTTCCTTTATTTTTTTTGTTTTGGTTTGGGGTTTTTTGTTTTGTTTGTTTGTTTGTTTTGTTTTATTTCTTTTTTTTCCCTAGTGGGCATGGAGTACCTGCTTTTCATAGGCCAGGATCTTGGAAGTGGAATGCTCTAAGTTAAGGAATTTTATTTCTCTTTTAGTCATTAATTTACATCATGTGTTTGGTTCCAGTAAACTGATGGTCTTTGTAAGTGCCTGATATTTGCAAAGATGCACAAACTCCATCAGTATATCTGACTTTCTGCAAACAGAATCTTCTTTTTGATTCTTGTGGTTTTGGTGTCGGTCATGCAAATTCCATGGTGATATTTATGCAACATAAGATGATTGAATCAAGTATTTCCATAATCTGTGATTTCTTCCTTTAATTTTTGTTTGACATTATTAAAATGGTTCTTTAAAGATTAAATTCTTCCTCTGTGTGTTTGAGAAGGAAAAAAGGGATGAGAAAGAATTATGACTAGTATTGAGGGAGAAATGAGATTGTAAACTCTCTGTGGATGAGGAGTTCTTCTTGTCTGGTTTATTTTCTGTGTTATGAAGATGTGTACAAAGTAAAGCAAAATAAAGTAGCTATAATGGGCTGAGTAGACACTGGAGTTGCCACCCTTTTCTGAGATGGCAGTGCAAAATCCTGGCTATTTCTTCTGGTGAGGACCAATACTGTCACTGGGGAAGAGAGTGAAAAAGAGCACCACCCAGTTAATGTCTGCTGCATGTTTGATGTGTTTGATGGGCTTTCAAAGGAGATAAATGTGGCTTATCTGAGATAGAGAGGTTCTACTCTTAAATTCTGACCTCAAATGCCAATTCCAGGGACTGAGAGCTGTGTGTGCAGTACCCAGACATGCTTGATTCTTGGAATGAAATGGGGTCTGCTCTGACCCCAGATTTTTTTCTTTCTTGGCACCATCCCTATAGAGAACCTGGAATGTGCTCTGCATGCAGTTAATTATGAAGTATTAATTACCTCAGAGCCAGGCTTTGAAAGTAAGGGATGAAACAGAAATAGTTTTTAACTAATTGTGGGTTTTGTGGCTTGGAGTGTGCAGAATGACAGTACTATTCATGTATTATTTAAGCTCAGTGCTTTAACAGCTGGGGGTATTTTTATTTGTATGGTAGCTAGTGCTGTGAGGGCAGTGGAACTCCTGGTTCTCTCTGACTTCAGTTTACGTCACACTTGTGAAAATGTAGCCTGATCTGTGAGACTTCACTTTTCACTATAACTGTGTAGTATTACCAGCAGGAAGGCTTTGCATCAAGAATTATAAACATGCATGTAGTTACTTCTAAGAATAACAATAACAAGGGGGAAAGAATGGTTTTAAAGTTTTTCTGGTATGGCTCTAGATAGCTTCTTTAGTGTACCTGCCTATTTATTGCTTTCAGTGAAAAGGTGTCCTGTCTACGGAAAAGAGCTGAAAGTTGTGGCCCTGATTCCTAATCCTGTTCTACCTGCATGGAAACACTGCTGGAGGTGGTATCTAAGCGTGCAGAAGGGAGGTCCCTGTGATAAGGGACCTTCCGAGTACAGCACTAGCAAGAGGAACCTGTTGCCAGTTGCTGCTGCTTTACCCAAGGATGTGTCTGCAGGTGCTGCAGCTGAGTATTCTGCCCTGGCTGTGCCCACACTGCTGTTGGTACTACATGCCTGGGACTTATCCTAGGTTTCCTAGCCTTGCCATGCAGTCCTGCAGGGACTGTGTGTGATACAAAACAGGACAGTGTGGCATTAGCTCCTTTGCAGCCTCAGGCAGGTCAATTACTTTAACCTATCCTCAAATGTGGTTCAACCATGTGCGAGGTGGAAATGTAATCAGAATGAAATCTTCTGACTGTGGGCAAATGAGTAAGAGAAAAGGGACTGTGGGGAGTTACCTGGCTCACCTTGACCCAGTGGGCAAGGCACTGGTGGGTCTAGTGTCAATTTGTTTTTGAAAGGCAAGGTGTGAAAGCATTGTCAGACCCCTGGCTAGTATCTGTGGTGCAGTTGTATGAACTGTTCCAAGTGCTGGAGTTTCAGTGGGATGGTCTCTCTGATGGAGCCAGCTCTACTTCCTGAAGGTCTGGCAAGAAGGAATATTCCCAGTGCTAAAACTGTGGGTCCTCAAATCTTTCCTGGTGCATGTCCTTGGGAATTTGAAAGTCCTTTGCTTACACGGGAGCTGAGTAATGAGCACAATGTTCTCTGATTTTGGCAGACAGTTCAAGTACAGAATTTGGTCAGAATTAGTTCATAAAAAACAGAAGTTTTGCACTGGCCCCCTCTGAAAGGTAGGCAGATGCTTGCCCTTTGAAATCTACCCAGAGAGTAGCTGTAGTTTCTCAGCTTAGCACAGGTTGGGTGTTTTTTCAGCTCTGGAGTGGGGTTTGTAAACTTCATCTTTAATCTTGTCTATGCATGAATGAAGGCCTTTAAATGTGATTTTTTGGGATGAATTAACAAATAGACGAACAAGAACTGTCTGTGTGCTATATAGTTTAATTCTATTTCTTAGCTTATGTATGAGATTACTCTTTGATAATGTAACTATCTTATTAAGTGTTGATCAACATTTTCTAGTTCCTGAATGACAGGATTGAGTCTTGACCTTGTCCTCATTTAGACTCTCCATGCCTTTTGTAATTCCCTGGTGCAGACAACTCTGCCATGTCCTGCTCTCAGATCTCCTTGAGAGCTCCACAGTGCCTGTTTTCTTAGGCAGTTTTATGAATGAAATACTCATTTGTTTGCACAGTTTGAATACTTGCAGGAGTGACTAGAAATAATCCTTCTGCCTGGACAGCAAGGACTATCCACCTGACAGATGTGTCAGGTGTTCAGAAATGGCAATTACAGAAGAAGGATATTCCTGTGGTTTGCAGTGTGCTCTGAAGGATGTGATGATGCTGTTGTACAGGCTGAGAAGGTGACCTGTTAACCAAACCCTAAGAGGAGGACAAGGGGAAGGAATCTGTTTTCTTTGGATAACTTGGTCCCTTTGTGATGGATGTCAACAGCCTATTTTAGTCCCCTTGTGATCTCAGTGCAGATATATTGAAATCATTGGGGACAGCAGCATCTCTGTATGTGCAAAACAGATATGCTGACAGTTTTCCTAACTTTTCCTGGAAATCCACCCATATTTAAGCAAATAACTCACAATGCTGACAGATACCAACCTGAGCAGCAGATTGGTTATTTACTGACCATTTTTATCTGCACCAGCAGGAAGCTACTTGAGAATGTTTTTCTGTTAGACAACTTGGCAGTCGCTCATAATTTTCCTTTTTTTGCCTGCAAATGCTCTGACATGACTTCCCAAAGGTGCTGGTGATTGATGTGCAGTTCCCCATACTTTCTCTTTCATCTGTTCTTGGATGTATCTTTTCCAAACTGCAAACAACATTTTAACAGATAATACAGGATGAAAGGTTTGTGAGAGATAATCTAGCCCTATGTCTCTACCCTAAGGCAACATAATTTGTATCTTAAATATTCTCAATGTGTTTCTTTAACCTAGCCTTCATGACTTCTTGTGATGAAAACTCCACTCTTTCCTAGGCAAGTTATTCCAGTGTTTATTACTGGGAAACTTGTCAACAGTAACTGAGGTCTTCATTGCTGTATCACTTGGCCAGTTATCACTTGCCAATTACCACTTTCACTGTCCACAGTCAACACAAAGTGTGTATTTGTGCTCTGAGGCTGTTTTGTGCCCTCTCTGTTACTTCCTTATCTCTCTGTGATTCAGAGAAATTTTAAGAGGTGCAGGGTAACACAGAGAAGACTTGGTGAGGATGTGAAAGGTCAACAGCTTCCTGAATGACTTGGTCCAAGTGCTACAGCATCTTTTTTTGATAGAAATTACTGATTTGCAAGGAAGTTGTTTTGAGGCTGGGACTTAAAGGCATAGGAGTTAACCTCAAAGTCCTGGCTTGGAGATTAGTGACAGAAGAAGCTGGAAACTACAGAAAAATAGGGTCTGTTTTAATGGTTCTCTTTCAATCAGAAGGCAGAACTGGGCAGAAATAGGTTATAGTGGAACTTGGTGTCATGGGCTGAATGGAAAAATGTTGGGACCTTTGTTATGCTTTTGCTGAGTAGAGTGTGTATGTTTAAAAATCCCTTTTAAGAAGATATACCCTGTTGCTTGTTATGTTATCAAATATGGGAGTAGTGACCTTCCCCTGCTGTGGGGGAAATCTTGAAGCTCTGTGTTGCCTTAAGAAGTTTCACACAGAACCAGGGCTTATTTCAGGTAGTGCTATCCCCTTTGACCAGGATATGTGGTGTGGCCAATGAATTGGGGATGTATTTAAGAACTGTTTTGAGCTTTAGCACATACACCTGTCCCTCAGGAGGCAAGTGTATACAGGACTCCAAAGCCAGGGTCTTAGGTAGGTCCCACATTTAACTCTGTAGAGTTGGGAAGCACAGTCTTGTTCCAGAGACTCCCAGCACACATTGACAGTAGATCCTGTGCCAGCATCACGATAAGATTGCTGTCTTGCACTTTGGTGTTGTGCTTACAGCTGCATGACCATAATCTAGCCTTTTAAAATCTTTTGGTAGACAACAGGGGAAAAAACAGCCTAATGAAACTGAGAATTGAGTTTGAAACTCCAGCTGGAGGTACCTTTGTTAAGTAGAGTGGATCTGTTGAATACCAATGTAAATTCAGTAGGAAATTTCAGCCAATATCTACAATCTGAAAGGCTTTTCTTGTTTAAGTTTTCTTATTCACTGTAAGTACATGCACTGTTTTTTATTAAACTTGATGATGCTTCTATAGGGCTGATGCTTCTATACTAATATTAGCTGAGTGTTTTCAGTGTCTGTAGTTGTGGACCAGAGCACAGATCTGGGCACAGTGTGGGCAGATGCCTAGCAACTCATCCCTCTGATGCTGTAGCTAGGAAATCCTTATCTATTTCCTTTTTCATTCTTCCTGAACTCTTTCTGGTTATCCCTCTCACAGTAGGGAAGTCTTATGTGTACAGAAAATAAAAAAATGCCTTCAATATGTCTTTCTTTGTCTAAAATGGGGTGGATCTCCAGTCTTTCCACCTATTCATTGCCAGTTTGCAAGCTGTATAAAGTTGCCTGTGCTTCCAGCTTACTTATGCCTGTCTCCTTTCTTTCAAATTTCATTCAGAGGTTCTTTTTCTCAAGTTCCACCAATCTTGGTCAGGTGTACACAGTGAACACTCTTTATGGATCTCTAGTCTAAATTTAGCCAGAAGTCTGCCCTGGCTGTGGACTTGTCCAATAGCACTGTCCAAAGCACTTGCCCTGGGAGAAGGTGAACTGCTGTTGTGTGTTCTGTCTTGTGTTTGCAGGATCTGGTCTTGTTTCTGTGCTATGGCTGAAAGTGTTGTCCAAAGCACAGGCTGAACTGTTGAGGAGAAGGAGGAAAAAGAAACTGATAACTTGCTCCTAACCTTCCTCATGCCCTGCCTGTTGCTGAGCTTTGAACCTTTTCTCCTGTTTGCTGAAAATGTTGGTTGCTCTTTTCACAGCAAACAGAAATGGACTGTGATAGAAACTGTGCAGAAGAAAAATTTGCACTCTTTTCTTGTCTCCTCCATGTTACATCCTATTTCTGGATGTTGAAACACCCTGCTGCACCATCAAGACTTTCTGGAAGACTTTAAACTCTGAGAGATAGGTATAGATCCTGCATATGCTTTACATATTTTGTTTTAAGCTGTTTTGCTTTTTTTCCCCCTCAGTTTTAGGATGTGGTCTGTACTAATAATGAATAAGTAGATCTGGTGTGCTGAAGAACCCAAGAACCTGGTATTGAACTCACAAAGTGTTAGCATGATTTCCTGCCAAATATTGTCTATTGTCTTCTGCTACCCTGCATCCCCATCTGTGGTGCTTTGTTCGTCCTTTGATCCAGAGCAGTATCTACTTCAAAAGCTGAAGTCAAGACAAATGTGAGTCTTTTGACTGCAGCCAGAGACACTTTCAGACATGTCTTTATTTAAAGCACTGAGTCTGTCTAGCTCGTGTTGAAATAGAAGAAAATTCAGCAGAAACAACTAGCAGCAGGTTCCCATTTTTAACTTTTTCTAGTCTAACCTCTCAGGTCTGTTTGCTTTGATCCAAAGGCTTCAGAGGTGCTGGAAAAAAGAAAAAGGTAGATCCTGTATGGATTACCCAAGTCTTGTACTCTTCTTTGTGTCTTTTGTTGTCATAAGAGGGACCACATACCCTTACTACCCCAAAATTAAGCTTGTTCACCCATCCTAAGAAATAAGGAGAACTTGGACAGATGCCAGTAATTTAGATGCAAGAGTAGAAGCTACCTATGCTGAAATCAGCCAGAAGACTTTTTGTTGTGGTTTTGGGTTTGTTCTTTTTTACATTCTGAAAAGCTCAATCTATGCAAAGATGCTGAAAAGATATTACATTAGTAGCATACTTGACTTGCATGCAAGTTATTTCTCCTGTTACTGTAGGTACAGTACAAAGCGCTGTAGCTGGGGATGTTTAAGCACTATGGACACACAAGCAAAAAGGTATATTCAGTGTTACAAAACATGATCTGGATGTGAAGCCTAGTGGAGACAGAGGGGAAAGCATAATACGTTGGGTAAAGAGTGGGTTCTATGTTGATTTTGGTTTTGTGTTGGTTTTTCTTTGCTTGGTTTTGTTGGTTTTTTTTTTTTGCTTGGTTGGGGTTTATTTTTCTTTGTTGTTGTTGTTGTTGTTGTTGGCAGCATTTTCTTTTTAAACTAAGCAGGTTGGCATTGGAGAGGGGAAGGAAAATAATTTTCCTTCTGGTACCTCCAGCTACTGGCTGTTGTCTTGCATCTCACTAAACTGGCAAAGGTGAATGATGCTGTGCTCTGTAGTTTTCAGATTTCTTTACTAAAAGTTGAGAATTTTTAGATGAAAGAAGGGAGGTGAACTGGAGCAAAGGTTTGGCTTCACTGGCTGGATGTGCAAAGTGGAGAAAAGTCATCCAAATCCTAATAAAAATCTGCCTAACCGCAAGATGGGGAATGCCCATCAGTACCAACTCTACTGGTATTTGCTCCCCACCTGCTTGTCACCATCTTGTCTTCCATTTTATCTAAGCAAGGTAGAAACCATGCTGGTTCTGTCAGTCATTCATAAGCACCATATATTCTCAGTTGTTCACAAAACAAAAAGGTTGGAAGATGCCTGGTTTGCTTTCATGGTCTCTGGTGAGCAAGCACCTTCTTTGGACACATTATCATGCTGTTGTACTTGTCCTGCAAGGTGGGTAAAAGAACATTTAGAGATTCCCAAGGTTTCTCCTCTCTGAGCTTGTTGAGGATTTGGCACAGCTCACAAGATCTCTTTTGTCTCAGAGGCTGAGGGCTTTAAAAATGCACAGAGTTCAGCTCATAGTTTCTGTTGCATTTGCTCTCTTTTTCTCATTTAATAGAACTTTATTTTTGCATATAAGAATAATGGCACTGAGTTTGCCTAAGGTCCATCTAGTGCTGTAACTTCTTTTGAAGTAGAGCATATCTGATCATCTCTTTTTGAGTTTCAGCACCTGAAACTTTTAAGGTGAAGTCTTTTTTTCATACAAAGTTGAGCTGCTATTTCAGCGCTTATAAGCTCTTTTCTGTAGAAGAGACTCAGCTTTGACTGCTGATTCATCTGCTTGCCTGCCATGACTCAGTTTGCAAAAATAACAGCCCAAAACTGAATTTCACACTCTGCAAGGCAAACTGGAGTACAACAATTGAAATAATTTAAAAGTATAAGCTCTGTTCAACAACCTTAATTGGTGCTCCATAGTGTATTGGGAGATTGCTCATTTGTTGTCAGGCTGTCAGCTTTTCTTTTGATGCAAAATTGTGATGCTGGTTTGGCTTGGAAAGAATGTTCCTGTTCTTTCTTTGCAAAGTACTTTGTTTTTTCCTGTTACTTGTTTTAGTGTGTTCATGCAAATTGGTGAAACCCCCTGCAAGATTACAAATGTCAAAACCTCAAGTAAATCGAGCAAGCATGTTAAAAAGGAGTAGGGATTTAGTCTTCCTTCATGATTCCGGACAATCACCCACTGACTGAGAAATGGTGGGAAGAAATTGCTCAAAACCAAAGACTTATGTTTAGAATAATGCATTATGAAGTTGTTTTCATCTTCTGTGGAAGGAGATTAAACTTTATGGACTGTGAGTAAATGAGAGTGCATGGTCCACGATGTCTTGAGACAAAGCAAGAGATCTAGCAATTAACAGACAGATTTTTGTTTCTGTAATTCTATCTAACTGTAGTACTTTTCATTTGCAAAATGCCTTGTTTTATGAAGGAGGGTGGAGTTTTGATTTTTGTGTAGCAAATACAAGAGTCAAATTGACTGACATCCCTGACAAAGCTAAAGGTCAAACCTTAAAAACTGCTTTTGTTTGTTTATTTTCAGGGAAAAGTATAGGACAGGGGTACTACAGTCTGTTTTGGGTATATTGACTCAGACTGAGAGGTGCTGATGGGCATGGTTGAGGTACTTCTGCCTGGTTTAAGTCTGCACCACCATGATAAGGAAGCCAATGCAGAGAGTAGAGGGCATTTAGTAAGACTGTGTTAATACAGGGGTTTTTCTAAACATGACCATTATCTGCGCAAATACAACTGGTACCAGTTACATTCTGCCCCTGTGCACCACTATCTGTCTGTGTGGGACTCTCTGCATTGGCAGTCACAAAGGAGAAACAAACTTTGATTCAAATGGCATGTCTGGTTGGTGAGTCTGTACGAGGTGTCACTTTTTATTTTTATTTTTATTTTTTAATTTCTTTTTTTTTACTGTGTTTCATTTTGCTTTTGCCAAAGCAGTAACCTTGTGGAATCTTATGGCCTCAGGTGTAGAAAACATGGCAGAATTTTTTAAGTGCCCCTAAAATTAACATTGATACTTTGTTTTTTTGCTCCACTGTTGGGCAGTATATCAGCTCTTCCACAACTACTTCTGTACAATTAGTTGACCATTCTAGAGCCTTTTTTAAATTTCTCCAGGAACCTGGAAGCCTATATATACCCACTGAATTATGCTGGTATGACAATTGAAGAATTTGGCATGTGCCATCCTGAAAATTCAGGTCACATTCAGTTGTGTCATATTATGTCTGAGGTGTTCATTAATTGCCTTAGAGAAAAGGTGGACTTTTTTTCTTCCCTCCATGTTTCTGACACTATTAATGGTTGCTCTGCCCCTGTGCAAACCCATTCCTGGAATTTAAAAAAAAAGCACATGCAAATTAAAATTCGGCAGAATCTTGTCTGTGTAGTACTAACCTTGCTTTCTCAGTCTCTGACGGAAATTGTTAAATAGTTATCACTTAAGAATTGACCTTTCATAAATGCTGATATGATGTTTGATTGTTTAAATTTTATTCACATAGTCTCATGTTGATAGTTTATAAAATGCTGTAGTATTTTATACTATAGGCAGTAGATTAAAAAAAAAACCAAAGTAAAAAAAATCCTGTTTTCATCCAGTAGTCTTCAGCACTCGTCACTTCACTGAAATTTTGCTTCTCATGCTAGCTTTTTTCCAAATTCTGGTACATTCCTGTGGATATATGCAATAAGCTACTTATTGAGCAATGTGGTAGATTTATTCTAGTTAGCTGTTTAAGTGTGTTAAATAAGACAAATCCTTGATTTTTTTCTACAATTTTTGGTTACATGAAGACTTCTGAAATTATCTCCCCCATGAGAATAAAATTATAATAAGAATTCAGAGCAGAACTTAAAAAATACTTTATTGCAGTAATGTTGACAAATAGGCTTGACTTACTCTAAAATAGTTTTAATGTAAAGATGAAATGAAAATACAGAGGAAATTTTGGGCTAAAAGGTGTTTATCATTAGCCAACACACCTGCCGCCAAAAATCTGCCCTTTCCAGATTTTCGTAGAATCACAGAAGTGTTTGGGTTGGAAGGGACCTTTAAAGGTCACCCAGTCAAACTCCCTGGCAATGAGCAGGGTCATCTTCATGAAACTGCCTTGTCCAAAGCAAAACACTCTGTGGTGTCATGACAAGACAAGTGTCCAACTGCGTGACCTCTGCGTGCAGAGAACGTGAGCTGAAGTGAGTGAGGAAGTGAATGGATTGACTCCATGTGGCTGGGGAGAGGAGGTGGTGGCATGTGAGGTTCATGCAAAAAGCCAGAGCAGCAGCAGCAGACAGGCACCAACCCCTTCATGGGAAATTTTGGAGGTTCCTTAATATTTCTGAGGAGAGGAAGCGAGTAGTGACCTGCATTATGCAAGGATGGACTGGTAAAGCAGAACTGAGGAGAAAACAGCCAGTATCTTTCCTTCTGTAAACTCTTTAGTCTCCTCTCTGTAGGACTGCAGAGTTTTGTGACACCTCATACTATGGGTTTTGCTGTTCTAGAAAGTGTAAATAAGATTCTTGATAACAAGGGCAGGCCTGTTCTCTGCAGCTTCTCAGTGCTGTTTGTCTGCAAGACCTGCAGAACACGCCATTGCTCCCTGCAGTCAACCAGATTTATTTTCTTGCCATTCCCAGTGCTTCTGAATGAGCAAAAACGGCTCATTTTACCAACAGCAAAATCCATTCTTATCTTCCTTCTATGAGCTTTTAGCAGCTTTCCCACATTGACAGCAGAAAAGGCAAGTCAGTCACTCTGCGGTCATGGTCTTGCTTGTGGTCAAATTTCAGTTTACCAGTTACAATCAAGAGCAGAGACATGTTGCGGTCTTTCCTCACTTTGATTAAGATGTTTTCATGTTACTACAAGCCGGTACTGCTCTCTGTTTGTGAGTAATGGGGACAGGTTATATGCTAGGGAGAGCGCCTAGGGAGCATTGTCCTGCCCAAACCACACTATTTCTATGGAGGTACTTGAAGGAGTGCAGAGTTCCTGTGCAAAAGAGACAAATACGTTTTTCATGCAGGGATGTCCACCCATTGTTCCAATCACTGTCCCAGGTACAAAAGTCTCTTCCTGTACTTGGCTGTTGGGACCTTCTTGGAAAATGCTGATTGAATGCCACTGGTCACTCTTGAGAAGAAGAGTGCATTTAGTAATGTCAGTGTTCATTCAATCTCTGTTGTCTTACATGTTGCTAGCATCACCAAGAGTACTTTTTACGAGCATTTCATATCTGTGGAAAAAGATCAGATTCTTGCAGATCAGATTCTTGATTACTTGTCATTGTTGTTAAATGCAAGCAGACAAACGTCTTCTTGGAATATTAAAAAATTCTTAGTGCCTTAGTTTTATTTTGCAACACTTATTTACACAAAGAGCTTGCAGCGTGCAGTCACACAGCTACTTATGCTGGATGTGTTTTGTTAGTTGTTTTGAAACAAGAAATTAAAACTCAGAGAAACTTCAACCCTTCAAAGATGACTTGAAAAATAAACAATTTTTTTTAAAAAAGCACAAAAACTAAAGGAGTGTGATCCATTGATCAATCATGTATTTGGACTGCATTTACACAGAGGACTTGATTTCATTAGCCTGGAACAGATATAGAGCTTCTTCATTTTTGAGCTTCATTTCTGTGAGAAGTAGCTTTGAGTCACTAACTGTTCTATAAGATGGAATTTTGTTAGTTTTTATGATGGGTGTTGCTGCTGGATAACTGTGAAAATCATCCTGGGAACTTCTACACAACTTGGTGTCTCCTCAATGCTAGTGTTCACTGCTTTATGACTGATTTCTCCATGGTTCCCATTGGCACCTCCATATACCATTGCTGTATCACAGAAAGATGATTGCAGGTACAACCACCACTACTTCTCCTTTGGATGGTCTTATCAGTTATACAAATGCTACAAATCTCACCACTATTGTATCGTTTCCAGTCTCCTCCTTTCATGACTGGAGCAGCAAAGTTGAACTTTCAGTAGCCATTGCCCTAAGCACTGTTTTAATGATTATTTTGATTTGCATTACTAAATGGCCCTTGATTTCTAACTGCAAATCAAATCAGATGGAGATGTTGGCATAAGAGGCAGGATGTGATGAAGGATAAAACTGCAAAGAATTAAGTGCTCCTGGAGAAAAATGTGTGACGTAGATCTCTACCAGCAGTTTAGAAGAACCCTGGTAACAGAGGAGCACTGTGGTGCCTGTGGAATTGTACTCCCCTTCAGAGCAGGTGTGCAGAGCTGCTGCTGGGACAGTGACAAGCAGTTGCAGTCTAGGAAGGAGAATTGCAGTTCCTCAATGGCTCTCAGACTGAGAGGAGCAGATTGACTGGGAGCAGGCTGCTGACCACGATGCTGCTTCTGCACAATAAGAAGGGGTGAAGCTGTCCTTCAGAGTAAATGTATAATTCAGCTTTTTGTTTAGGGAGTGACTGTGGTGTCCTCAGCACTCAATGAAAACCAATCAACTTGTTGTTATCTTTTCATCATTATTTATATTTAATCTAATTAGCTGATTTCCCCCTTCACCAACCTTTCTATGCCTGCTTAGTATAATTGAAGTGAGGTTGCAGGTTGGTCTTCTGAGGAACCTTGATGTAAAAATGTGGGTTTAAGAATGAGTCAGCTTTGCTTTACTCAAATGTCTATCCATTCTCTTTCATGGTTCAGTGGGTTTGTACGTACATTCTTCATTGCTGGAAACTCTTGTTCAGCTAAAATAACACCTTTGTCAAGTGACATTTTGAAAATCCCTACTTTATTTTTGTCTGTACTGATACTATTATCTCGTTCTTTCTCATCAGCAGATTTCAAAGCCCTCTCTCAAAAGAGGAGTGGCATTGTCCACTGCAGCTTGGTGCATGGGGGAGAGGGGTTTGTTTGGGTGACAGACAAGGAAGCCAGCCAGGTCCAATGAGCTCCAGCCCCAGGGTGGAGCCCATCACTTTACTATGAGCTCTTCTTTGCAACCAGCTCAGCAAAGCTGCTCAGGGCACAGCTTTCAGCTTAGTTGCTCATCCAGCATACATATTGAGCAGCTGTGAATATTACTGGGAGAACTGGAAGAGGCTATTTGGCACAAGAGCAAGACAGCTTTCACCTGGGAGGAGCTCTGGCTGCATCAGGCACCCTCTGCACAATTGGCAAACATGCACAGGCTGTGGGGCACAAAGCCAAGGGTGACATGAAGCACATTTGAGTTTTGTGTGGCTCTGTTTGTGGCATTGCTGCACGGCCACTGGATGCACCGCACGTGACCAGATTCACCCTTCTCCTTTCACCACAGAGCTTGCCCAGGTCTGGACCAGCCTACAAGTCATTCCCTGATGCCACTCTTAGCCATGGATCTTTCTTACAAGTCATTCCCTGATGCCACTCTTAGCCATGGATCTTTCTTACATCACAGCTGTCAAGAGCCTACAGCTTGCTTGTTCCTTGCTGACCATCATTTGTGCCAGGCCAGCACAGGCAGCCTTTCCCTTAGTCTGGAAATCAAGGACCCATTTATTCTTGCTGACTAGAGGGGTCACAGAGCAGGACCAAGGAAAAAGAAGCTGCAGTGGGAGCTGTCTGGCTTCTAGATTAGTCTGTGCACCAGACAAGTGCATAGCTCAGCAGTTCACAGTGTCTCTGTTATCAGCATCACCATCTGTGAGGATCATGTGCCATGCCAACTTGGGACATTATGATGGCTTCAGTGACAGCTGTGAGAATTTGAAGCACCTAACACTTGAAATTTGTCTTCCTTTTCCTTTACAAAATAGGTGATGGATGGCTTAACCCACTCTTTCTATCAGTTTTTCCCAAATGATTTACACAGTGACTTTTAAGGTTTTGAGTGTAAGAATTTACAGTCTTTTTCTTGGAAATAAAGGTTCTTTCTTACTGCAATAATGTCTTCCACAGCTATTATTATTATTATCTGCATTAATGCAGATCCTTGCTTGTCATGCTCAACAAACAGCTAATGGTAGTGGATTCCTAAAATTAATTATGATGGATACATGTGTGCATGAGATTTAAGTGTACGGCATTTCATTTTCAGTCTTGCATCATGAGAGAGGTCACATGGAGATGAGCTTCCATTTATGTCTCTTATTTAGAGTGATGAGTACAATGGCACTACAGTATTTTTACATTTCTTTTTCAGCCCTTTCCTGATGCATTTTAATGCCTTGTTTGCTCTTTGCAGCCTTGGCTGAATGCTGAGCAGGCACTCTATTATTGACAGTGTAAGAAGATAAATAATCTGGTTTATAATAAGTAATCTGAATATTTGTTGTCCAGCAAAAAGACATACCAGAAATATCTTCTAATACCTATTTTTCAACTCTTAATTTGTCTGCCACCACATTACTGATTTTTTGCCTCTTTTAAAATTATTTTTGTGCCAAAATCTGAACACTGCTGTGTGAATTTTCTTCCTGTTACAGATCTGTGATTAGTTAATATCCTGTGAGCAGCTACTGGGGTATCAAACTGTTTGCATTTTGCTGTTATCAAATGCAAGGATTCTTTGTGGGGTTTCTAGGTTATGACAGACCCTTTCTACACAGTCTCTGTTTTTACTTCTTTTTTGTTTTGCTAGATGCATCTCCAATGAATGAAAATTGGATCTTGGGGTTAAATACTTTTGGAAGAAATAACATTCATTTTAAAATACATACTTCTAATCAAGATGATTCAAATTTATTCACACATGCTGGAAAAATGAGTTATTTTAAACATTTTTATTCAAAAATATTCAAAACATTTTCTATGTTAATTAAAATACAGAATTGCTATCCTGAATTACAGCAATAATTCAAAATGCCTATATATACACCTTCATATAGGCATATATGTCAACCTGAGAGAAAATGCACCTGCAGTGCAAAGTAATGGCTTTGCTTTGTGTGTTTGTGCACATAGAGAATCTATTTTGTCCTTTTTCTTAATGACAGAGGGTATATCATCCTCCCTGAAATGAAACTTTTAACAGCAGCGGGTACTACTGATAGCTACTTAAAAGTCATGAGTGAACAAGTCTTGCATAGATCAACTGCACAATAAAAAAATACGGTAATAACCATCCCTCTTGAATACACGAGTATGTTTTCCAAGTTCGTGTGCTGATAACAAGCTGCTGTCTCACCTCTGCCCCTCCACGCAGGCCAATGTTGTGATACTGGTAGAAAAGAAGCCACGCAGTGCAGTGTTTTGCACAGAGCTGAGCAGTGATTTGTAATCACAGCAGAGAATCTTGCATGTCCATCTTCCGTGTTCCACATTTGGGACACCTTCTGTCATAATACTCAGAAAATCTAGAGGCACGAATAAAGCTGAAGTAAGTAATTATCCAGCACTAGCTCTTTGTTAAATGTATCTGCATTTGCTTAGCTTTTCACAGTTCCTGCTGTTGTCAGTTTGCTTGCTGCTGAGGTCAGTGGCTGGTCTGAAATGTGTTACAGAGCGTCTTGGTCCCCCGTGGACTGTGTGTGGAATGAGCTGGTAGATTCGGTGTGGTAAGTGATGTGAACCCCACACCACTTGCAAAAATACCCAGGTAACTGCCAGTTCTTAAAGAGCATCTTCAGGTACTTCTTAAACTTCTCCCCCATGAAGAAGTAGATGACTGGATTGAGGCAGCAGTGAAAAAGGCCGAGGATTTCTGTTACCTGGAAAGCATAGTCCAGACTCCTGCTCACTTGACAGCCTTTAATGACTCCCATAAATTCCAGCAGTTGTAAGAAAATAACAATGTTGTATGGGGTCCAAAAAACGAAAAACACAATCATGACAGCAAAAATCATCTTCACAGCCTTGTTCTTTTTGTCATTTCTACAGTGAACTAATGTTTTAATGATCATGGAGTAGCAAAATGTCATGATTATCAAAGGGATTAAGAGCCCTAGAATGTTGATTTCCAAAGTGGAGAAAAGCTTCCATGTTGTGAAATTGCCTGGAAATCTCGGCTTGCAGGTAGTATAATTATGTTCATTAAAAGACTCCCTAAATACAAGCTCAGGAACTGAGGCTGAAAGAGCTACTAGCCATACAACAAGGCTAGTAATCAAGCCGTGGAAGGTGGTCCTTGCTTTCAAGGAAAACACTGCACGAACAATTGCCAGGTATCTGTCTATGCTCATAAGCATAATAAAAAATATCCCACTGTAAAACCCAACCAGGTAGATCCACGAAATGATTTTACACCAGGGAGTTCCAAAAACCCATTGGTCCACAGTGAAATAAGACCAGAACGGCAAGGACAAAACAAAAAGCAAATCTGAGATGGCGAGGTTTAGCAGGTACACATCAGTCATGCTCTTCAGCCTCTTGTACTTGAAGAGGACCACAATGACCAGAATGTTTCCAGCGAGCCCGACCAGGAATACCAGGGAATATAGAACAGGTAGGAAGGAGGCTGCAAACCTCCTGACGTTTTCCTTACTGCATGGTTTTGGAGCATCGTAATAATTATCGTAATAGTCATAAAAGGTTGAGGGTTCAGATTCAAGGGGCTCTGTAGTTGAAGAACTCATGTTTTTTCCCCCAGTTCTGAGAATGGAAGAATATAAAAATGTCAGTGACTTTCAGTTCGTCAAGACCGTGTGGTTATTCCACAAACGTGAATCATGAGTGTCTGACTCGCAGCTCGGCACACGACTCACTGCAGGTTCTCAGGCATTATGTAAGCATTATGGAATGGATGCATGTGCACACTTGAACAAGGTACTGACCTTAGCATGCGTGTGCTTAGTCCTTGCAGCACTGTGCAACTTGCATGTCAAGCACAAAGAGATGTTCAAATGGATGAAAGGAAAGCAAGTGGAAGGAAGGTTTGGGCCATGATGTTAAATCAGAGAGGGTTAAGTCCCATGTTGAGCAAAGTAAAAAGCAAAGCCATTGTTCATAGCCGTTCAGAATTTCACTCACCCACCTTTCCCATCAGGCAAATGTCAGCATAAGAAGACAGTGATAAACATGCATCAGACTTTTCTTATGAAATTACATTTACTGAAAGATGACATGAGCTTTCAATAGGTGCTATTTTCAGTGGCTAAATGAGTAACAGCAGTTTGTCATCTTCATATGTATGTTCTTTTCTAATAGGCAGATATAGAGTTTTAAGTGATGTAAGTTGGACATAGGGTAAATATATTGCTGACTTATGAGACTGTGTTATTCATATCACAGTATCATTCTTTTAGCCTAACATACCAGAAATTCAAGTCTGAGTTCTGTTCTTACTTGTGTGTTATTCACATCACAAGTAGCATTTATAGCTTAACAAACCAGAACTCTGAGCCTGAGCTATGTTCTTCCCCCTTGTCTTTATTTTATGAATGGAAAGCAGAAGTGTTTCATTGCTTTTTGTCTTTGCTCCGTGTGTTGCTGCTACGTAACAGCAAAAGAAGACATCATTAATCTGAGACCTACTGTGTGTAGTCCCAAGCATTAAACCTTTCCAGCCTACAGTTCTGTTCTATTCTACACAGAGAGGCATTTAATCTGATTTACAAGTCACAAGGACAAAGCCGTTTGACACCAGTGGTGTAGAAATGACAGCTTTGCAGCAGCTGCACCCAGACATACCTGAATCTAATCTAGGTTCAGCATAATATATTTGAATACTTAAAAACATATGCTTACAGAATACACCCACTTCTGATGATGCAAGAATTCTTAAAATTGCCTAAAAAAATTACCTGAGCAGCTATAAAAGGTAAATGAAAAAGCATTACATTCACACATATCATGAGTGTACATGATACACAAATGTTTGAGCAATTGCATTTTATGAATTTTACCTTTTCTCCTCCTTTCTTCTCAGAGGATGTGAAGAAGTTTCTTTGCTCTTAGGGTGCAGAATCACTTGCCTCTCTTCAGGTAGCTCTGCCAGGGAGGTGCTACCCACACAGCAGTACCTACCAGCTGTTAAAGCATATGTCACTAGGTAGCTGTGTCTCCTAGCGGAAGCTTCGACTTCCTTAGATTGTATCACAAGTACTTCTCTCCTCTTTGCTCATCAGAGATAGTCCCTTTAAGTCAGAAATAGAATTAAACACATCTTATAATGTTTAAAAAAAGCACAGTTTCCACTGGGAGACTGATTACTGAGTTAAAGCAGTTTGATCTCATCCAACAATCATTACAACTGATGTCACTAAGCATAGATGTCATTCAGCTCTCATTCAACTGAAACCTTGTTCTTTTCTTAATCTCAGAGAAAAAGATCAAAGAATCATCTGTAGGGAGCAGAGAGGAAGCAGGCATTTGGTGGATGTGTGGGAAGCGTGTTTCTACTTCTCTGACAGAAAACTATGTAATTGTAGAAGAAAGAAGCAGTATAGATGTAGTGTAGGGAAGGCTCCTTTTAATCACTGTTGTTTGATCTTCCTAACTCCTACTTATCTCACTAAAAAAAAGAAATGAAGGCATGTTAATTCACACCACCTTTTTGCTTGATGTTTTCTGTCACAGGTTTTATATACAGGAACTCTACCTCCTACCACTGACCAGCACAAAATGTTACAGTGGTCAAAATACTGAATGAGAGGTAGGCTGTGCGCATGCCTGTGAGGTCTAAGAGTAGAGCATGCAAGGTGCTGAGGTTTATCACGGCTCTCTGCCACAGCAGGAAGCTCAGCTATGAATTTCTCTTGAGAGTGAGATGGGCCTTATTTGTCTTTTGGGGGATCCTGAGAAGTGAGAAGAGAGCACAGGGGACATGTGCTAGTCAAGCGGGATGGTTGTGAGTCCTGCAGAACAGCTGTGCTGGCAGCTGGCAGGTGCTGCTCTCCTCTGTTTCCCCAAAAAGGCCAGCCAAGCAGAAGTACAAGCCATTTTTCAACAGGGAAGCCTGCTTTCTTATTATCAGGAGAAACTGAAAAGACACAACGAGAAGCAGAAACAAGAAATCTACAGAAGGTGGTAGTGAGAGTAGGAAGAATCAGACATCTCTGTCCTCAAAAGATTATATGTTTTTTTGTTCGCTCTCTGGTGTTATTCCAGACACAGGCATAGCTTTTGTTCAGTTATGCTATTTGCTGCTCTCTCATGTGTCTCTGACTGTTATGCTGCCCAATAACTTATAGTTGGCTGAAAAGTTTGATGTGAAGACAGCATGAGATGTGGGATCTACTGGTTTCAGGTTTTGCCAGAATAAAACAATTGTATGGGAAGGACCTCGTCAGTCATCTTTCACAAGCTGCATCTGTGGAGATTTTTAAATCGCTCAGTGGGAGATGTTCCTCTGGTGCAGGTTATTGCTCTGCAGGTCATGTACATTTTCTCTTCAGTTTACTAGCAGTCCTTAAAGGATGTTGATATCAGATAAGCAGACAATACTGTTGTACCTGTTTCATCAGCTCTGCTCACAGAAACCAGAAGCTGTTTCTCTTGTCTCTGTAAGGGCCTCATTATTCTCTTCTTTGACGTGTTGTTTCACTAGGGCCACAAGTTCAGCTCTTCAGCCACAATAACAATGACATAAAATCTTTTTTTAAGTACATGCTTTTCAGGAAAAAACCACCTCTTGCTCTTGACAATGCTCTCTTGGGCATTGATGTTTCTTAGTTCTGGCTGTAATTTTTTTTCTCCTCAATAAACCACCATGCATCTGCATGCTTATCTTGTACCACTTGTTATTTTCAGCTCTATCAAACTGGGTATCTTCTTTGAATTCCACCAGTGGTGATTTTTCTTGATTTCCAGATGAAGAGGTGAATAGAACTGAATCCAGATATTAAATCCCTTTGACCCTGTAACAACCCTGTTTGGTTAAGCAGTGATTTCCTATCAGCAGCAACACCTTGCGAGATGTATCGGCCATCACCAGCAACCTTTCGAGACGTGTGCTTAGCACACACGCCACACTTCAGATATGCTTCTGATCTTTCAGACATACTGTTAGCAGGGTACTAGTATGAATTCCACTTTAGAATGATCCATATGGCACTGGCTTGAAGAAATCACTTACCTGACACAGTGCCTTTTGCCCAGTCCTTCTTTGGAAGGCTTTCAAGCAGCAAATGCACCTGCCACAATACCAACTCACTTCATGCTGAATTGCCAAATGGGAAGGTCTGTCTTTTTGTAAGGAGACTGAGCAAGAGTATTTCCACAGAAAGAGGAATGCTCAGCCATAAAAGGAGGAAAATCACTGCAGCTACAGGTGCTGAAAACTTGTGATGTGTGAACTCCAGAAAATGAAGATTAAAAAATTAGTGAATATCAAGAGGATGTGAATGAATCCTGAAATACTTTCTGATGACTTACCAATGAACAGAGACCCTGGGAGAGCCTGCAAGGAAGACTGGAGAGAAAAATAGGAAACAAAAAAAGAATCTCTGAACAAATGAGACAATGCAGAAAATGAGAGGAAAGGTGTTGTGAGTGCAGGTCATGCAATTGCTTGGAGAGAAAGAAGAGTGGAAGGGACTGAGTGTAACTGTAGTGTCCAGTGGGGGAGCTCTGAGGTCCTCTTGTAACACATGGCAGCATGTCTTTCTCAGATGCTTCTTGGAGAACTTGGCAGAGACTGAGAAAGGGAGAATGGCAGGAGATGGCAAGATTAAAGGGAAAGGGAGAAGGGTTCTCAGTGATGTTGCTGTAAAACTAGTGGTTTTGCAGGGGAAGAGAAGAAGAAAAGAAGTCATTTTACCTCTTTACAAGTGGTATCAGGTATGTGGCACTGACCAAATAAATCACGAGTACACAGAGGTGGACCAAACCTGATTAACCTGACTGGAAGGAGATTAACCTTCTATATGGGATGGTGTGTGGGGGCACATTAAATGCAACAGGGAGGAACTTAATAAAAGCAAAATGCAGAGCAACCCATACCATAAAAATCTTTGCTTCTCACCAAAAGATTATTTCAGCCCGTCTTTTATGGGAAGTCTTATGATTAATTTGCCATTTTACAGGAGGCATAGGAGCCTTGCCCAGGGAAGGACTGGAGATAGATATTTACCTAACCCACTAACTAGGCTGTGAGATACTCACCACTGATATGCCAGTGCACTGTCCATTCTGTCTGATCTCAGTGCTGGCCAGGGACAGACGACTCAGAGAAGTCCTCATTTGGAAGGGGTTGGCCTAGGAGAGAAGCAGATGACAGTAAATAAAAAGGGACAACTATTGCAAGAATCAGTATTTTGAGTGATAGCATGGATCAGTGCAGGATCCAGGCTGCCAAAGTCACAGATGGACAAAGATCTACCTTTGTTATCAAACCATCCTCTCCATCAGGTGGCCAGCTCCTTTGTGTGTGGTCATGCCTTGTTTGATTCTTCTTTTGCAATTCAGATGAATTTGGATTGCAGTTTGTTCATCTGTAGTTCCTATCCTTCCTCGTTAGCAAAGTGTTTGTTCTACCAGTTCATTGTACAGTTCCTTTCTTTGTAATTTTTAATGTATTCCAAGTTTCCTGTACATGACTAAAACTGCAGCATTTTGAGAGAGAAGTTAAAAAAGGAAGTGAATAATTTCCTAGTTTTAGAGACAACCACTGTGTACACTGTTTCTCAGGTGATTCACTCATAATTTATTTCAATCTTTTAGAATGCATGAATTCCCTTTGGCTAAGATAGCTGTTTGTGCTGACAAGGAAATGGTTTAAGCCAAAAACAAATTTTTCTTGCTCAATGCTAAGCTGCAATTCCCCTCATCTTTGTTTCTTTCAGTGGACCAGCCCTGTGCATTCTGCTGTTTGTATCCGCTGGTGATTCTGTGAATGGTATCCGTCATCCTTCTCCTCAGCCCAATTTGCTTTCTTTCTACATGCTGTGCTAGCAAAGCTGATGTAGACAGAACTCCTCATTAAAAAAAAGAACTGAAACTTCTTGCCTCAAACATGACAGAAATAGTCATTTTGTATGCTGATTTTTACTTAAAATAAAAATCATTAATTCAAAAAACATGAGTTTTATTCTTCTTAAATATGAAATGGCACAAGAGGGAGCTTTCTTTGTTGTGTTCACAGATCCGTTAAATGTTACCAAGCTGTTTCTATAGGTAGGTAAGAAATTTGGGCTGTTTCCACTCTGAGGAGCAGTTGATACCTGAGATTTAATTTTTTTTTCTCAATGTCCCAGTCATCACTTAATCATCACTATGAGGTCCTCTTAAAGGCTGGTCTTTATGAAGAAAAAAAAAAATAAAGACAAGGCAGTGGTGAATAGCAGAAGTATTCTCAGGCCACTTTGTGATTTATAGGGATGAGTTTAGATACAGAGGAAGGATGACAGTGTGACATAAAGGCTTTGTGTTCTGTGTGCTTTGTGTTGCTGCCCCCAAGTCTCAAACACTTCAGTTGTGGCAGCCTTTAAAAGCTTATTAAATGACTGGCCTGACCCTAAGCATCTACATCTTCACAGTCTCTTCTGACGTGTTCCTCTAACGGCAGTTGTAATATAAGGAAATTAGTTAGAAAAACGAAAGTATTTGCAGAGGATCAAGAGTAAAAAGAACTAATACTTGATCTTACCAATTACTAATCTTCTCATGTTTGCTAAGGCCCAGGCACTCTGTTATTCCATGGAAAAGCTGTTTCACCACAACTCCTCTTCAAGACAATCTATACAGCCAATTTATGTAATATTCAGTTCACTTTTAGTAGCAGGGGAAACCACTCAGGACACCAAAATAAAACTGTGACAGTCACAATAAAAGGTTTTCATTGGAGCATCTCTATCATCTTCGTGATTCACAGGAAATTCTGATGTGTTTTGTGAATTGTTGGTGAAACTGTCTGTAGTTAATTCTATATCCACAGGCTTTCATTTGCTCAAGCAAATAAATAAAACCTCGGAGAAACTGATGTTTCTTCCATCAGCACAATGTGACTAATTTTTTCTTACTTTTCATAAACATATTTTTTACACTCTGTACTTGCTTATCAGTGACTCCACTTGCCTGACCGGCGTGCCCTGCTTTAACCATGAATGATTTTCAGGTCCAAGGTCGTTTAATAATGCCACCTTCTGGTGAAAATGCAAAGAAAGCACTACCACTAAAGATGGGCAGAAGGAATGATAGAGAGAGCTTAGGGCAGAGGGTCCTGTGTGAACAAGGATGATTACAGGGATAGTGAGAGGGTGTGGTGACTCTGGAAATATGGTGCTGTTAGCCTTGTGCAAAAATGTGTATGCCACTGTCTACAGCTGCATTTTCCGAATCTGACTTTATCTGTAAAGCCTGGTCTGTGTATTCTGTGTTGTTTTTATTGTAACTTGTATTTTGTCCATCCCTTCACTGTAGCCTCCTGAAACCTGAACTACCAGGAGGATCTGGAGAGCAAGGCTCAGCAACGGACCAAGAAAAAGGAACTGAACAAGAGAGCAAGTGAGGGTGAGCCTTAATGATTCAAATGAGGGCTCCCTTGTGAAAAAAAACAAAACAGAAAAATAGCTGATCACATTATGAGGATTTTCTGAGACAGGACTCCAAGGGGGAAGAGGGACCACAATAAAGCAGAAATTCACTGCAGAGGGGCTCTGGAGCCACTTGGGGATTATGATCTAGTACATTTTAGTCAGCTCTAATACTGCCATTCCCAAAACAAGCAAACTCAGCTTTGAGCCTCCTCAGACACCCTCCTTCCAGGGCAAAGAAGATGTGAGCTGAAGGTTCTTCATCTGTCCCAGAAGGCCTAGCATAATATCCCTCAGAAGTGCTGAAAAAGCAATACCTGAGCATGCTTAACCAGCTCCCCATCCCTGGCCATTAGCACTACTGACTGAAGTCCTTCCAGTGGGAAATGCTCCCCTCTGCCTTGTGCTCCAGCTATGGCCAAAGTGGGATCTGTGTTGCTCAGCAATTGCCTGGGACAAAATGGGTGGCAAAGGGCCATGGACAAAAGTGATTCAACAACGTGCTCCAGGTGCCTCTCAGACACCTCATTTCCTCCTGGTTCGCTCCTACCTGGTTGGATACTGGAAAAATAATTGAAGCTGCAGCTCAGGGTTTCAAGCAAGTCTTATCTGTAAGGAACCGTTGTGAGCAGGGGCACAGGGGATTGCACATGGGAACAGCACCTCGTGTCTGACACCAGGGGGAAGTGTCTTGTCAGAGGTGTGAAGAGCCACCGCCACTCTGCTTCCTCACCTCTGTCAGTGTCCTCCAATGTGCCCTGCTATGGGCCGCTGCAATCTCTGCTGCCATTTCTCTGTCTCTCAGTGCCGCTGGCTTTAATTTTAACATAGCAAATTTATGGGCCAAACACGAACTCCTTATGGGAGAAATGCAGCTTCTCAGTTGCCTGCATTATCCTGGTGTATTGGACCTATGTGTTGGGATTGTTGTGCTGCCGCTGAATATGGAGCACTGGCAAATGCATGCAACTTATCAGAGACTTAAAATCTGAGTGGGGTGGGAAGCAGACTGTTCCAGAGATAGCTGCAGATAGAAAGTGGATAGCATCGCCTGTATAGTGAAACAGCAACGACAGAGTCCTTTCTTGCATTCTCTATCCCATTCACCAACCTCTGCCTTCAGTGATATAAAGTTCATGCGCTCCTTCCTGCTGATTGAAATATCATGGTTAGGAATGTGGTAAATGCAAACTATTCTTCAAAAGCAAACCATTTTCCTCATGCCCAATGGGAGTTATTTTGCAGTATTTCTTTGGGGAGAGGAGTGAAAAATGCAACATATTGGCATTTTGTGTCAAATATTAGTGTAACAAGCAAAATCAGACAGGAACAGTTGGTGGATTTTTTTTTCCCATATTGAAAACAATATATTAACACTGGCCCTGTAAAACACAGGTCTTGAGGTCTGGGTGTGTATGGTGAAAACCAAGTTGTTACAGTGGCTACTAAGTAAATTAGGAAGTTCTTCTTAACAGTGGCAGCAGAATTATTGCCAACTTCAACAGAAACTGTTTGTGGTAAGTGTCAGAAACCAGTTTTTAGCAGTTAGAAATTCTTCTCAATTTTTGCTTTGATTACTGAACTTGAATTTCAAAATAATAACTCTGGACAGCACAGGTTTTCATTAGAGTTTCAGATATCCTAGAGAGTTAAGAAACTGAAGTGCAAGCAGTAAAACTTTGAGCAGGACTAGGTATATTCTTAATACAGAAAATATTTCATCCAGTGGCTATTTTTGAAGTAGTGTGTCAATGGCCTTTGGCAGAGCACTGCTTCATGCTTGGGCAGAGGAAAGACTTTACCAGCTAGGACCTGAAAAAGCAACGATGGGTAGAGACAGTGCAACTTCAGATTTTCTTTGAAAAATTCTCATTTGCTTTTTAGTGATAGCAGGACTTGGGATTTGCATGGATCAGACTTTTTCCCTCCTTGTCCTGCTAAGACAAGGGCTTTGTATCACTCACAAGATCTCAGTAAGGGACCTCACAAAGGTTAGAGAGATGAAATGGAAATGACAGAACCCATAATCCGTTAATTCATTAATGGTTTCTCTGTGAAGAACATCATTAAAACTTCAGACCACCCTAGGCTAGGACTTCAAATCCAAAGGAAATATGTGAGTAGTGACTGGCTCCTTCTGATGCCAGAGTTGAAAATGACAGCTTTCACTGCTGAGCAATTTTCTAAGCCAATGCAAAGCTTTGACAGGCTGCTCTTCTAAGCTTTTTGTACAAGTTTGTTCTTAAAAAACCCAAGAATTCAAAGTGGTTAAAAAAAAAGAAGAAGAAATGTAAATCCTATTAGTTTGGAACTGTATCGTGATATTTGAATGAGATAGATTCACAGTGGTACCTAAAAAAATACTGATGCCCATGTATCTCACTGTAAGCAGTTCGACTAAATATGTGTCTTGTTCATTCTATTTTTAAGTAGACCATGAATTATAGTCATGAACCTGCTGAGGAAATTTGGATTCAGGTTTCATTAGTTCCTCAACTTAACCCAGCTGGGAAAAGATTAATGGTAAGTGTCAGTGTGACTCTCAAACAGGAAAAAAGTTTATAATGAAAAATTAAGATGCAAAGATAGCTCATCACCTCTCAAAACCCCAAAGCCCAACACCCACCCCCCAAACCCAGAGACTTCCTCACCTCCTTTTTTGCACAACCAAATACAATGGATAAATCCAACAAGTGTGTGTGTATTTCCATGTGTAAATTGTGACTTGCTAAGTAAGCAAGAGTCTGTCCTTAATTTATGACAGATGAAAAGGTTTTATGCCATACTGAGAGACTGGTTTACTTTCTCACGAGTAATGGGTAGGAATTGGATGTTGCTGGTCCTCAGGGATGTGTTGATCCAATCTAAGGATAAATGTATCACTAGTGCTGTACATAGAAAAGCTTTGCAGGTTGCAAACTAACCAGGCAGTTAGAAAACATCAGTTTCCTGCTGCAGAGGTTTTGAAAGAGAAGTTGTATTTTTAAATAAAGGCTACAATTAACTGAAGGTCCAGCTCTTAAAGAGACATCACTGGGCTTTCAGTCAGGTTTGAAGGGTGTACTGCAGCAAAGGGCAACAATGCCTGTCTCAGCTTGCAGCTGAACCCAGTCAGGGTAAAGTTTGCTACTTGCTGCTCTCAGAGCACTGGTATGTCCCATGGAGGCCAAAGTTTTTTAAGGAACAATTACAAGAATACTCTTCCTGCTAATACAAATACAATGAAAATGGTGATTTTGGTTTTCACCTGGGTTTTCAAAGATTTACCACTACTCCTCTGAGGAGGAACCTACAGAAACTAGCAGTTTGTTGCTGAGTCCAATGCCTAGAAACCCCCTGAAGTTTTTAATCTCATACAAAACCTCAAATACTGAGCAATAAAACCATGAAAATAGGTGGCAAACATAGTAACTTGCAAATACATGGCATAAAACCTGACAATGTTATGTTGCCAATCCTTGGAAGTATTCCATTGCACAGTGTGGCAGAGAAGACAGGAGTGCAGGTTTTCAGGAGGGGCCCTTGACTTGAAAGTGAAGGATTTTTGCAGCTTGCAGAGGACCCAGGGCTTTCGAGGCAGTCTGACACAGTAGCAAGTCTGCCCTGCCAGAGGGAGATGCATCTGGAAGGAGAGGGATGCATTGTGCTGGTGATGGGTAGGATTGCTGGGGAACCACTGGAGAGAAGCAACAAAAACCTCTCTCCTTTCCTAGAGAGCTGGAATAAAGGTCTGTGTTTCCACCTTTCATTCTGAAGACAGCACATGGATCATATTTAAAGGTGCCATTTGCTCTTCCCACTCAGTAACTCACCATTGTCTGGAAAATCAAAGGGAAGTTAAATAAAGCAAGCGCAATTGCATTGCTCCGTTTGGCAATCCACCATCATGCAGATAACTTCTTGTTTAGTCTCAGAGCCTTCCTCTTTCTTTCTGCAGATCTTGGCATTTCTTTAAAAAAACAAATGGTAAAAATACCATTTCTTAAAATACCACTTTCTTGGGAGTAGGAACAAAGTTGCCTTATGTCACTTGATTAGTCAGACTGAATTTTGAAAGATAATTTAACTTCAAGTGACATTCATGCTACACCTAATCTTAGACAGCAAGTCTGGAGTCTGGAAGTCCACTTATACCTGAAAATTACAAAATTGAGCATAGAGAATATATTTCCACCATATACAAAGAGTTTTATGAAAATGTGATTTTGGTTGGGTTTTTTTTACTGCAGATTGTGATGAATGTCCAGTAGCAAAAAACCTGAATATTTATGTAATTATTGCCATTGGAAAATTTCTCAATGGACACACTGTTCTCCACATTTTCTAGGAAACAAGGTGGTACTAAGGTCCACAAAGAAAGGTCCTACTCCTTCACTGACACTCCAAAACAACTTTTTTGTGTTAGTTCAAAAATGGAAGAGTTTCTTCAGATCTGACATATTACCAGTTCCATCAAGGTACAGAAATAGGATTCTACACTGTCATGGACTTTTTTATAAGATTGGTCCTTGATTTTTCCTTGTAAGGTGATCTCAGCTTCATTATTGGCAACAGTCCTTTCTCCATTCACCTAACTCTAGTCCACAGTGCCAACAAATTCTCCTTTGCCTTTGCAGCAGATGATGACAGGGAGAGCCAGGTAAAGGACTCAGTTGTCTGATGGACATTTTGCACCCCTAGTGCATTGTTACACGAGTGCAACAAGTGAAAAGGATGTCTGGAGGCTGTGGAGTGCACAGGGGAAATGTGTCCTCTGGGATGCACTAAGCCTGGGTACAGCTGCAGTTTTCCCTGGGGAAATCAGCTGTGGTGGGAGAGGCCCCAAACCTTGAGAAAGGTGTGGTAACCGGCACAGGCAAGTGGTTATTTTATCCCCAAAGCCATTGTCTGCGACAGCGTAGACAGGTTTGGTGTTTATAACATGTAGCAAGCAGGGCATGGGTGTGAGACATGGATTTACCGTGCTCAGCTTGATTGGGCTGTATTTGGACCAAGCACAATGATACCCATACTTCTAATTTCCCTTGTTCCAGAGGGTGCTGACGTTCACTGATCAGAGCTCTTGGGGATGTGCTGAATGAAAGACTCTACCGAGGCCAAGCCCGTGGAAATTGGGAGATACACCCACTGGCATATCTCTAATCCTTAAATATGGATTAGAGATCCTTGCTCTGATTATTGCATGCTATAAACACAGACTGCACAGGTGACACTAAACACATGTTCAGAAATAACTTTTTTTTTAAACAATGGGATTTTATTACATATGAAAGCACAGTTAAAACATTTTTTACAATCAACAACCACAAAAATCACTTCCTTATGGATATGTAGCATCAAAAATACACCCCTTTACTATCAAAAATATTCTCCTTTCCTCAAAGTCAGTCACCATTCATTAAGGAGATTTCTCTTCCCCTAAAAATAAGTTTAGGTCTATGTAAATCAGTATCACATGCACATACACTGACACATGCACAAGTTGCAGTGGTGGAACTGTTCAAAAGCTTCCCTATCCTTAAATTCTTGTCCATCTCCTTTTCTAGGCACAGAGCATACCTTTTGTTTCTACTTTCCCTCTTCCTTGCCCTTCATTCCATTCCATGTCCAACACTGACATACTGTACTGCTTTTGTTTTTAAAATCTTTACTGTTTTAGAATATTTAATGCTTAACAAGAGGCATGTCAGTAATTCAGTGCAGCCATTAAGGCTCTTCATACGGGTAAATGCAACCCCTCAGTGGCTGCTGTCTCCGCAGGAAACACATATTGATACATTTCACCTTTCCAGAGTCCTTTAGACCAAGACAGAGGCGTCCTGGTCGCTGGTGTTCAGGGTTATGTTGCTGTTCACCACACTTTCTGCATAACTAACTGAATAGGTGACCTGGTAGTGGCTGCAGGGCCCACAGAAACACAGGAATGGACAGAACTTCAAGCAGACCTGATAAAGGTATTTCCTGAATTTTTCCCCAGCAAAGGCATAGATGAGAGGATTGAGACAACAGTGGCTGAAGGCAATGGTTTCGGTCAGGTGCATTGCATAGTCCAATGACTTAATTTGGTTGCAATTTGTGAATAACTCATAGTGATTTAAAGTCTCTAGAAAAATCAGTACGTTGTAAGGGGACCAAAACAGAAAAAATACCACCACCACAATCAAGATCAGTTTTATGGCACGTGCTTTTTTCTGATTTTTGCAGGACAGGAGGGTTTTGATGATCCCACAGTAGCAATAGAATATGATACAGATTGGGAAGAAAAAGCCGATGGTGTTCAGCTCCACATTGCAGAACACTGGCCAGATGTTCTCCAGCTTCTTTGGGAAGACAGCAATGCAGTCATTTTCTGTGAGCTGGGAGAACACAAAATGTGGCACCGACACTAAAACCGCCACTGCCCACACCCCGCAGGTTACAAGAAAGCCATGCCTAATCGTTCTGGATTTCAGAGAATAAGTTGCCCGGACAATGGCCAAGTACCTGTCAATGCTGATAACAGTGATAAAGAACATGCCCCCAAAGAAACCAATGTAATACAGCGAGGAAACCGCTGTACATGCAACAGTCCCAAGGGTCCATCCACGGACTGTGTTGGATGCCCAGAATGGGAGGGAGATCACAAAGAGAAGGTCAGAGATGGCCAAGTTCAGGAGATAGATGTCAGTGATGCTTTTTTTGTTGCTTCTTACGATGGCAAAAACCACCATTAGATTCCCTGTGAGGCCAAGAGCAAACACGACAACATAAAATATGGGCAGAAATATTTTCCCAAACTCCTGGATGTCAGTTTTATTGCAGGAGAAAGCATGTTCATCGTAAGCGTATTCAGGTGTGGTTTCTGCGTATGCTTCCGTCATGCTGAATTTGCTGGCTAGAGACAAAATGGAAAGAGTAAAGAAAATAACATTAGAATAATCTTATATATGCTGTGGTAAAATACTGAGGCACCGCACCAAGCATGCTTTGGGATTTTGTTGCTATTTATTTTAGTGAGAGTTGTATTTCCATGGAGTTGATGGTAGTTACATTATGACAAGACTCCAGACTCTGCTGTTACATGTACTTCACTGAAAATTAACTCTTTAGGATAAGAAAAAAATCAGTGAGAATTTCAAGGGCTGTCACATAAACCCCTGCTTATTGAAGTGCAGCAGGAGCAGCAGCAAGCTGAGATCTGGCTGAGCTGTGCAGGTGGTGCATGGCAGCACCACGAGCAGTGCAGGCGCTCTGCCAGCCTGTGGCAGGAAACGAGAGGTCACAACTGGCTGCCGAGCAGATTCAGTGCCTGTCAACACCCAACAGCCTTATCTTCCCTCATGCTAACCCTAGGCTGGAAGGCCAGCAAGATGCCCAGTTTGGCCAGGCCTGAGCTGATGCTTGCTGATAAGGGAGGAGGAAGTCTGCACTGGGACATTGCTGGCAGCAAGCGTATCTTTGATGGGGCTTTTCTAAAAATCATCCTATGATCAAAAGAAGAGAAAATATATTGACCCTTTTTCTCAAGTGACAAAGCATCTCGTGACTGTTCCTGCTTTGGCTGGGAGTCTGGAGCCAAGAATTCACCTTGGCTGAATCCAGAGAGTATGGGGTGGAAGTGTGTGACCTCTAGTCTCACTGGTCTGCACACCCAAAATCTCAGAGCACCTATCAATTCATCTGCTCTCCTTTGGGATGTGGTGTTCAAGTCTCTGAAAAGATTTCTGCTTGCAAGGAATCAAAACCCTATAGGAGTGCAGATGTTGATGTATTTGATCTGCTCCCTGGTTGGGTAAAGAGCTTGTAAGTATTTATTAAGCTCTTGCTGTGGGAGATGAAAGTGAGTGTGATATGCTGTGCAGAAGCCCATGGAGGTGACACTATGGCCAAACCAGCCTGTCAAAGCTGAGATTGAAAGAAAGGGTCAGTGATAACAAAACCACAACTAATAACTACCCCTTGGACACAGTGTCACTGTCTTCTTACAGGAACGCCCCACTGCTTGTACAGAAGGGACCCAGCTCAGTGACCACAGGCAGTCTGTAAAAGAGATGTTTACATATCCTGTGAGTGGGAGATGCAGTCAGTAGAGCCAACAAGGAGCAGTGCATCCTCATCCAAATCAGGTCAGGTAAAATCTGCTTTAAGACAAGACAGACTGCTTTCCAGACTGCTGACCACACTGATGAAACTTCTTTTCCCAAATATAAGGTGAGCATGGGCACACTGCTCAGTGGTAGATGCCGAGAGTGTGTAGCTACTCTGACTCCTGACACTTATAGCTAAGTGATTGGAATCCACATTTCACCAACAGCAATAGTTTTTATGCCTTCTGTTTCAAATAAGCATCACAAGATTAAATATAAAAAAAAGACATCCTTAGATGTGAGACAGTTTTCTGTGAATGGTAGTAGCTACAACAATCTTCCCCATGAGTTGCTACTGTGACCATAGCAACATTTTTTCCTAATGCTTCATTGCCAGAGCATTGTTTGTGGTGCTGACTGTGAAGTTCTGGCCTCTAATTTTGTACCAATATTTTAAAGAGGGTAATTTTTTGTGCTAGTTGGAAATGCAGGCTCTCCATTTAAAATATCTTCTTATTCTGAATGTTCAAACACTAATGATTAGTGCCAGCAGACTCTAGAAAACATCTTTGTAGTTTGCACAGGAAACGTGGGCTAGAAAAGGCTTGTCTCAGCACGGCTAGCTCTGGGGCATGGGCACAGCTCGGGGAAGGCTGTTTGCAGAAGTCAGGCACACCCATGGGCAGAGCAGCTCTTGCAGTATCCATCCACTTGAACTGGGAGTCCACCTTCAGAGTCTGTCCAGCCCCTGCCTGCCAGCCCAGTTCAATTCTCCAGCCTCTGGAGACGAGGTATCTGAAACCAGCAGAGTTAAAGGGATACACGTAGGAAAAGCTTGGGTGCTGGGGCAGAAGCTGACAGCAATTGAAAACAAGATGCTTATTTTCTACTGGTGAGATAATAGAGTTGCCATCTCTTTATCTGCCCTGCTGAGTGATACAGATATTAGCAGGAGACATCATACATAATCTCAATAACCCATCATTTTCTACCTTCCCATCCTGATTTCTTTCTTCCTTTCTGAGACTAAATGTAAAAGAAGCACCAGGGTACACCAAATCTCTTGTGCTGAATGTGTCACTCTGTCAGCTCCCCCAGCTCCTTTGCATTGTTACTGCACCCATCTATGCAGTGCCAGAGCCTCCGCCCTTCTCTGTGGGCTCATGTGCCCCACAGCTGGCTCTTCACTGATGCAGCAGTAGCTGAGGGCTGCAAAAGCGACTGACTGGGCCAGGACCACCAGGTCTATGAGAAGACACCAGGTTTGGCCAGCCTCAGCAAGAGATGTCTCAAGAGGGATTTAGGGAGAAGGTGTAAAGGTGAAGCAGACAACTTTTCTCAGGAGAATAAATAGCACTAGCCATGGGAAATCACTACTTAATGTACTGAAAACACATTTTTGCCATGACGGTGGTCAAACACCAGGACAGGGCTCCAGGGAGGTTGTGGGATCTAATCCCTGGAGGTACTTGAAGCTCAGCTGGCCCTGCTCGGTGCGAGGGTTTGGACAAGAGACCTCCAGAAGTCCTGTCCTATCCTTGTAATTCTGTGGCAATGCCAGACAGAGATCATGCTGTTTCTGCAAAGTGTCCCAGCTTCTTCTCTGCCATGTCAGCTCCTGTTTCATACGTGTCATTCCTGGTGTGACAGCCAGAAGTCTCATCAGACAAAGAGAAAAAAACTGATCAAAGCCTGCTCGTATCCTCTTGACCCCTTTGCTAATTGTATTGTCATCCAGAGAGGGCTGTTCAGTGGTGCTTGCCTTGACTGTCTGTGCTGTGTGAAATCCCTGCTCTGGAGAGAGGGAACACACATTGCTTTACTCTCCTCTCTAAGGACCTCTAGCTATGCTGGTTTTTAACATACTTGCTCTCATAATTCATTTCTAGCAAGGCAGCTTGTCCATCTGGAGAGTTTCCATATGTGTCTGTAGAAGTCACTGTGCTCTATTGGACACAGAGGATACCACATATAAAAGGAAATGCAGCTCTCACCAGGGGTCAGCCTTCAGGTCTGGCAGACTTCTGCACAGACTTCTGCACTGGCATTGCCTGGAGAGAATGCTGTGTGTGGGAATGGCCACCTTTTTCACTGGAGAACATTTATACAGATGTGCAGGAGAAACTCCCGGCCTTAGTGAAGAAAAGAGAAACATCACTTGTGCTGGGTTATTTCCTGAAATACCTTTTCAGTCAAGTAATCTCCTCTAGCTCACTGATGAGGATCATTTATTTCTACAGTAGCAAATTATTTCCTTTACCCTTGGATGAGCGTTTGAGGGGTCTGTGGTACCTACAACAACAGGAAGGTAAGATTCTGTATAGCATGTCCAGGGGCAGAAAGGACTGCAATTATCAAAATTACATTGATGTTTGAATCTGCTGGCAGTCTGTGACTTGTTCACTCTCTAACTCCTGGATTTTGTATATCAGAGCCACTCACTCACATATCTTTCCACCACCACTCATCTTGCACAGGCAATGCTGCCGGTACTGTTTGTATATTTAGCTCCTCTGATACCACTTTGCTCAGTTTAAACTGACGATACTCAGTAGGTGGGCTGCAAACTCCAAAGGGCTCCCAAAACCCAGCCCAAGCCAGAAAGGGATAATGTGTTGAAATGATACTGCACCTTAAAGAGAGAAACTTAGAACTGACCATCCTCCATCCTTTCCTGCCAGGTATTCTCTGTCAGCCTCTCCAAGTCCACTGCAGCACATGCTACAGGCTTCCCACCATCAGCTTCAACCCAATTTTCTCTTTTATGCCTACAATAAATGTTCACCTAAGGGACAGAGTGCACTGAAGAGTGTAGAGGACACAGGAGGAGGACTGCAAGGCTTTGAGGTTTCTCCACCAGATATTTTCCCTTGCTGACTACAAGAAATAGTAGATTCACTTCTGCTTCTCATGGAACTGCTCGACCACTTTTCTCTCTCTCCGGATTTCCCCATTGATTTTACACCCTACTCTTCACAAACACTTCTGCTCTTTATCATGTTTATAGCTATTTCAAAGATCATAGTCTGCAAGACCAAGACCCCTCTTTCTCAACCCAGCTATTCAAAACCACCATGTGCACCCCATGCAATACACAGGGAAGTGAAATTGTGAGAGGTCTGCAAACTCCTCTAAGGAACAGAAGTTGCATTTCAATCTTCAAACAACACTGGCATCAGACTGAGTGACACAAGAGCAAATCCTGTTTATGCATCTGATCTTTCCAGGTGTCATCCCTGGCACTTCAGCCAAGTGCCATGTTACAGGCTTTACTGCCAAAAAGAGAGAGATCTACAAGCAGTTTGCCTCCCTGAGATGCCTCTTCGACCACCAAATTAAAAGAAGTTAAAAAAACAACCAAATCCAGACCAGAGGGTCACACTTCAGACTTGCACAATATGCTAATGCAAGTATTTCAGCCTCAGAAAGATTTTCACACCTTAGTCAGCATTTCTGAGTGATGCTTACACACTTTTCTCATGCTGGCAAAACATGTTTTCAGTGCACACTGAATGGCCTGATGCATCAGCTGGCCCTGGGAAGCTGTAGGCTTTGTGAGAACCTCTGTAAATATACAACAAGTATATATCCCTTTTTCACCCCTAGATCTGAGCTGCCATCACCCCTCCCAACTATAAATGCCTTTGCATTTTTGCATTTGCAACTACAGCCACCTGGTTCTTACCAGCCGGTAATTCTCAGCAAGAACAAAGGGCACCTCCAAATGAAATGCTGTAGCTATTGTGGCACTACTAGCATACAAAAGAAAGAGGTAAAAGGAAATAACCAGAACTGGGTGGGAACTAGGAGGAGATAGCACCCTGGGTAAAACTTAACCAGCCTGGCCAAGCAGCTACCACAGAATCATTAAACTGCCACGGACACCTTTACCCATGGTTTAGATGATACACCACCCAAAATTTAGACTTACGGGTAATATATTAACCAGAGATGGGGCCTGGTTGCTAGTCCTATGCCCAGCTAGTTCCTGTAATTCACTTGGCTTATTTTTCAGAGCAGGGCAGTTCCATTCATAGGCAATGGTCTCTGGAGTTGCTTGGGAACATGTTAGATAGCCAGGGTCATAGGCAAACCCATCCAGACACAGTTACTTTAAATACTAAATTTCAGTCTTTTATTCAGTCCTGAAGTGGGGGGATGTTCACCCTGTTCCACCTCTACATGCTGACCTTTGAAAGTGGGATGCAAGGTGAAAGGGTTGATCTAACCTAAACTTTAACCCAGGTAAAATGAATTTAAACTGTTAAGGGGCAGAGTGCTGCTAAGGCCAATCAGTGTGGCTTTACAGAAGAGGAGTTTTAGTTTGGGCATCTGATGGGATTGCAAGGTTGAAAAGGGGGCACCTCCGGAGAGTTGGAGCTCTGATTTGCACTGCGTGCTTATTTGGTTAACACACGTCTCCAGCCCAAAGCAAGGCCAACAAAGCATTGCAATGCGATTTGGACTTAGACATCAGATTTGGTTAGACATCAGATCTCAAAAGACAGACATCCGTGGAGGAAGCCTTGATGAACTAGGATTATTGCTTGTAAAATGTTTGTAGAAATGACACATGGAAAGCCAAACACTCTTGGGTATTTTCATCATTGCCCTGAAAGCACATTGGCAATGAGAGCTGACAGGGGCACGTGATAAAAGGGTTACAGGACTGGAGGGTGATTCAGACAATCTGAGTAATCTGGGGCGTCTTGGATGATTCAATTTGTCCCTAAGGTAGCCAAATGTAACCAAAGTGACACACTTGGGAGTTAAACAACACGGGCCATGTCTCAAGAGTGGGGGCATATCCGAAAGGAAACTTGACTGCAAGAAAAGCTGATGCAACCCTCAGGTGTTGAAAGAGCTGCCAGATGGGAAGGAACAAAAGAGGCATGACTTCATCATTGCAGAGCTTGATACAGGGGCTGTAGGCATAATCCGGTAACACTTGATTTAACTTTTGCTTGTGTTAATAATCTTGCTAATTACATGAGTGGGATCAGCTATCTGTTACAGTGATACAGGGAAAGTCAAACCAGACACATACAAGACAGGAATAAGATGAACATTTTTAACAATGACAGGCTAATGACTGGAACAGACTTCAGGCAGGAAAAGGACATTTTTGCATGTCTGAGGATCTTCACTTCGAGAGAAGGTATCGGTCTGGGAAACGGATTTAGGCCATACATGGTGGAGAAGCTCAGCAGGAGAGTGCTGGGTCAAAGCCTACAGCCCTTGATAGGCAGGGAGGCAGACCAGGTTGGGGCACTTCTCTTAATAACCATGACTCTCTTCTGGAAATAAATGACTGAAAAAGATAAATTGTCCTCTGCCCAGCACTAGCTAGCTCAAACCCTGGGATATGACCCCTGGAAGGAAGCAGGTTCCTGTGAAGAGCATGGAGCAGCTGCTGGCGTTGGGTGAGCAGTGAGGCTATCATGAAGGCTGTGGAAAGAAAGCAGCACAGTTTGAAGATGTTGTTATCAAACAGCCACCCTGTTGAATCCTGTGTGTTTCTCCACCTAACCAGTTCTTTTTTCATTCCTCCCTAGCTTCTGAGTGAGTGTGGTGTAATCCCACATGCTCCCTGCTCCTCTAGCTCTTCCTCGATGACTTTAAGGTGAGGAAACTCCTTTCTTTGGTGTTTCTTCTTTCTTCTGTCATTTATTCTCAGATCAACTGGACTGTTTCTGTGGCCCATCAGAGTTCTGCAAACCTAATGATTGCTTTTCAATTTATGGATGCTCCCCACAGAAACCTGAGGATAAGTTTTTTAGAAGCAAATAGTTCTCTGGGATGCTTTGTTATTTAATTTTCCAATTCAAGGTGAAGTTGAAGGTGCAGAAACATCATGCTGAGGCTTTCAAAGAATTAGGCCACTTAGAGTGTCTGAAGTAAATTACTCAGAAATGGAAGCCAGTAAAACCACTGCTGATAAGGATAAGACTGAATATTGCAGAGACTTTGGATCTCTTTACAACAGTATTTAGGTCAAAGATATTAAAATCACTTCCCTGATCCAATTCTACAGTTTTTACACCAACTAAACTAGAAGCAGACAAACTAAATTAGAAGCAGACACAGCTAGCTGAAGGTGAGAAGTATGTAAATCTACAAACTTAAACCAATAGTTTTTGGTGAAAAAAAAATTTGAAAAGATCAGACTTTGATCATGGAAGGCAGGAGGAGATAATGTAGAGCCCAAAATCCCTAGGGTCTCTCTCACTTTTGCCTAGGGCATTATAGTTTCGAAAAGTGCTTTCTCAATGATGCTCCACGCTCACCTGGAAGTAATTGCAGCACAGCAAGTAACCAGAGCACAAGATTTATATTAGCCCATCACATCAAAATTAGGTGTATTCATGATTTATAAAGGAAACACAAAACACTGCCTTCCTGCTGTCTCTGCCAATGTCAAGGGCTTCATCACCTGTCTTTCAGAGCAACAACAGAGGTATTATTTTGAACAAGATCTTGCCCTTGCTCACTCACTGCACTGGCCAGGCTGGTGGCCTCTCTCAGGCTGTTTGTGCTACCACCACAGCAAAGCAGGTACAGGGGGCTGAAACCACATGTCCTCTGCACATCCTGCCCCCAGCAACATCCCCCCACTTGCTGGTTTTGTTGCCTCACCAGGAAGACTTGCTGTGAGCTATTTGGAAGGGACAGCTGCACCACAGCACTGTGTGGTTTGCTGGAGTCATGGAAAGCCCTGCCAAACCCCCTGTCAGCTCAGCCCCATGGTTGCTGGTGTATTTATTGCAAAAGCTTCAGTTTTTTGTGGTTTCAGCTCCTTCCCTTGGCATTGGGGAGGACAAAGCCCCTCTGAGGCTGACAGGGTGGACATGCAGGAGCCTTGGTGACTGCACACTTAATAGAGCAGGGAATACGTTCAGGTTTCAGGGCATGACCAAGTCTCTTGAGCACATGAAACTGTTTCAGAAATGACTTTATGCATTTAGGAAAGATGACCTGACAGTATGACTCAGACTCCCACATCTCCCCTGCATCTTAAAACTGAGGCTCAAAAATCACTGAAATTGTTCTGAGATTTGCATCCATGCCTCTCAGGGTGGTCTTGATCCTATGACCAGAAGCAAGGGACCTCTGCAGAGCCTCTGCAGCCTGAGATGGTTCCCTGGCACTGCCCTGCTCCCAGGGACCAGCCAGGGGATGGGAAATTAGGTAAATGGTGAGTATGGTTGTAGAGAAGTATTTATTTTGGTCCTTGGAGAGGCTAGGGAGCACTTTAGCTCAGCTACTGGGGAAGCAGTGGCAGAGCTGAGGGAGCAGGTGCCCTCCCAAGAGCTGCCCCCAGGGAACGGGGTGTTTGGGGTTGTCATCTGATGATGGTGACTGGATGGTGACTGCCAGGATCAGGTTTTTCTTGGAAAATTTATTTCACAGGTATTTAATCTAGCCTGTTAGTTCCCCTAATTGCCCTTTCTGCTTGCATAGTTGGTCAGGGACTGTATTTTTTATATGTATAGCTGACCATTTTGCCAGTGTTTTCTCTTACCTGCTCCTCCTCAGTATTCCTTTTCCCCAGGCCTTCCCTTCTTAAGCAGCATTCAGATTTCTTTTGTGTTTTCTGTTGAAGGGACAGTAAAAACAGATTTTTTTTGTAGCTATAAGCATTGTTTGTACTTGTTTATTTATGGTTACTGTTGGCTCTGCCCTCTCACTGCCTTTATTGTGGCATCAATTTGCTTCCTGCCCCAACCCCTTTTTGTGATTAATAATTTCACATTGCCTCAGCATCCCTAAGAAGTCAGAGAAGGCTCCTTAGCAGTTGGGAGATCTTTTAAATCATCTTCTCCATCATTTCAGAGAGCAGAGATTGGATGGACAAGATTCAAGTTCTGGAGTTGCCAGCACCCTACTGGGAATATCAAGGGTTTTTTTGGGATTTACTCTCGATTAATGATGTGTTGTCTTTTGTCAAATTTTAGCCTTTTCTTCTCCCTTTTGGAGTTTTTCTGCACTGCTCAAAGCCTTTTAATTCATTGCAGTTGCTCTCTTTTATCCTGTCATCCAGTTCCCTGTCTCTGGCTGCACTGCCTGCACACAGGGATTGCCCCAACGGACCAGATTTTGGGAACCACTGTTCTGGATCTGTGTTTATATCACACAAGTATTTAGCAGGTGGCCACCACTGTATTATCCGAATGTCTCATCCAAACCCGCAGACATCTTTATGTAACATCTTTCCTGTGGAAAGTTGAGTCACAGAAAAATCAAGTATGTTATACAGAAAGGTAAGGGTTTTCAATTGTCTTTAATTTCTGTTGCTCTCCTGCTGGTCCTTCTGTGTCAGATGCTTTCTATTGACTCTACCAGATTTTCTGCTTTGGGCTGTCTTTCAGTGTCGGTGATGTTTTGGATGCTGGTTCACCGACCAAAACTAGAAGCAAGCAATGCTGGTGAGTTGTGAAATCCTTGCAGACATTGAACAAAAAACTTCTAATGAAGCAGGAAGGCTGTATCTTCTTGGTCTTTCCTTCTGGGTTAATGTTGCACACTAGTCATGTATTGGCATTTGCTAACCTTGACAATTTCTATCCAGGGTGAATATTCCTCTTACCACAAAATGACACAAATAATTAGTGACCAAGTAAAATTTATCTGCCCTCGTTCACTTCATTAACAAAAGTGCTTCCCTTTCTACTTTCACAATTTGTAAACAGTACCCACATCTTCTTTACCCAAATTAAATATCATTTAGATTCCAAGCACTAAGCAGTGAAGAATTTTCTTAAGTTCATGAGACACCATTTCATCTCATCTTGCTCTTTCAAATTATAGGGAAAATATAATTGTCTCTTACCTTAATTCATAGCTGCATTGAAAACCAGTGTTTTCTTCAAGCTGAGCCTGTTTGGATTGAAATGTATGTTTCCTCTTCTCTAGTGCTCATGCCTACGTGAATATGTTGGCTTCCTGGGCTGAGCTTTGGGGCTGAGCTGAGAAAGTATTGATGTGCTGGCTTCTTGTTGTGAAATGGTGAAGTAGGATGCAGCCACTTAGAGGGACAGAAGTGCTTATGGAGGACAGGACTTGCACAGAAGACACAAATACCTGAGGTGCTTCATACTCAGCATGTCAAAGCTGTCACCCCTTTAGTTCCCCTCGTTCTATGCAGAATGAGATGTTTTTCACTCAGACACAGTACAGTGTGTAGAAGTATAAGTTTGGTGCAATAGCACAGGCCTTGAGCTGTGGGGATGCAGGATGCAGCACAGAGGAGTACAGGTATGGGATGGTAGAAGATTGGGCACAGGCTGGCACTGGGGAGCCCCACAGCTGCACACAACTCACTGATGGTCACTTAGAAAAATGCAGATCTGGAGCTGGCAAAACTGGGTTTAGTGGTAACAGAACAAAACTAGTATCTAACATCAATAAGGGGCACTGCCTATAGTAGGTTGTGTATAGACCAGTGAAGAGAGAAGGTATGGAAGCATGTTGGAAAACACAGAAAAATTATCCAAAGCAGATCCTAGAAAAAGACAGAAGGAAAATCAGGGTGAACATTGCATTCATCCCAGGGAAGGACTGCAGGTGCTGACAGTTCAGTCTGACACCTTACTTCACCACAACCACCCAGGTGAAACTACTGGCCTTAGGACCCATAGAAGCAGGGAAAGGGTGAGCATAATACCAGGAATATGGATAGAAACTGTGTGTGTGCGAAAAATTTAAACTCCAATAGTGTTCTTGTTTTTCTGCAACTGGCAGACCTAAACTGATAACAATTGGAGCCTTGAGAATGCCATTACACTCACAATAATAAATTCTTGGCCCTATCTATACATACATTGTGCCTCCTCTTTGCCTGTTAACAAGATCTTAAGTATAATGTCTCTCTGCAGCCCAGAGCCAGCAGTCTGAGGGTTTAAAATATTGGGAGGTTCACTAATCAAGGACCCTTCTTAGCCCCTGACCTGAGCATCCTGCTCAGGGCTGCATTATGAGTGCAGCACAACTGGGATGCTGCAAAGCACAGTGCCAGGCACCACTGGGGCACAAAAAGCAGTTCCTCTGGGGTGGAAGTGGACAGGAGGCTGTGCAGTGGGGTGTGTTATGGAAAACAGACACTGTGTCCAGTTGGCTGCTGTACCACTATCAAGGCCCTCCAGGACACAAGGAACGTGGTCCTGGAAACACCCCCAGGTACTGCCCCTGCCTCAAATGTCAAGGGAAATTAAAATGCCTTCTCCCCAAAGGCAGAGTGCTGCATTCAGGCAGGCTGATCTTAGTGGGATTTCAGGGGTGGAGAGTATCTTCCAGGTTGCCTGAGCTGTTACTCGCATATAAGTTCAGTTCTGATATTTCTGCCAATTACATTCTGTGGTTTTTTACTGTGTTATGCTTTATGTAGCAAATGTTACACCCCCAACAGCTATATAGCAATGTAATTAAGGTCAAACCATGGGCCTTAAACATCAGCCAAATTATGCAAGTGGTGTCAGCCAGATGGGCAAGGACAAGCATCTGTGGAAATAATCAGAGAACTGACTCCTGGATAGGTGTTAGCCAGGGACAGCAGAGATAAACTGCTGGAAATAAAGTTTAAAGGTTGGGGAATTATAAAGGGAATTATAAAGCAGCAGATTTTCAAAACTCACCTTTTTCTCTGACAAGTGCCAGCAGACCCGTCTTACCCATTCTTTAAAAGTAGATATAAAGCACTCTGCATTCTTTTCAGAACAACATCAACAGGCTGGTTTCTCTTCACACCCTGAAAGTAGGATCTATGACTGCCAAAATTATGAACTTTCAACTTTCAGATAGATACTTTCTGGTAGATGGTACTTAAGGTAATGTTCTCATTGTGTGAGAACCGTGAGATTCAGAAAGTTGAATGGAGGCTTCCTTGATGCTGGTGATAGTCTGATATTATCAGAGCAGTACTGCCCTGTCTGCAGATGTGCTGTTGTTTAGAGGACACACAAATCTAAATTTGTCTCCCATGTCCTTATGGGGATGATGAGGGGCTGTGACCCTCCATCACCCACCTCCCTCAGCCTTATAAAGAAGGCACAGATAGTCCAGGAGCTTGCCCACTTGCTCATGCCAAGGTGGTTTGCTGTTGGCCTGTAAAACGTGGGCCAGACAGACACAGCCACCCTCACCCCGGTGGGCACCCACTCCTGGGTCACCAGGACTCAGCACAGTACCTCTGGTGTAGCTCTTTGCATGCAAAATCCTCCAGAAGAGGGGTCAGGACTTCCCATACGTGACAGCAGGAGAGGCTGACCCTTGCCATTGCTTGTCTCCAGGCAGAAAGAATCTCCTAGCAACAGGGTTTTCCTGAAGGTGGTCATCAACCTCTTCCTCCTGTGCTGCCCAGAATTTAACTGGAACTGAACACAGAGCAGGCTATTACCCTCAAAAAGAAATGAGGTTTGTGAAATTTTACCCACACAGGTTTTATCTGGAGACTTCAATTAAAGAGAAACCAAGTCAAGCTGACTCACAGAGATCCTTAGCAGGTCTCCCCAGGAGAAAGAAAATGCTTTCTGCTGCATTCTGCTGTGAGTGCTAAACCTAGATAACAGCGCTGCTCATTATCGTGGTGTTCACTTGTAGTGCAACATAGACAGGTGTGAAACCAATACCACCTGAAAGACAACTGCCACATCAACAAGTGCTCTGCTCTCCATCTTCAGCCTCTGTTCACACTCTGGTATTGAGGACACAGCTCAGGAATAAAAAAATCTGAGGAAGCTGCTGAAAATATTTTCTTCCATACATGATGGAGGAAAACATCTTTTGTTTCTTCAAGCTAAAACAAAAAGGACATTGCATCCCTTGTAACTGGAGAGGCATTTTCTGGGAAGGGCTAGGTCTGCCTTCCCAACTGGGAAGCACACAATGATTTTACAGGAAGAAATCAAGAGTAAAGGATGTATGTGCAGGGACACTGTGCATAAAGAGGGGCAAACACCCAGTTCTTCTTATTCCATCTCCCTCTGAATGGCCTTCCAAATTTGAAAACTCATTTCTCTCAATATCTGGGGAGACCAGAGGTAGTTCAACACCACTGTCCTCTCCTTCTGCTCTGGGGCCAGGCTGTCAGGTGAGCTTGGGGAAGCAGGCTTTTGCACAGCATCAGTGGCAAGTTCAAGCTTTGTGGACTAAAGCATTTGGTAAAGAAATGTCTGGCCTGAAGGATCAAAATGTTATTCTCCCCAGCACACTCTGCTTTTGCTGCTATGGGGGAAAGCCTGGTGGTGGTGATTTTCTACAAAGAGAGGCTCTTTTGGTTCTCAAGAATTTCACTAGAGTCTCCTCTGCAGGGCCAATGGTGAACAGTAATGGCCTGGGGGTACCTGCTCCATCCCCTCAGGATGGAGTCTCTGAGTCCCACAGGAGCTCTGTGATGCAGAGCTGCCCTGCATGGCTCAGCAGCATTACACACCCTAGCCATGACTGCACCGACCCCTGCTGGACATTTTTTCTCTTAATTTCTCCAAAACTAGTCTTTTCTGTCAACTGGGTAGAAGAGCTTCTGGAGATGCATCCCTGCCACATCAGCATCCTGTTCCTCCCACGTTGTCCTGCAGCAGAGCCCACCCGGTAGCTCTTGGTGCAGATGTGAGCACCAGCTGCTCACACACAGACACACACAAAAATCACAGAAATAATTTCTGTGCCTCACTTTTGAGAGAAAACCTAGCAAAGGGATCCTCATCCCTTCATGTCACTGTTCTGTGGCAATACATGAAGACAACTAAGATCTGGTGCCTTTCCAGCCACTATTGGGAGATGCATTTTTTCTTCATTGAAAAGGTGGGGAGGCAAAAATTACCCAGAGTGAGGAAGAGAGAAGTTACATTTAGGGATGGAATTGTTTCATCCTGAGGGCTAGAGCCACAGAAAGCTGAAGTTTTCACACTTTCTACAAGCAGAAACATATCAATCATATCAATATCAAACAGATATCAAAAATTAGGCATCACATTTATTCCTACATTAGAAATGTTATGGGAGGGATAAGGGCATTGAAACAGTTTAGTGCTTAGGTTCACTAATGCCTTGATGACCCCATCTGTGTTCCTGAGCTCCAGCTGTCACAAGGATATGGTGCTGTCCTGCCCTGGAGAGGAGGCAGAGGCTCAGCCAGGTGTCCTGCAGAGGTGTCCTTCTCCCCTGGGACAGGTGATGTGCCTGCAAGCCACTTGGACCCACCTGTTTCAGGGTGTACCTGAGTTACACTGATCACTCAGAGAGCATCATGAGGCTGCACCACTTGTGAGGTCAGCTCCAACAACAACTGCAAAACCCAAGAAAGATGGGAAGAAGCCTTTGGCTGGGCAATCACATCCCCTCCCTCAAGGCTCATCCAGGCAGGAGGAAAGGCTGCACAGCCACACTCCAGCAAGCTGCTGTTCAAAATGCTGAATAAAGAAATGCCATTCCTCCCTCCTTCCTCTCTCCTCTCTCTCCCTTGTGCTGCTTGTGAGAGCTGAAGTTGTTGGCTAAATTTGCACCAGCACCACCTCTCTCTCTGCAGGGCTGCAGCTGAGCACATGTTGGGGCAGTGCTGGGGACAGTGAGATGTGCAGGGATGGTGGTGCAAGACATGCACAGGTACAGAGACAGATGCAGACATTGTGAGAGAGGAGAGTAGAAGTGCTGCCTGCCTTGCAGTGAGCATAGACAGAAGACCTAAGGAAACCGCCCAGCATTGCTCTTTGCTCTCAGCCCAGCAGAATACCTGGGCATTAGGGAACAAGACGCATTTCTTCTACTCCTTTTTGTATAGGAAAGGCACTGTCTTTTGGCAGCTGGTTTGCAAACATTTCTTGCTACACAGATCTCTTTATCTTGCTGAGTGCTGCAGTCAAGGCTGGTGCTGACTCAAACACCAAGGACAATCAATATTTTGCAGTGTCCTGGCAGTCTGTATTTGGTCAGGGCTGTGTCCTTCCTTCCTTCTGTCCATCCTCACATTCTGCACACGCATTCACACTTTCCCTGAACTCAAGCATGTGGAGGATCACAGAGACTGAATATCCTCCAAGGGTGCCAGGTGAAGAAAGGGATGAATGTCTTGGCAATGCAGACCTGCATGCACGTCCCACATTGATTAATGTAAGTGGGAAGTCTGCCTGGATACCAGAGCATAGTGAGGAAAAACTGTCTGCTGGGGTGACAGAGCAGACACTGTTGTTTGCTTGGTGGTACTTTTCTCTTGCATAGAGCTGATCTGATGTGGTAAGTGTGACCCAGCTGCAGACACCAGCATTACACTGGCTGCACTGGAAAGCACAGCAGACCCACAGGGACAGCTGGCAGCCACTGGACGTGAGCAGCGTAAGGTCAGAATGAGGCCCCAGCAGACACACACGTCAGCAGAGGCTCTAGGAACCCAAATCAGTGCTATTCTGAGGTGGGGATTTCTGTGACCCGCCTCTGTACATTTTGGCATTTCAGACAAGTCAGCAGAAACACAGATTTACATAGAGCAGAGGCACACTGCTCAGAAGCCATGCGTCAAAATTGACACACTACAGTAGCAGCTTTGCTTCGCCCAGTATTACTTGTTGCCTTTAAAGGACATTAACATTTAAGGTGTTTCAACCAAATATGAATATCAGCCCACACATTACAGTTAAACCCGACATATTCAGAGTAAGGTTATAATTACCTTTCAATTTCCCAAACTATTTTTACATCTGGACAAAATACCTAAAGTCACGTTTATATTTTTTTCTGTCATGATCCTTTCTGGATCCTCTTCTGGCATCGTTAATAATTTCCATGTTATAACTGGTATACATATGTATGTATATAAAATCAGTGTTTTCAAGAGGCTGAAAATAAAACCAGATTCTCCTGGACATGATACAATTAACTTGAGGAGTTGGGCTTGGGGAGTTTTGTGCATGCCAATGTAGGCCCATCCCTGAGGTGGAGCATCCTTCAGCTAAGAGAAGAGTAGGAATCACATACCCTTCATTAACCTTTCTTTTCCCCCTCCTTAACGTTTTGCCTGGTTCTGACCTCCAGGTGCAGCTGGATGCTACCACAGCAGAAAGAGGCAGAGCTCTGGTTTGCAGGGCTCCTCCAGAAAGCACTGAGTCAGTCCCATCTTCATCCCCAGACTGCATGCACTGGCCTGAACAATGACCTGAAGGCCACAGATTCTGCCAAGAAGATTCAATGAGTTTGTCTCCATATTGCCTTGGGAAGGAGGCTTCAGCATAATGCCAGAAAAAGCCAGATATGGACTAGTTTCTTACTCCAGGATACTGTTTTGGGACAAGAGACTACAATTACTTGTGCTAAAGCAGCAGCCCTGCAGCTCAGAGCTGAGGTGAGGAACAGTCTCCTAGGTCCCATTTCACACTGTTTTCTGAGGGATCTAGCGACACCACAAGCTAACATGTCCTCATACATCCCATTTTTTTCTGGTGCAGTTCAACAGCATTGTCCTTAAACATACCCATACAACTGCTGCACAGTTTTGCACAGTGTGGCAAGTGATGAGCACCCCTGCTGCCACTGCAGTACTCCAGCCTGTCAAGGCCTTTTCATCCAGACATTCAGAGCATCGTGACAGATCATCAGTCTCCACCTTTCTACAGACCCTCTGTAGAAGGGATGCTACGATGCAAGTAACACCAATAAATCAAAAGAAAACAAGTATGTATTTAAGGTTTAAGCTTGAATGTGGGTAACAGTTACTCTGGTCTCTGTTTTAAGATGATTATATCTGACTGTTTCATGGGCGAACATCATCCTAAATACTCTTTAACCTGCATCATCCCAGCAAAAAGAAAAAGCAAGATCAGGATATGAAGGTAAGCAGCAGATAAGAGCAGGAACAATAATATAACAGCTGTGGTGGGTACCTTTTATACAAGTAGGTGAACAGGCACTGGGGCTGTGCAGGATGTATTAGCCTCAGCCTCTTGTGCTCCCTGCTCTTGGGAAAACCCTAAAATTTGGCATTTTCCTCAAGCTGTCTGTCAGCTTGCACAGATACAGGAAGATATGTTCTGCTCTTAGTGCCCTCACAGGCACTGGAACAGGAGCAGACTGCTCCAGGGTTGTCCCTTCAGAAAGCAGAGGAGCTCTGTGACCTACAGGGATGCTTCTGGCCACCCAGAGCAACACAGGGCAAGCACTCTCAGGATGTGGGTCTCACCTTCTGCCTTTGCACAGGAAGGCAGAAATAGCAGCTTAAAGCAATTGGGCAGTGAGGAGAAGTTGAGGTCAGGTCCAACTCAGAGCTCCTGGTGCTGCTGATAAAACGGAAGCCAGCTGCCTCTGGCAGAAAAACCCTTTAAGCTGCAGAAAGGATCTCCTGCCTCCTTGCTAGAAGGGCTTGCCAGTGGTGTTGAGGCAACAGCAGGGCAGGATGTCCTCCAGTGAGAGCTCAAGAAGTGAAAGATTTTGCAAAGAAGGCTCTGCATGTTTAAGTTACCCTCATGCCACTGGTTTACAGCCCTTGTGGGGAAGCCCTGGGTCACCCTCACTCCAACAGCTACAGAACAGCAATCAGTGAAACCTCTGAGAAGAGGGAGATAGCCCCTAGCAGAGAACCAGAGAAAGGCCACCATCATCTTGCCAGCTTGTGCAAATGCGCTCCAGCACCTGTCGCAAAGCACTCCTACAAGGGGTGCAGGATGAGGCTGTGAGGCTGCACAAATGATTCGCATCTCTTGTGCTTCAGCTGAGTGAACTGTGCTCTAGAGGCTTCATGCTGTGAATCTGCAGGGGAGAGAGCTGGTGCTGTCCTCTTGCCCGCCACCCTTTGGCTTTGTCCTGAATTTTTGTGAATCCCCTTCTAGGGCACCTGAGAGTTTGCATATCTAAAAAAAGCCTGGCTGGCAATAAGGCAGAAAGGTAGAGACTGTACTGCTGCACCAGGCTGTGATCCTGCTGCTGAACTGAAGATGAGGCAGAGAGGAGGCAGCTGGAGGGATTATCGGTTTTGTAGATATGTCCAAGACAGAATAAAATGCAGATGCTGACACAAATAATGATGAAACAGACTCCTCAGGTGTAAAGATTGTGCAATTACACTGCAAACAGTATCTTTATTATAAAACTTCAAATATGGTGATATCTTGTAGGGACAAATAGAAGAGAACAAAAAGCTTCAGAAAACCATTGCATTTATCTAACAATATTTGCACATATAAAAGTATATATATGTATATATATGGGTATATGTGTGTGCATTTGTGTATATATACACACGTGCCGGTGTGCATATGTACATACCTCTATATATATAGATACATACAGATACATCTATACGAATGGGTAGCCATTCACATCTATAAAATCAGTCATTCCAAGTTGGAATGGTAACTGGAATGTCAACCCCAGTTGCCTGCTCAAGAGCAGTGACCACACTGGCACACCAGCTGCCAGTTCAAAAAGTTCAAAAATGTTCAAGAAGTCCCCTCATGGGGATGTGTGACAGCTCACACCCACTATTTTTTCCACTCTTCAGCCTTTTTCCTGGTAACAATGCCTCCATCCATTCCTACAGCACTTGTTTATTCCTGTAGAGGTTGTTCCTTGACATCCACAGCATCATTCTTAAGCTACAGCTTCAAACCCTTCCAGCCAAGAAGCTGCCGGCCCAGGTAGCAGATGGGGAGTCATGATCATACCTAGATATTAATTCACGTTGATTTCACCCAAACACATGGACAGCATTTATTTCTTGGTTAGTTATCCAATTACTCACTCACTTAGCTCTTTTGGGGTTGGAAGCGTTGTTCAGCTCTGTCAACTGGGAGCCAGGCCCTGGCATGACACCTTAAACTCGGGTACTGTTTCCCTCCAAAGAGCAGGTTTCCGCTCCTGCAGCAAGTCCCATCCCTTCTCACAAAGCCAACACACTCTGCTGAGATGAGGGAAGGAGTAGCCAAGTGTCCACGTTTGGAAACATAAAGAGTTCTATTCAGTACTGAGTCTGAAGGGGGGAAGGTATATTTCTGAGGTACCTCTCCATGCTGCTCAGGCAGTGTGGGAGTCTGCTGGTAATTTCACAAAGCAAGCAAGGCAGGATGTGCTGAGGGAAAGGGAGGATGATGCTAACAAAATAACTCTAAATAGTGACAACACCAAAAGCAACCCAAATAAAAGCAAAATCAAGCAGCTGCTTCCACTTCTCGTGCCCTAAGAGGTTGCTCAGTCCATGGCTGTGGATGCCCAGTTGAGGATTTCTCAGCTTTAGGTCACCTCTCCAGGATGATAGTTTTGGACTCGTAGTTCTACAAGACCGTACCAACAGAAGACAGCTGTGAGGACTTCGTGTGCAGAGAGGAGTGCCTGTCCAGGCTGCGCCCACTGAAAGCCCTGCAGTCTTTGCAGTTCGACAGAAAACATGCAGATTTTTTGAAAGTGTCACGGAGATGCTTCTTGAACTTCTCACCCACAAAAGCGTAGATGACCGGGTTGAGGCAGCAGTGGACAAAGGAGAGTGCCTCAGTCAGCTCCATGGCTAGGTCTAGCCTGTGCCTTGTCTGGCAGTCATTGATGATGGACATGTTCCTCAGAGAGTCCAAAAACAGCACAATGTTGACAGGGGTCCAGGACAGAAAGAACACAATGACAACAGTAAAAACCAGTTTTATAGCTTTGTACTTGTTCTTGGTATGGCACTTCTGCAGGTTTTTCAAGATGCTGTGATAGCAGAAAATGAGGACAACAACAGGGATTAGCCACCCCAGGATGTTGACTCCAAAATTACTGAAAGTCTTCCAGCCATTGTTACCACCAGGATACTGAGGGAGGCACTTAGTCTGGTTATTGTCATTCACTTCCTGGAAAAAAAGTAAGTCTGGCATTGATGTTAAAATGGCAACTGCCCAAACGACCAGACTGGTGATAAACCCAATGGCAGTTGTCCGAATCCCTTGAACATGGAGAGAGTGGACTATGGCCAAGTACCTGTCGATGCTCATGATGGTTATGAAGAAGACATTGCTGTAGAAACCAATGAAGTAAACTGAGCTGATGATTTTACACAGTGCATTTCCAAAAGTCCACTGGCTCACAGTGGAGTACTGAACCAAGAAGGGCAGGGAGAATACCAAGAGGAGGTCTGAGACAGTCAGATTCAGCAGATACACATCAGTCATGGTCTTGATTTTCACGAACACTGTCAGAATCCAAATAACCAAAGCATTTCCCACAAGGCCTGTCACAAACAGGAGGGAGTACAGCACTGGAAATAAGGTAGATGCAAATTCTGGAATACTTTCAGGATTGCAGATGATGTATAGTTCCGAGTAGTCGAAGGCATATTCATAGGCCGCAGAAGAGTTAGGTGTTGGTGATGTGTAACTCACCTGTTCAAGGACAATGAAATTCATATGACCCAAATCCCACAGCAGGAAATACACCAGGCAACAGTCAGCTCAAACCAAGCTGCATGAGGACAAAACAGATGTGCCACAGCTGTGGTACAAGATGCAAATGAGGAATGAACATGAGTGACTGGCCATCCCCTGCAAGACCCAGGATGAGATCCTTGCATCAGAGGGGCAGAGGATATCAAGGAAAATGCAGCTGTGGTGGTAGAGGTTACCAGCATCCTCCTGCTGGCTTCATGTGGGGCCATGGCCCATGCCTGAAACCAGGTGGGGTACTGAGGCCAGAGACAATGAGTATCCCCAAACCAGCAATGATGTGGGCATGGCCAGGAGGCTGAGAGCCCCTGATATGGGTTTTTGGGTCCCCAAATTTATGTTTCCTTCTAAAAGGAGAAAGGGAGCAGGGCCCAGGGAGAAAGTGACATGTTAACACTCATTTCCTAAAAGCTTTGTTTCCAGCTAGCTGAGTGCCAGAAATGGGATGCACCAGCAGCAGCGACATGTCCCCTTCCTGCTCAACAGCCCCTGGCAGCTTGCCCACCCTCCAGCAGCAACCACCACATCCCTGGGCAGTACCTGTGACAGCAAACAAGAAGATGGACTGCAGCACCCCAGTCAGGATGTCCTCCATAGGACACTCCTAGCACTACCTCTGCACTCAAGGACATTCTTCTTCCACAAGCACAGTTTCATCAGCTAAAGATATTCTGACCCTGTGTTTCAGTTCCTATCCAGAGAACAACAATCACACTGACTTCTTCTAAACCCCAATCATCTCCACCAGTACTGTGCCCCCATAGGAAAAACTGGACCCCTAATATATGCTACTGGCCTCGGCTTGCAGGAGAGCAACCCATCAGGGAGTGACTCACCAATAAGTCCTCAGAACCATCGCTGTCCAGCAAGTATGTCTCATTCTGCTCCATAATCCAACACTGAGTCTGCAAGAGTGCAAAAAACTGTGTTTATTTCACATATTTTTAAGAAACAGGCATACCTTTGCATATATAGCCCAGCAATGTTTACCTCAGCTTATGCTGCAATGCCAAGTCACAGGCAAGGTCCTTACTGTAGCAGTGCAAAGTCCTAAAACAGTTTTTCCTCTGTGTGACCTGTGGCACATTAAAGATGTATGAAACCCCAAGCCAGCGAGTCCACCCTCTGTACTTAACACCTACAGAACGGAAATGTCAGCTTTATCATGTATGATCACAAAGTTCTCATTTTGAGCACTTCTTCAGTGGAAGAGATCTGCAATTTCCTCCACGTCTTTGAAGTGTTCCCGTCTCCCACCTCTCGCACCTGCATGCTCTGTCTCACCTGCTGTCCCTGCTCTGCAGTTCCAGTGTTCAGGAGAGAGAAAGTTGTGCTGTGTCTCCTCTGCTCCAAGGACTTCTGGTGAAGATGGCTGAGGGGGATGGTCCAATGCTGCCCATAGCTGGCGATGGCAAAGGGCACCATGTTTGCTTTAACATTTCATTTTACCTTGGAAGGCACCTTCCCCCTGCACCCACCCAAGCACAGACAGGAATACCTAAGGGAAATGATCATAGAATCAGAGCCATTTAGGTTGGAAAAGGCATTTCAGACCATTGAGTCCAACTGTAATCCTAACACTGCCAAGTACCTTTGAACTCTTCTTCCAAGAACATGTACACTGCAGGATGCTCTCACAGACTCGCACTGAAATAAAGCCCTGAACAGCACTGAATTCCCACCCAATTCTACCACATACCTACTGTGACCTCATCCAGACACAAAACAGCTTCCATCCCACAGCTGTCTCTGATCTTCCCCACAAGGTACAGGGAAAGAGCAGCACTACTGAGCAACAGGTAACATTTGGAGTGTATGTTATCCCCTTAAATACTGCTGCTCTCCACTAGAGCTTGGTGCCATTACTGAAATTCAGGCAAGTCACGTCACCTTTTTGTTCATTCTTGAACAAATAGCACCTCACTGGTCATCAGTTCATAGATGTGCTGCTAGAGATCCCCATGTGGAATGGTCTGTTGTCTTTCTCAAACCCTTTGGATGCCCACCTTCACTCACCATCACTTCAAAGGCAGAGGGATAAATTTCTGTGAACCAAGAAAATCTGCAACTATTGCATGTGTGGCAGTGGATGGCTTCCCTTGGCCATGGTGGGCAGTGTGACATAAGGTCAAAGTTTCACGTGTGAGTCAAGCCATGACAGCCAAGTTCTGCTGGGTATTAACTCTTACAATACCTGAAACTAGGAATTAAAACCAGAAACAAACACTTTCGTTACAGGCAGTTTTACTAGCAAGTGCTGGCAATGTTGAAGCAGGATCTCCACTGCCCTTATGTAGATTTAAAATGGCACTCACAGCTCTGTTAATGAAAAAGTGGCAAAGAATACAACTAGGAATTATTCAGTGAGGAAAAAGATGTGTCCACCAAATGGGAATTCGGCAGTCCTGTACCTCTCATCTCCTAAATAGAGATGCCAGGCTATGAGAGCACAGGGACAGCCACATGAAGGGACGCGGCTCCCTCTGCTGGGCATTCCTGCAGAAGTGAGGCACATCCCTGCAGAGACGTGTGTGATCAGCGGTGCTGCTTCACCTCCTCATTCATCATGAGGCTTATTCTAAGGGATGAAACGCATTCACAGCAAGGTAAGAACCTGGAGACTGCTTTTGCTCCCAGAGTTTCATGCTGGGTGAGCTCTCTCTGGGGATGCACGCCATTTGGCCAATATTGTTGCAGCCCATTTTGCTTCAGAAAACTACAGAAATGTCTATTGTTGCTCCACCCAAAGATATGGAGGGAGAGGATCCAGCCACACCACCCCCAGCTCCATATAGAAACATTTCAAATGCATCACTTGAGTTTGTCAGCCTTACTAGAGTTAAACTTACTCCTGTAAACAAAAGACCCAGTCCCATCCAGAACAGCCAGAAATACACCAAAAGAAACAGCCAAAGGGGCTTTTCCAAAATGACACTTATACCCCAGACAGCTTCCTTACATAATCAGTTATATGACAGATGATGGTGCATTGTGTTTACATGGCAAGGTTTTGGTAGCAAGGGGGGTGCAGGGCTGCATTATGTGAGAAGGTGCCAGAATCTTCCCCCGTGGTGGTAGTAGCCAGTTCCAGCTTACTCCAAGACGGCTCTGCCACTGGCCAAAGCTGAGCCCATTGGTGATATTGGTAGCACCTCTGTGATTCAGAAACACTGTGCAACAGCAGCTGTGACGAGTGAGAATATGTGAGAGAAACGCCCTGCAGAGTCCACAGTCAGTGAAGATGGAGGGGAAGGAGGAGCTCCAGGCAGCGGAGCAGAGATTCCCATGTAGCCTGTGATGACGTGCATTGTCCTTGTGTTGGTCCACAGTGGAGCAAAATGTGAGGTAGGGAAAGAAGCACCAGGAGGGAAGGAGACGAGCTGATCTTCTTTTCCACGAGTTAGCAGGCAAAGTCAGTTAATGAAATAAAACGCAGTCACTCACTGGAGGAGGAAACTTCTTAACAAGAGAGGAGCTTGCCAAAGGGAAGAGGGAGTCTGTAATGAAGTGCTTTTGCTAGCCTGTGTGTTACATTTTCTCAGAGAAGTATATTCTCTTTTTCTTCAGGGACTGCCACAAGGCAGAGTGAGCACAGGAGAGGAAGTGGTTTGTGCATAATGGCTACTGCTGCACACAGGGTTTTACTTCTATGAACACCTGGAGCATAATGTTCTGAACATGTCATTCCTTACTAGGCCAGGGCACGGCAAGCAGGCAATTCTCAGAAGAGGAGCTTGCCAAAACCATTGCTTGCTCCTCCCAGCTCCTTTGATTTTATTGTTGATAAGCAGTCTCTGCCTCTGCAGGCACAGCGAAGCTACAGTCCCAGGGCTGGCACAGGTCTAACATTGAAACACTTCATTTTGGCGCCTCACTTCTTCAATGCTCTGGAAAGCTAACCTTCCTCTGCTCTGGGCCGAGGATGTGGATGAGCAAGTGGAAACACTAGCGGTAAGGAGGTGTCAGTGCGCATCTCGGCTTCCTGGATAACAGTGTCCGTAAGAAGTTGGTTTTGTGGGGAAGTGGGACGTGTGAACTGAAGGAAGATGTGAAAGCTCAATTATGAACGGACTCTTCCCACTGCCCATGTCTGACAGACAGCGCTGGGGCTCAGTTGCTGGATACAGCATACAGCACTGGAATATAGAGTACAATTCTGGTACTCCCAACTTCAGGCCATGGAACTGTTGGAGCAAGTCCAGATGAGGGCACAAAGTTGATCAGAGGACTGGAGCACCTGCTCTGTGAAGACAGGCTGAGAGCATTGGGGCTGCTCAGCCTGGAGAAGAGAGGTAGTGTGGAGATCCCATAGCAGCCTTCCAGTGTCTGGAGGGAGCCTACAGAGAGGCTGGAGAGGGACCCTTCATCAGGAACTGCAGTGATAGGACAGGGAGTGGTGGGCATAAATTGAAAGAGAGGAAATTTAGGTTCGATATTAGGAAGAATTTTTTTTCTATGAGAGTGGTGAGACACTGGAACAGGTTGTCCAGAGAAGCTGTGGATGCCCCATCCCTGGCAGCATTCAAAGTCACACTGGATGGGGCCTTGAGCAAAGTGGTCTAGCGGGAGGCGTCCCTGCCGGTAGTAGCGGGGTTGGACTTGGATGAACTTTAAAGGTCCATTTCAACCCCTTAGCATTCTACGATTCTATGCAGAACGGCCAAGAGCGGTGACAAACCGCGATCCGGGGACAAAGCCGACTGGAGCGGATCCGGCTGGGGGCGGGTGGGCGCCGCTCGCCCCCTGCCCGGTCCCGGCTGCCGGAGTACAGCGAGGACCCAGCGCGCGAAGGATTGCGGGAGCCGCATGCGCGGGCGGGGCGGTGCTCCGGAACGGGGCCGGACCGGGGCTGGGCTGGTTCGGGGCTGGGCCTCGCCGCCGCCCGCCGCGCTCTGGGGCTGCGGGCGGCGCTGGGATGCCGGGCCGGGAGGCGGAGGTACGGCCGGGCCAGGCTGGGTCGGGCCCTCCTCGCTCGCTCTGCCGAGGAGAGCCCAGGGGCAGCGCCCGGTGGGACGCGAGGCGGGGCTCGCTGCGCCCCTTACGCTGATGCGGAGTTCCGCGGCCTCGGGGCAGCGGGGGGATGGGGGACGGGTCCAGTCCCCCGTGACGGTGGGTCCGGGCGGAGCTCGGGGGAACCATTGCCGGCTTGGAGCGTGCCCCACACTGCCTCTAATCTGTCCGTGCTTTCTAATCTGTCGTGATTCTGCTGTGCTGAGGGATGCAGAAACTCGCTCTCCATTAGCAAACACCGTTATATGTTTACAATAATGAAAAAGCCTCTCGAAACACCAAAAAATCTTCACCCTGCAATGGGCTTTGTACCTCCTGCCTTATTATTTCCCGAGAAATGCCGGCAGCGCAGCCGCTGTGGGTAGGAAAGGCAGGCTGAGCTGAACAGGCCGTGCTGTGCTTTGGGTGCGTTTGGGCCAGGTTTGGGTCTGGACAGCGCTCCCCGCCAGGGCCCGTGGCAGTGGGGAGACCTTGGTGTGCAGGGTGGGAGGGAAGGGTTGGACGTGCTGCCAGCAGAGGTGGATGGGACTGGGGCAAAGGTACGGATAGGTGGTGGGAAGGGGACACCTATTTCCTTTGCCGTGGCAACGGGTAATCACACGGCTGCTATTACATTTAGTGCTCAGAAAACTCTTTCCAGCCACCGAATTTCAAGGAGATTCTGGATCAATCTCCCAGAAAAAGCAGAGGGACCAAAAACCACAAATAAAACTTGATCAGCCTCAGAAAAGGTCAAAAAAAGCTTCCTGTGCCCTAAGCAGCTGTCTTATCATCTGAAGTCAGCTCACCTTCCTTTCCTATAATGTGTGACGTATCAGCTGGAATATTTCCTTTTGTGCCCTTCTTAATTAAATGGCCTTTTAAAGTTCCATTCTTCCTCTTCCAGATGCATCCAGTCCTAAAGGCCTTTGTGTGTGGCTCCATCAGTGGCACTTGTTCCACGCTCCTCTTCCAGCCCCTTGACCTGCTGAAAACCCGGCTACAGACTCTGCAACCTGCTCTGAATGGGTGAGAGCACGGGGATGTGTGCGCATGGCGGGCCTGGAGATGCTCTACCATAGGCTTCTGCCTTATTTGCTGGCTGGGGCTAGGAGTTCAGAGTGGTAATTTGGGAAATCTGTCTTTCTAAAAGAGGAGGTATGTTTTTATATCTCAAAGGATTGATATTTTGCTCCAGAAAAGCAAAAATGTGGTTGTGAATGCCATTGGAATAACTTGTAACCTCAACATTTGTTCTCATCCGAGAGACTGATGTTTGCTGGAGTGGCTACCATGCAGTTTTGTAGGGTATCTCCTGCCTGAAAAAAATCCTCTCTGGTTGTCGGATAATTTTTCATGCATGCTGCTTGGTGTAGTCAACCTATAATCTGCTGCTGCTAACAAAGGGAATGAGCAACTGAAAACGCTAATGAGAGAGGTCTCTAATGGGTGTTACAAGTTGTGAGAAACAGAAGGTGATGGAGAAGCCCTGGAAAGAGCAACCAAGAAAAGCAGACTGAGACAAGAAAAAGCACCTTGGAGGTGCTGGGTTAATGCACAGAGATATAGGTGAAAGGGGTGGCTGTGGAGTATATCTGCCAAGGAGCAGAAGCAAGTAATTTCTTCAGTTCCTATCTTGTCTTTCTTCCAGATCTGGTCGTGCTGGGATGGTAACGCTGCTCTTTAGGGTTGTTCGTACTGAGAGTATTCTGGGGCTCTGGAAAGGTGTCTCTCCAGTAAGTGGCTGGTTTAACTCTGACTTCTAAAAATAATTAGATAAATAAACTTACTGTTTATTGTTAATTATGTCTGCCTGAACCTAAACAGCCAACTCTTGTACAATTATGAATGAAACACATGATTTAGACTTAAGGAGTTAATGCTGTGAATTTCACTGATTTGGTTATGGCAGTCCCGAGCAGCTGAACACTTGAATACTTTTGCAAATGTGGGGTGGCAACTGCATGAACTTCATTTTGGTTTGGAACATCTTGTTCCTGGAAAACTGCCATTCAGGAGTGCATTAAATCCTGGCATCATTTGAATAATTTGTCAGTTCCGTAAATGATTTCTACCTTATCTTCTTTCCTTGGCGTGTCAGCTTTAGTGATATTTTTATCTTCTACAAAGCTTCCTGTCAAGTTTAACAGTCTCAGAAATGTTCTGTCGTGTATTTTATCTTATGTAAGCTTTTTCTTTCCTCATCTGCTTCTGTTTCTCCTGAAGTCCTTCGCAAGATGTATTCCTGGGGTTGGGATTTACTTCAGCACTTTATACATGATGAAGCAAAAGTTTCTTGTGGACCGTTCACCCACAGCCCTGGAATCTGTCTTCCTGGGTGCCACAGCTCGTGCAATTTCTGGGATTTGCATGTTGCCGGTGACTGTAGTGAAGACCCGATATGAGGTATGAATTTCCAATTAATCCTCTGTTAATGGTGTCACACACCTTCCTTTTGTTGCAAAATAAATCCTGCCTGGAGAAGGTTGCTACCACTTGTGTACAGCCAGGGATATGGTCCTGATTTCATCTCAGTTCACACATTGTGCAGAAAATAATATTTAGGCAAGAAGATGGAATAGAATTCACTCTGGGATTTTTAAGTTTCAGTTGGTATACAATGTTTGTGTAGCATCTTTCAAATTTTACCTTCCTGAAGGATTGTTTTAAAGGCTGAGGTAGGTGAAGCCAAATTTTGCCTTATGTTGTCCTCTGTGTTGCCATCTTGGGCATCACATTAAGTTCACACTACCATTTGTTTGGATGTTATATCTTCAGCATGTGTGTAGGGCTCCTCGACCTGTTCCTGTCACATGGATGACTCACCTTTGTCTGCCCTTGCAGAGTGGAAGATTTGCCTATGGGAGTGTGTTTGGAGCCCTGAAGAATATTTATCAGACAGAAGGGGCTCGTGGCATGTTCAGTGGGCTCACAGCAACACTGCTGCGGGATGCGCCCTTCTCCGGCATCTACCTGATGTTCTACACACAGACCAAAAACCTCACACCTCAAGGTGAGGCTGGAGTGGAAAATGTTCCTCCTCTCAGATCTTGCCCTGCAGCTGACAGCCTGCATGCTCTGCTGGTTGCCCTCCACCTCAGTAGTTAGTCTCCTGTGGGGCTTTAGGTGACTCACTCACATTTGCCTGTAGAGAACTGTAGACCTATAGCTGAGATCAGTGCAAAAATGGAGACTGGCCCTAAACTGATTTATTGTCTTCATGTGGACTGATGATTAAGTGGGTTAGTGAGCAATTGAGAAACAGGGTATCTTCAGCACTGCTTGCTGCTTCTGCTTGTCTTACATACGGCTCAGTTTCCACTATGCTGGGGCTTCCCTATTATTAGAACTCACTGGGTCAACATTTGTACAATTTTTGCTTTTCTGATTTTCTGTCAAATTCAGTTCCCCAGTGAGTGAGGCTTTTCAATAGTGCTAACTTTTGACTAGTAGCCACTTTTCCCCTTGAAGGTTTTCTCTAGCAGCATGGATTTTAATTTCTCTTAGACTCTGGTGTTGATTTAATCATTCAATAGCTTTCACTTTGTCACACAGCATGAGTGTTCCTGGCCTGAATGGTGTCTGAGTGTGTTTCCTTTGCTCTGTTGCAGACCAGCTGGATCCACTGCTCATGCCCTTGCTGAATTTTGGCTGTGGGATCTTTGCAGGAATCTTGGCCTCTCTGGCAACACAGCCCGCTGATGTCATCAAAACACACATGCAGCTGTCACCCCAAAAGTACCACAGGACACGCCAGACCATTGCCTTCATATACAAGGTGAGATTAATCCCTTCTAACATGCACAACCACACCATCAGTTCTGATCCCCTTGCTCAAAGCATAGCTATGCTGGGGAAGTTTTTGCCTTTTAAAGGAGGTGAACAAGTGTCAGTGCTTCATCTGCTCTTGCTGTTGGACAATTCAGTGTCAGCATTTTCAAGACACTGAAGGGGGTCATGCTGTGGTAGACCAAGACTACAGTGTGCAGTATGAAATGCTGGTTTCAGATACAAAACAGCTACAAAATAATTCTTTCCCTTGGGACATCAGAAGATAAATAAATGTCCAGGTCTTTATCCCTGGAATGGGATGGAGAAATAGTCAAAGCCCACCTTTCCCTTCCTGCTGTCAGAAGGGCAGATCTTGGCAGGTTTGCTCTGTTTCCATATTGAACTCTGTTCCTAAGCAGGAATCTGTTTATTTGTATATACATTTTTATGTACCTTTTTTTCATCATAATTTTTTTTACTTCAGTACTTAGAAATCTCAGTTTTTACAGAATAGCTAAGAGCCTTTTGTAAATATGAAGCTCTAAACCAAAGACTAAGCATTTCCCTGAAGTGTCTGGGAATGATTACACCCTTGCCTTCTCTTTGTTGGACTTGATTGTGGCTTTCCCCATCTGTTGTCTCCATCCTGGCCTTCCTTTTTCCACTCACTGCTCTTCCTGCTTTCCTGGGTAGCCCTACAATTGTGCAGTGGTACAGGTTCTTCCTAAACACTAAATGCTCTGAAAGCCTGGGTCTTTCAGAGACTGATCTGGGTTTGAGCTGAAATACATCCGGTGCTCTTCCGTGTAATAAATGATGAGAAATTAAAACCCTCTATACAGATTGGGATGAATTGCTGTTTGTCTCCTGTTGCAGGACTTTGGGCTGGCTGGCTTTTTCCGAGGCAGCGTGCCCCGAGCTCTCAGGCGCACTCTGATGGCAGCGATGGCATGGACGGTGTATGAACAGATGATGGAGAAAATGGGCTTGAAGTCCTGACTGAGCTGCTCAAGAAAGGACCAGCTTCACTCCTTCTCCCGCTTGCTGTGATCAACTGGCACTGAGAAGTTCCCAGTTCCACAGAGGAATAAGCCTTGCTCAGCCAGGAGGAAGAAAGTCCTGAGACAGGGAATTAGGCCTTTTGGCAAGTAGAGGAAAGGAAGGATCGGATCTTTGCGTTGCTTGATCAATGCATTCCAGGAGGACTGCACTTGCAGACTACCATGGGAAATGGCAGGGTTTCCACAGCCTGGTAACTATGCTGAGAAGCCCCTTTTAAAAATAACTGTGTGCTCACCACCTTTATGCAATGAGACAGTACTAGAGCAGAAGAGTTTGAAGAGTGAACAGTGATGGCAGAACCTGCCAGCCTGTTCCTTGCTGGCATGGCCAGAAAGGCCACAGTGACCGCCATCTGATATAGATCCTCCTTCTTCATATGCTTTATTCTCCCAGGGGAACACTCCAGGCCCTGGTGGGAGACTGGGTGTGTCTCATAATGCTTATATTGCAGGAGTGGGTGGAAGAGAAATGAAGTGCAGAAGAAAAGCTAGAAACATGGTCTCTGCTGTCACTTTTGTACTGTGTGTGATTGCAGAGAGAGTAACTGGAACTGCCTTGCTGTGTTTTGTGTTATTATGTGATTGAGCATCTTAACACTCTTGAAATGTCTTTCTGCCTCTACAGCAGAGTTTGCACAGGAATTAAGAAGCATAAGGCACTTTAGAATTGATTGCTACCAAAGTTCTACTTGTTCTCTGAAAAAAAATGCTGCTGGTCTAACTATAGCAGGAACACTCAAGTGGGTTTTGTTGGGGTTTTTTATGCAGTTGTCATAGAGACTTATTTGCTTCTTCCTTATTTGTTAATCCCTGATCAGCGCCCTATGTGTGAACTGGTCCTTAGATGTAGCTTTTAGGGCCACAGCTCATAATGCATAAATATATAATGGAAATAGATACAGATGCTAGCACTTCAGGTTTCCCTTGAAACAGCGGTGGTTGTATGTTTTGGTTTGGAAAGAAAAGGTTGCTGTTTCTGTAAGTTTTCTCCAAGGTTTGAGCCCTGTGGGTCCTGGGTGGTGACCTTTAATTCCCTTAGTGCTCCACACAGACCCTTCACATATTTCTGGATGATCCTTTTCTCTTATCAGGTAGTCCATGTTTGAGTACACCTGTGTTTAAATACACACTTTTTATCCTCTGTGCCTTCTAACTCTTTCCTACTGTGTTACACAGACCTCACAGTGTGTGCTGGGTGCAGCCTGCTTCCCTCTTCACATGTGCCTCTGTGGTGGGTCAGGTCTCTGCAACTATGTTAGCATAGCCATGAAGCTGGTGTGGAAGTGTGCATCCTGTTCCGTAGTGTGCCTTGCAGAAATCTGAGCTTTGGCTTTTATTTTCTTAAATGTCTAGGGATATTGCAATTCACTTAAGAGCTAGAGCACCTATCTCTAAATATGAAGACAGGACTCTGTAGTTGTATGAACAACCAGTGCTACCTACCTGTTGTTCATAAATTTTGGAGTGCTTTTTGGACAACCACTGCCTTCCCTGGCAACTCCCAAGTGCAAGAGTAGAGGGAATGTGGGTTGTTAAAGGTGTTCTTTACCAGATTTCAGCTCCAAGAAGGCTTGATTTGAGGACTGACATAAAAGTTGAGTGAAGTGTAAGAGGACAGGCTGGAGGCTTGGAAAGTGCTCTGTTTTCAGACCCAGCCTGTCTGAGAGGGAAAGCTGGTGCTCTGCAGTGCAGGAGTCTCCCAGGATGGGTCACATGTGCATGTGCACATGTCTATGTGTTAGCAATAGAGCACTGCATCAAATCAGGCATGTGGCACATTATTTGCTAAATCCTCCATGTGAGCACCTGTTTGTTTTTTTTTTGCTGTTCCTTCTGCCCTTAGTGACCTGAACTTTTGAGAGTGCATGAAACTGTGGTAACTGCACATCCTGCTTGTTTGTTGTCCTGAGCACTACTGACACGGAGCTGGAGAGCCAAGTCTAGGATTGCTGACCTGGTGGAATAAGGTGGCAATTAGATGAGTTACCTCATTTGTTCTTTATTCCCCTATGTATGGGTTCAAACCATTCAAGCATTGTACTGGGAGCCTGAATTTATTTGCGGCTTTCTAAATCCGGTGTGTGAGTTGGATCTGTTGATCATCCTGGGCTGTGGAGGTCAAGGGTAGTGTGTGGGGTCACCCGCAAGGTGCTTCACACATATTTTGTTTTTGATTTAGCAGTGGCAAAGCAATGTGCAACCTGTGCAGACAGGAAACTTAAGCTCTTAAAAATGAGGCAGGCAAGCAAAAATGACAGGTAATCTGGAATTAAGGTCCTCATCAGAAACCTGAAATTCAGGAACACTTTGGTGGTTTTTATGTCCCTATATGCCTGCCTGGTCAAGTAACAAACAAAGAAGTAGAGAATTTATTCCCATGTGCTAATGTTTTAACGTCTACTATGGGGTTGCTTGTTTGTTTGCTTGTTTGTTTTAAATCTGGAATCAGGCCTAAAGCAGTGTTAGCTTTTTCTTTGGGAAAGTTCTTCTTTTCCACTTTGGTGCTTTGTTATTGGAGTAGAGTAGAAAAACTGTATGGTTTTTGGCTTGTGGATTAACCTGGACTCCTCTGAATTTAAGAAACAGAGAATCTAAGCTGAACTGTGTTTCACCCGCCATTAGTGCTGCAAATCCAAAAGCTTATCTACCTGTGAGCTGGGAAGAATGAATTCTGTGGTGCAAGCTTGTTTGTTTTTCTTTGTTATTTCTTTTGTCAGGTGGTGGAAGGGAAAGCCTGAAGTTCTGCTTCACTCTGCTCTGAAAGCTTTATCACACAGTCAGGCACAAGACTGTTCCTCAGCTCTGATCCTTACTGTCCTAACCCCTTTCCCCTCTTCGAAAGCATTCTGTTTCTGAAGTGATATACTGAAGTTACTCCTTGATAGCTATAGCAAGTCAAGACAATCAAGTGTGTGAACTTGAAGTTTAGATGTATTCCCCTTGAGGTTTAATGCTTCTACGTAACAACAAATTGTCACTGTACAGCCTAAAGGTGAAGTAAATCAAATAAAAGGTCTGGACAGAGGTGCTTAATCACCTACCTGCATCATGCCAGCAGTTCAACAGCAACAATCTTGTCAGGTGATCATTTCCAAAGCCATCTCAGCTTGGATTCCAGAGACAGTGGTGTGCTCCCTCTGTGCACTCCTGGAGTTGGATCCCTCTTGGACTGGCCTCCGTTGCTGGCAATGCGCTGTTGGGGAACGTGCTCTGTCTCTGCTTGCTCCTGCAGCTGTGGCTAAGATCACAGCTGGCTGGCAAGTTGAGGCAGGCAGTATTTAAGTGAGTTGTAAGGACACAAGAGAAATAGTCTGATTATTCATGCTTTAGAAACTTTATGTTTCCACTCTTCCTGTGTGATGATTTGTTTGGGTTTTTTTTTTCTCTCACTGTTTTAAACAGACCTGGAGCTTTGGAACATTGCATAGCTTTGAGTATTGTGAGTGCTTATGTGTCTATATAAAATATTTATGTGAGAAGGTGCATTATATGTTTCTATTAAAAACTGATTGCTAAAATGAAGGATGTAATCTCTTCAGTGTGTTTTTTAAAAAAACCAACCAAACAATCCCCAAACCAATAAAATGCACAAGGGATTGTATGGAATAGAGGCTTAAGAAGGCAAAAGGAGCTTCCCAAGAGGACAGGATTGTTGCATATGTTCAGAGCCCATAAAAGGAATATTCTCTTTTTCTGTGGTGTATAATATGCATAGGTTGTGCTAGCACAACCTAAATCAACTTTACATAAATGGAAAAAACACACAGCAATGGGGAGTGTTGTGTTTTGCACAGCTTCCTCTGCCTGCCTGCTGTGTGTAAAGACAGATGGAAGTTGAATCCCTATCCTGGCTGGTGAAATACCTGCATTCAGGACAGTGGGGTTGTAAGCTCTTTGGGGAGAGGCTGTTTTTAGTCTCCTGCTGATCAGGTTTTTGCTACTCAGGCAGTCTGATCTCGGCAGGGGACCAGAAATTCTGCCTGGGGCACAATCATCTCCTGCAAGGCATAATGCAAAAGGATGCTGGATTGACGGGATCTCCTCTTGCTGTCACAGTATGGTCCTGGGATTCAGTAGCAGGCAGGTTGTGATAAGCAAAACTTAGTTGTTGATACTGAAATGTGCATCTTCCAGATGTGAGTATCCCAAACCTCTTCTCTTTTCTTGCTTAGACGATACATCCTCACATGGAGCAAATTTCATGAAGGGTTATCTGTGTGTAACAGACCTACCAGACGGTCCTGAGGTGCAGCCTTGTGCAAGCTGAACCTGAATTGCTTGTGCAGGTTCCTGATAGCAAGTTAGACCTGGGATAGTGCCTGCCCCTGCACACAGGGCTCCCCAGAGCTCTCCTGCTGCCTAGGAGAACCACCTCCTGTGCAGAGGGTGTTGCTGTCCATGCTGCTGGCAGCTGCCCCAGCTGTGAGAAGAGATAGCAGACAAGCTCCCTAACCCTCCTGGGTGGTAGAAGGTGGGGAAGATTGAAAGTTTTAAAGGCACTGTGGTTGTAACAAAACATTGAGTTACACATCTCCCTTTTCCATTAAAAATGGACAAACACTTTGCTTGCTTTTTAATTTGTAATGACTTATGTGCCATACATAAGCACTGACACCAGAATTGAGCAGAAAAGATTCCTCATCCCACACAGACACATATATATATGGGTACTTTTGCAAACTCCATGTGAAGCTCTTGAATATGCTTATCCCTTCTGGCCTTGATGCTTATTTCAAAATAGCAAGCTGATTTTCCGGATTGCACTGTTTCTTAATTTGTGATTTTATCACTGTAAAATGCTTGGGGGGTTTTTATCATAATGCATTAGAGAATTTTAAGAAAAATGACAAAATACCAGTAAGAGGTTAAAATGAGACCTCTGCAAGTTTTGTAACAGGTGTTAGGCAATTCTAACTTTGTAGAACTAGAAATAAGCAAAGAAGAGTTTAGCCAAAACACGTAAGAAGTAATAACAAACCTTTGAAACACAAGCCAAAATGGAATTTACAGGGAAGCACAGTAACATTCGTGCAGTTTCACTGAAGGTGGGTTGATCTTCATAGTTCTTCTTTGCCTCCTTCAGGGGTGCCACACCATCTCTTTGGGTGACACCCACTGTCATGTTTGGTTGGGAAGATACTGCCTGAACAGCTTTGTGCCTGAGCCTCTTCCCCAGATACACAACCCCTTCATCGCAGGAGCTGTTCTGGCAGCACAGAGCACCTCTTCTGCAGCCCTGTGAGGAGCCCTCTCTCCCAGCACTGAGGGTCCTGCTACAACCTCCTCCTCAGAGGTTTTTGGCAAGGGCTGCTGCTCTCCACCACAGCCTGGCCTGGCTCTCTGGGAGGGGCTCTTTCTAGGGATTTGCGACCATCCCAGGCACTGCTCAAGGTCCGTAATGCAGCACTCAAAGGCTGGTGGTAGCTCCGTGATGCTTCTTTCTGCACCAGCAGGCCTCGAATCTCCTTGGCACTGCAGAAGGACCGGTGGCTCCAAGCCCCTTTCCCTGGATTTGCTGGCTGCAGAGAAAGGCTGTTCCCAGAGGCTGTCGGCAGCTCCGCGTGTAATTGTGTACCAGATTTCAGTGTGAACTTTAGACCGGGGAAACCTCGTCTAAAGCACGTGATAAGATAGATACACTTTCACCTGAGGGACACGTCCGTTAGTAAGCTTTCAGGTTACTTAAGGAAATAATTAGAGATACTTTACTGCCAAGCTTTATCGTGAATTTTCCAGGCCCTCTCGTGGGCTGTGGGCCTCATGGTCTACCAGAAAGGGTCCGAAGTGTAACACCAAGAAATAAATAAAGTATTAGAGATGCCAAAGGATTCTATAATGCTTACCAGTGGCACTCTTTTGATAACATCATATTTACTGCAATAGTCGTTACTTAATGTTCAATCATTATGTTCAAATACATTTTTAATACAGATGGGTTTCAATTGTGCAGAAGAGCTCTCGAGACAAAATCCATTGCACACACCATGGTGACATCACCACCATCTCTCCTCTTCCTTCCCAGGACAATATTCACACTGTTTCTGTTTCCTTCGGCTGTACATAGCCCCATCAGGTCTGCTCTCACCATCCACAGTGCACTTATCAGAGTGCCACAGATGTCTGTTATCTCTCAGGGAGTAATAGCTCATGCTCTTGCTGAGAGCTCACTAACCTGTTGCTGAGTTTCATTTTACCTACTTTGTCACCACCAAGTGACAAATGTTTGAATTACTCTCTTATGGAATATTCTAAAGCTGATCTGGTAATCTTGCTAATTAACACCATCTAACAAATGTGTAGAAAAGAAGAATGGAGAGCTATTTTCCAGGAGACAAAGAACACACACGAGATGATGTTGTAACCTGCTGTTTAACCAATTCTGCCCTCGAAAAGAGGCTGTCAGGAGAGTCCAGGCCCAGTCACAGTGATGTGGTTATATGAGGTCAAAATAGAGGAGAGAAAACTAAAGGAGCACTGCTGTTAGAAAGATATGAAGGTGACCAAGGCACTGGCAGTAGTGTTTGCACAGTCCAGAAATCTGTCCAGAAATGTATCCAGATCTTGATGATTGCAAGCATAGTGAAGTAAGTATCACTACTTTTCTTCTTTTTCCAAGAAATTCTGTTCTCAGGCCTGTGTCTGCTTCCAGAATAGGACAAGGAAGATGAGAAAGATGATGAAGATTCTTAAATCTCATTGCTTTCTGTTGTTTCTTAAAAGCAAACAACAACAAAAAAACCCCAATCCCAACAACACGCACAAAAAAGGGGGCATGTCTACTGCAGAAAAAGGATGTGTAAGTTCAGTGTCTATTTCACCTGTTTTTACTGTCATTTCTGCAGAGGACAGGGACAGATGTGGCTGCCCAAGCTCTCCCATGGTGCCAGAGCAGTGCTCCTGCAGGGAGGGGGAATGTGGGTGCAGAGAAGATGCTACAGCTCCTTAGAAGCTTCCTCCCACCAGCAGGCAATTTAGAGGCTAGATATAATAATCAGCCCCCTGAGAGCATATACTTCACTTTCTGCAGGAAAGGGGAATTGCAAAATGTTTACAATAACTATCTGCTTTCTTTTCGCTTCAGGACCTCAAAACCAGCCTTGATGTTCGTTGGAGCACAAGCCACAGGATGCTCTGAAGCGGCCCCAGAATGACGGAACCACAGAACTGGTTCAGCTGGAGAAGACCTCTGAAAGCAAGAAGTCCAAGCCATGACCAAATACCAGCGTGTCAACCAGCCCATGGCTTTCCTTGAACACCTCCAGGCATGGTGACTCCCTGGGCAGCCCATTACAATGTCTAATCACCCCTTCTGGGAAGAAATTCCTCCTGATGTCCAACATAAACCTCCCCTGGTGAAACCTGAGGCTATGTCCTCTTGTCCTGTCGCTGGTTGCCTGGGAGAAGAGGCCGAGTCCCACCTGGCTTCACCTCCTTTCGGGGGGGTGTGGAGAGTGATAAAGTCCACCCTGAGCCTCCTTTTCTCCAGACTCAACACCCCCAGCTCCCTCAGCCGCTCATTGCTGGACTTACACTCCAGACCCTTCACCAGCTTTTTTTGCCCTTGCCTGGAGTCGTAACCCCACAAATCCTACAAAGACCACAAACTCCTCCCCGAGCCAGTGTGGGGAATAGCCCGGGAGAAGCGGGCCCAGCCGGGATCGGGCCCGGCCTGGGGAGCCTGGGGAGGTGCCCTGAGGGCGGCCCCACCCCCGCCGCCTCGGAGCCCCGCCCCCGAGGCGCCCCATTGGCTGGCGAGGCTATATATAGATTCAGGCGGGGGCGGGCTTTCTCTTTCGGCTCCGCGCCNGGCCGAGGCCTGCCGGCTGTAGCGCGGGAGGCGGCCCAAGATGGCGGCCGGCGCGGCTGGACCTCGTGGCGCGTCCCCGCCGGGCTGAGCCGCGTCCCTGTCCCCGCAGGTTCCCTGTCGTTGCTTCCAAAGGGAAACCCCACAATGTCCGGAGGCCTCGATGTCCTGCAGATGAAGGAGGAGGATGTCCTCAAATTCCTCGCTGCCGGGACCCACCTGGGAGGTACCAACCTCGACTTCCAGATGGAGCAGTACATCTACAAAAGGAAGAGCGATGGTAAACAGGAGGGATGGGTGGCCTGGGTTCGGCACCTGGGATCTTTTGGGCACAGCTGGGGGGAGCAGGAAAGTGCTAGTGCTTGATATCTCTTTAGCATGGTTTCTCCATGGCCTTTGCTGACCAAACAGTGTTAAGTCAGAGAAGTAGAGTGAAATACAGATTTTGGAACTATTCTACTAGTTCTTGACTATCTTGATTGTGGAATTTCGTAAATCAGTCACAGCTGATTTAGGCAATTTTGCTAGTTCTTGACTATTAATGAAATAGTTTTAGTAGCTCAGTAATGATTCTTCCTTGTTTGCATTAGTCTTCAGTCTAAGCTGCCCTCTGTTACAATACAAAAATTCATACCAGGCGTAGGTTCTTGATGATAGATGTTGGAGGTGTGTGACATTAAAAGCATAAGGGGGGGGATTTTCCTTGGAATAGCTTTCCACTAACTAGAAGAGTAAAATGTTGTCATTTCATAAAGTACATTGAGATGCTGGAGCATGTACAGAGAAGGGCAGCAAAGCTTTTGAAAGTCTAGAAAACGTCATAAGGAATGACTGAAGGAGCTGGGTTTGTTTAGTCTTGAGAAGAAGAGGCTCAGGGGGATCTCACTGCTCTCTACAGCTACCTGAAAGGAGGGGCCAGCCTCTTGTGCCTGCCAGCAGTCAGGGGACTCGAGGAAATGGCCTTAAGATGAGACAAGGGAAATTCAGATTAAATAATAGAAAAAAAATTTTCACTGCTTGGGTGGTAAGACAGTGGAATAGGTTGACCAGTCACCTTTAAGAGGGACCTGGGCTGGGTGTTATGGCTTAGTGGTTACAGTGGCAGTACTGGGTGAACAATTGGGTGGGATGATCTCAGAAGTCACTTCCAACCTCGATGATGATTTTTTTGATGATTCTGTGAATTTTGGAATAACTACAGCCATGGCAGAGGAGTGCTATCCTGTTTTAGGATCTTGTATTTGCTGGTTGCTCTGAAACCTTTTGTTGCCAACAGGTATTTACATCATCAATCTGAAGAGGACCTGGGAAAAGCTGCTTCTGGCAGCTCGTGCCATTGTTGCCATTGAGAATCCAGCTGATGTGAGCGTCATTTCTTCCAGGAACACCGGGCAGGTATGGATATCAGGAAGCCTGCAGTCTTGGGAGCAGGTCTCCCTTGCCATGCATCATTGCCTGCCAGTGACAGCTTGGTGATAATAGGCAATAACACCAGTTTTAACTGCAGGAATGCTTTCTGTAAACATGGTTTTGTGTTGCACTTGGCAGCTTAAAACAGATCAGTTGAAACCCACTCCCCATTTCAGGGTGTTTGATAACTTGTTTTTCTTCCATATCCTTCTTCCTGTTGGATTTGTCATATTAGTGGTCAGTCCCCTGGTGGCCCCTTCTCCCACAGATACTGTGTGTCATTGGCACTGATTTTTTGGGAACAATAAGCACCTGATAAAAAAAGTTGTCAAAGAAGAAATTTTCGATTATTAAGCAAGGTATAGTAACTGGTATATTTGTCATTTTTACTCTTGAGTTTTTAGCAAAAACATTCTGTTTTAGAAGGGGCCACAAACATTTAGGGAGATTCGGGGGTGGATTTCTTAAGCACAAGCTCAGTTTCCCATGGGTTTGATGTGCACACTGTTAAAGCTTGATGCTGAGGTCAGTTTCTGGCCGATGAGCTCTCAAGTGTCGGAAGTGTGCGACAGCAAAGGATGGCAGGGTTTTCGCTAACGCCAGGAGAGGGACAGGCTCCCTCTGGGATTGGAGTTTGATAGTAGGCCCTGCCACATGCCTGAGAAGCTGAAAGTTATTGCAGTTGAATAAGAACTGCCAACTGCAGTTTTAACGGACACAGCTACAATTTGTGTGTATTTACTACTGAGTTTTTCCTGTAGTTCCTTGAAGTGCCTGGATAATGCAAAGATGTAGAAATAATGGAAGAAGATGTTTTGCTTTTCTTGTAAGCTTTTTGTTTTATTCTCCCTTCCATGATTTAATTATGAGAGTTTGGAGTAGAGCTTGCCAATAACTTGAGGGGAAGAGAAGGCATTTTTCCATATCCTGACTTACTGCTTTGCTGACGGATATGGTCTTTCAAACTCTCGGTGTAGCTCTTTCCAGTAACATTTTTATTTTGTCTCCTTCTGAGGTGATGAGCCCTGATGTCACAGGAATTGAAACAAGTAGTTCAGTTAAATTTCTGCAAGTTCACAGACCATGCCTGGGTGACCTGGATGAAATGCACTTTTCCCACTTCACCTTTGCTGTGTCCCTTTTGCAGCGTGCGGTTCTGAAGTTTGCTGCTGCCACTGGGGCTACTCCTATTGCTGGGCGTTTCACCCCTGGCACCTTCACCAACCAGATCCAGGCAGCTTTCCGTGAGCCACGGCTCCTGGTAGTCACGGATCCCCGGGCTGATCACCAGCCTCTGACAGAGGCCTCCTACGTCAACATCCCCACGATCGCCTTGTGCAACACCGACTCCCCGCTACGCTACGTGGATATCGCCATTCCCTGCAACAACAAGGTAACGCTTCTTTGTGGCATCCTAGGCAGCTTCCTTCCTCCAGAGCCTGCCCTGGGCTTCCAAGATGGAGGCTATCTGCAAGGCAGGGTTGGCTTGTATCTTCTGTACCCTGGGGGGGGTGAGCTAACTAATGTCTCTTGCAAACTGGCAGGCGGGTGGGGAGGGGAAAATAAACTGCACACAGTTGGAGCTTGGAGCTGAGGCTGGTTTCTGGCCAAGGAACTCTCAAGTGTAGGACGTGTGCTATAGTAACCTGGCAGGATTTTTTGCTGACGCCATGAGGGTCTTTGTGGCCCAATGAGTGGAGTTTGGTAGTCATTCTTGCCACAGATCATGAGTATGAATGAAAGATAAAGTGAACTGTTGGAGAAGCTGCTCTGAAACATTACCTTGCCAGAAATCACCTGAAAGGTAAAGTCTAGGAAGATGAGAAGCTGTCTTGGATCTCTGGCTAGATGTCAGTCACCAAAACTAGTGTAAGCCACGTGTGAGGATGTGTGTAAGCTTTGTTTATTTTGTCAAGTTTTCAGTTTCTTCATTCTTGAAGATATGGTGATCGTCATCCCTGTCTTTTGGATGAGATTTACATGGGGGTGGTGAGCAACATGAAACTCCATAACAGGAGAATTACTTCAGGCCATGTTGTAATGGCACCATGATTTCTGTAGATACCTGAAAATGTCACTAGGAACTTGAAAAGCTGCCCTTTTATTGAGTTCAAGTATGTAAGTCTGGCATTGGCAAGTAATGTCCTTCACCAAGCAAGAACCTTGGATTGGGTGCAAATGAATCTTCTTTCTGCAAAAGTTTAGCAACTCCTATCTGCTTTCTTCTGTTGCAGGGAGCACACTCAGTGGGCCTGATGTGGTGGATGCTGGCTCGGGAGGTCCTGCGCATGCGTGGCACCATCTCCCGGGAGCACCCGTGGGAAGTCATGCCTGACTTGTACTTCTACAGGGATCCCGAGGAGGTAGGAGTCTCATGGCAGGGAGTGTCTCTCTGAGATGTTACACTTGTGCTCCTGTGTGTCTGCTGTCGAGGACAGGTTTTGCCAATATAATGATTGCACTTCACACTCTAATGTGGTGGTTGGTTAATTGCATTGCCAGTTGGTGCCTGTTGTCTGGTATTTAAAAGTCAGGGTTTTTTCTGGGAGACTCAGGCTGGGCTCTTCCATTGCAGATTGAAAAGGAGGAGCAGGCGGCTGCCGAGAAAGCGGTGACGAAGGAGGAATTCCAGACTGAATGGACGGCCCCAGCACCTGAATTCACTGCTCCTCCTCAGCCTGAGGTTGCAGATTGGTCTGAGGGAGTGCAGGTCCCATCTGTGCCCATCCAGCAGTTCCCCACAGGTCAGTTTGGGCAGGTATCTGTGGGAACGGGTGGGGGATGTTGTTGCGGGTGGAAGGAGCTGGGGAGCACTAAGTGTTGTGTTTGTGATTGCAGAGGACTGGAGTGCCCAGCCTGCCACCGAGGACTGGTCAGCAGCTCCCACAGCCCAGGCTACTGAGTGGGTTGGCACTGCCACAGAATGGTCTTAACTTAAACCCTGCTGTACTGTGAGAGAAATAAAGGCTGGTTTAGTACACGCTGTGCTGGTACTGCTTCTGTAAAGTTGTTGGCTGGTGATGCGTGGGTAGCATGGGGCACACTCCTCAGGCAAGAGCAGGGTATTTGTTACACCCTGTTAAATGGAGCTGGGGGTTGTGGGCTCTGTCCCAGCATTGGACTGCCCCTCTTGCGATAGTCTGTGATACTGTCCTGGGGCTGGTGTCACATTCCTGCCTTCCCCGGCTCTGCCCTGGTTTCACAAGTTTGCGGGGTGAGGAAGGTTCTGCTCGCCAGGTGTGGGAGATGGCCTGACCACACAGTGTGGAGAACAGAGCCCTTGAGTGGGAGCTGCTCATGTGATGTTAATCCAGCTTTAGCATTGGTATTGCCAGTTCCTTAAAAATATTGCAGTAACCTTCAGGAAAAAAACACCATATTAATTAATCTGCTTTAGCTTTTGAGGATTATATTGCTGTGATTATTAGCAATAATGGGAGGTAGAGCCATCACCAAGAGAAATGGTGTTTTGGTTGTTGGAGGTGAAGATTGTACAGATTGGATCCTTTTTTCCATATTGGTGTGATTGCAGATTCTCCTTTTTGTACCTTCAGCACTGCCAGCCAACCTGTAAAGAATGTTTTATCTTGGCACATGTGGTCATTTCATTTTACTGTAACAGTGCATATTGGCATTAAAAAAACCTAGAGCAACTTCTGCATGTTACTGCACAGTATCTGTCCAAAGGAGACTGATCTTTCTTCCCCTTGTCTTTAGCTGCAAGGTGACCGAAGATTTTGTTAAAAATAAACAGTATTTAGCCAAGAGGCAAATGAGCACTTCACCATTTGTTCCTGAAAGAGCCCTCCCTGCTCTGTTTGTTCACTGTGTTCCTCAGAAACTTGCTTGTGGCACATCCTCCAGTACTTCACTTTCCAGCACCCAGCAGGGGGAGGCTCCTTCCTGCCACCTGAGGTCTGTCACTTATGTGTCAGGGTGGGTTGAGAGCCTGGTCATTTTGGGACTATTGGTTGGGTGTTCTAGCTGGATTGAGAATGGCCTGTACGACACCTGATGATTGACTCCCCAGATCTGAGATTGCCCCAGATGTGTTTTCATTCTGCCACATTAAAAATTTCCAGACTCAGTGCACAGTCTTAACCCCCCCTGTATATTGCCATTGCTGTTTCACCATTGTCCCTTTTCTTCATCTGTTGTGTAACTTCCTTCCTTCCAATGTGTTCCAGTTAATGACTATGTAGAAGTCATCAGACAGCTCCTGTGTGGGTGATGGTGCTGTTTTAAATCGGTCCGGAGTACTTGCTACTGAAATATTCCTGGCACGTTACTGGAATGTGGTTGTTTTCATGTAAGTACTTCCTAAAGTATCACTTTGACTTCTGTGATTGTCATTCTTAGAACTGAGGACTGGCAGTGAGAGGTGGATCTGCACAGCCAGGTCAGGAGACAGATCTCTGCATGTGGATTCACAATCACCTTGTTAGGGTTGCTGGGGTAGAGTGGGAGAGCGGAGAGCTGGTTTGCCTGCAGTGCTGCAGAGGGGATGAAAAGCAGCCTTTTAGAAGAGGAGGCAGCCTTGACTGTGACAGCAGAGGACTCATTGCAGGAAGGCTCTGATCCTCAGCATGCCAGAGGCACAGGGAAGGAAAGGTGTGGAGACAGCGGCAGAAACGTGGCAGAAGATCCTACATCTGCCAGAACTTCCCCTGTGGCAAATAACCTGGCAGATGTAATCTATTGAGGCAGTGTGGAGGAATAGGGAGAGGCGGTAGGAGCAAATCCTAGAGGTACTAGCTTGTTCATTATTTTTTTTCTGCCAAGTGCAGTGTTGATGTTGAATAAGGACATCAGAGAACTTGTAACTCTGTTGTTCTGGATTGATCTAATTTGACCCAAAATGGCTTAGGCAGAGATCTCCGTATAGTGGCAATTTCCATTGAGGGTCATGGTAGTGTTTCCTTTCTCTGACCTTCTCTTGTGGTTGGTTTGGGTTGATGGAAGTGTGTTCAATGGGGCCAGGTGAGCTTCTTAGGATAGCCTTCTTCCAGAGCTGGTCTCAACAGGAGCTGGCTGGGGTTGCTGAGCATTGTAGAACCTCTCTGGAGAAATGAGCTGTTGGAGTCCTTGCCAATATGCCACTGTGTGATCCATGAATCTCTCATACACACATGCTTTCCAGTTCCCTCCCTAATTTATTATGCCACCATTCACAGGTTTTCCTTTTCCTCTCCAGTCGCTTCTTTGCCCAAATAATCATGATATTTTTAGTATCCGCATATTGTTGGATTGCACCAAGGCTTTCTTTTGCAGGAAGCAAAGGGTTTTATGCTCAACTGTAGAGACTGATCTCTGCCTAAATCCAGGCTGCAAAAATATTTCACTCTTTGCATCTGGAGTCTGTTTTGCTTTATGAAACTCTGAAAATGGCTACAGGATGTTTGATGCTGACTTTTAGGAGTGTGGTATACTCATACTGTGAGCCTGTTTGCTAAAATAGGTGCACCATATAAGTAAGCATGCAAAGGAAACTGAGGTGTGTGTGATTGATAAATTCACCTCACTGCTCCTCTTAGGAGGCTTCCTCCTCACCCAGGACTGTGAGCATGCAGTTGGAGTGGATCTTGTAATGTTATTTTTTTTTTCTTTCTTGGGTTACTAGCATCTTAATGCAGATAGACTCTACATGGAGTAAAGTGCACTGTAAATCTGCAATTATAAATGCAGCACCCTCTAAAGCTGTGTATCTTGAACCTTCTTAGGACAGATCAAGCCTGGCATCTTGAATATGTGTGTCCTGGCAGAGGGAGAGAAAAGAAAAACATTGCAGATCTACCTCATTATTGCTGTAGGGATCTGGGTGTTGCTGGAGCATCCGCCCACTGCCCTGGCTGATACCCACTTCCAGAGAGGCATCAGCCAGCATTTCAGGCAGTTGCTTTCCTCTAGCCAGTGCTTGGCACTACCAGCTTCCACCCCTGCAGCCTAGAGCTTGTGAAAACCACAAAGCCTCAGAGCTGGTGAAAACCTGATCTACACTGAGTCTGTGTGACAGGTAAAGGTAGAACAATGGTACACTTGTGTGTAGCACTGAGAATGAAGAAAGTCACTGATCATCAGCCCTGCAAAGATGCAGACTGTGATAAACACCTTGGGCATGGGGACAATCTTGCTATGTCACAACACTGATTTTCTCAGTTTCTTGCTTTATGAGGCACTGGTTTCTGAACCTGTTTATATTTGGTTTTTTAATACTTGTGATTTTAAGAATACTCACTGCCCTATTTCTGCTGTCCAGCTTAGGAAGCCTGTCATTTTTATTTATACACTGTTCATTTATACACTCATTAGTCACTGATGAACAAAATTAGATAATGAAAATACCTTTTTGACTGTTACCTCTATAGCTGAAAGAACATGTCTTTTCTGGGCTGCTGCTTAAACCCTCAGTTTATAAAGTGTTAATAAAGACTTGAGTTTAACTGGTATGTCTTCTCATGTGACAGAGTCCTAAGTATTTCTGCCAGTGTTTGTTTCACTGGCTACAAGATTGCTTTTATTAGTTCTGTTCAAGCATGAAAAAGATAAATTCTAAAGAGACACAGGATTCATCCTTTGAAATTATGTCTCCCTAACCCTGCTTTGGTAGATTAGTCTTCATGCTGGATGCCTGCCATTGTGCTACACACAGAAGGGTTCCTTGGGTTGAGTCACACAGCTCACTCTTCATTTTGGTGCAGTCTTGTTGGTGACTTTTGGGCAGGACAAGGGGTAACACAGTGCATAGGGACAGCCTGTGCCCACTACCCTCAGTGTGGGGCTTGGATTTTAGCAGATCAGAAGGGAACAGGGTATTTTGTATGGGCCAGGGCTGGATGCTGAAGACTGAAACAACATTTTGGGTGCTCAGTGGGACTATACACCCTCCCACTGTATATATGGGTCAGGTTTAGAATTTTGCAAAGCAGGGAGCTCAGCATGAGAGGTGTGGCACGGTTCAAAACTCAAAACTTCTCTGCCACAAGGACAGTTGTGCCAAAGACTGGGGCAAGCTTTTCCCATCCCAGAGCATGCTGGCACTGCTCCTTCCTGTGCTGCAGCTTGGAATGCCATGGTGCAGCAGTACAGACTGGAAAGTTGCAGTGAAGCTCAAGTTCTCACCCAGAACGCTGGATTTGTTAGCACTGCCCAAGGAACTGGTTCCAGAGTGTTTGCCACCTTACCTCTGCAGGGCCCGGGGGATGAGTGAAGGAGATGCTCCAGATGTTTGCGTTTTGGGTCTGAACTAGGTCAGGACGACCCTACCAGCCTTTGCCGCTCAGACCCTGGCATGGCGACAGAAGTGTCTTTCTGGGAGCAGGCTAACACTCGAGCATCGCTCCCAGCTGGCAGGTGACAGGAGGATGGATGGTGGTGGTGCCTTGCGCAGTTGCAAAGTCCGAGTGTGGGTCGCTTCCCAGACTCCAGTAGATGGGGCTGTTGTTCCTGGTTTGTCCTTATCTCGGCCGCCGCTGCAGCATGGCAAGAGCTGGACGGGGCAGACACCTGGGCAGGGAAGGTACAAAGCTGCCCCTCATCTGGCGTTTTGACTTCCCTGTACCAGAATGGTGCCGTCTCACAGGGACCATAAGGTACTTTAAAAAACCCCAAACTACCAAAATTCTACTATTTTTCTCTAAGTGTCTGATTGTTAAACTTGTTGCCTCCATGCTCAGCTGCAAACCTTGATCCTGATTTTAATTTCCCTAAGGGAGCAAGTGTGGGATGCTGCTGGCTTCGAGTGCTTCTAGTTGAAGAAACTCCATGTTGGAAACTTTCTAACTCATCTTTTCTGTTTGGCTTTTTGCTTCCAGCACTTTCTAGAGTGGCTCGTCTTCTCCCTAGTGCTCCCTAAGCTCCCAGGTATAAAATTCACTGCACCTGTTGGCTTTGTTTATAAATGAAAAGCAGCACATGCAGAGAGGCAATCAGGTGTGAACCATTTTCCCCTCACTTGTTATTTTGCTGTTAGAGGCTCTAATTTGAGAGGAAAGATTTTTAAAAAAGGCACCACCACTTCTGTCTCTGCAGCATCTTTTCTGAAGGCTCCTTTCAGCCTCATTCCTGCTCTCAGCTGGGTAAGGTTTTACAAACCCCAGGTATCATGGGTTGAAGTGCCTCCTACCATTTTCTCACAAGGACTGGTGTGAGGAAGAAGTGGTTGTGCTGGTGGCTTTTCTTCTTGGCTTTGTCAGGCAAACCCACTTTGTCCGTGTGCTGTAAGCAGGCAGTGGTTCTTCATCAAAACTTTCAGAAAGGCTGAAAATCCTAGCAACTAGCTTTTCTGCTTTCAAGGGTTCAGCCCTTTGAAAAGTTTTGAGATAAATTCTAAGCCATTATTCTTTTCCCTAAGCCTGTCTTGGATTTCTCCTTGACCTCTATACTGCCCCTGCTTTTTGTTTAAAATTTTTTTTTTGTTCTGTGAAAGCTACATGTTTGTGTTTATTGTTTCAAAATGAGAACTGGGATTTCTTGAACCATCCCTTGGATGCAGAAGAAAGAACTTCATTAAAGTGTCAAATTTGAGACTTGTGATTTAAAACATGCCAACTTTGCATGGGATGAGTGCTCTGTGAAGCCATTCTTTTGTGCCCTGTGCTGTCTCTACTCCCCTGGGATCTGAGGGATGGAGCTTGCACTCTTAAGGTAAGTGTCAAGCCTTCTGCATTCCTTTAAATTTTATTTTAAATCTTCAGTCATTACAAGAATAGTGGATTGACCTCCATTTCTTGTGTCCATTTGGTAGGCACTGCTCTTCTGCTGTTAAGATAATTGCAACACAAAATATGGAGGGGAGCCGTGGGTGCCTCCCATGGGACAGTGTAAGCCAGAGGGGAGCAGGGGGGGCACCAGGCATGGAGCAGCTGCCTCCTTGCTCTCCTAGGCTGGGGTGAGCTCAGCACTTGTGGTAGGTGCTCAGGCAAGGTGTTGCTGGTACTATAGGGTAAACGTGTGCTTGGAACATCTTCCTGGTTAGGTGAGATTTAAGGGATGCTGTCTAGGATGCATCTGGGTGTTGTAGAGCCCCCAAAGCTGCCCAGAGGCTCCCTTCTCACCTGTGACCAGGTGGAACAGTAGTCTCACAAACAGTTTAAACAGATGTTAGTTTCAGAGGCTCTGCCTTGCCTTCTATATTTTTTCCTCTGAATTCGAGGTCTGGTGGAAAGCCTTTCTTTTAGGCAGAGATTTGTTTTTTCTCCTGGACTTCAGGTTGGAGGAGTACTGTGGGCAGCGTACGTCTGGTTCATCCCCAACAACATGATGCTTTTGGCTGTTTAATGGATAACTGGTGCTTACAGTACTAGGCTTCACTGTCTCCATGGTAGTGTTGCATACCCAGGTGATGACATGTCCCATTCCAGCACAACTAGTTCAGCTCCTCAGAGCCAGCCAAAGGTCTTTAAAAACAGCTGCTTACTCTCCATGTTACTGGCATAGGTGTTTGGCAGGACATAAAGTGCTGAAAGGGCATATGAGTGACACTGGGCTTTCCCTGGAGATGGGTTACAACAGATTTCCACGACTTCTGCACAAGGGAACTGCTTTTGTCCATGGATCAATCTCAGGGTACTGCTAAGGCAGATGTTTCCCTCTACTGGCTCTCTGCTGCTGTGGCACAGCCCCATCCCATGTGGGGAGGATGACAGGGTATAGAAAGTTGAGCAGAAGCTGCGGAGAGTTCCCCAGGCAGAGCTGCAGCTGCTTGTGAAGAAAACCTTGCCAGTGGCTCATTTGTCATACTTGCAAATGCAGTATCAAAATGCTTCTGCAGCCTTTTCTTCCAAAAAATGCTGGGCTTGGAGAGCAGAAGCTGAGTTTGCCAGGGCCCTCTGCAAAAGCCCTGCAGCCCTGGCCTTGGAGCTGTTTCCATGCTGCAGCAGCTGCTGATGGAGCTGGGGGACCTGCAAGCTGCAGTGCTGCTGCTGTGGTGGCAGTGAAGCTCTCTTGTGGATCAGGCAGTGCTTGTGCTACTCTGTCCAAGCTGCTGTAGCAAAGTGCTCTGGTTAATGAAAAAGGCATGGGTTTTATTATGGTGCTGTTTTTTTTTTCCTCTCTTCCTGGCTCTGTGCCCTCCAGGTACCTTATTAAAATAAATCTGATAATAGCCTTCATATTTTGAAGATCCTAAGCATCTGCCAAGGCAGTTAATTATTTACTGCTGCTGCTATCCAAAAAAACTCAGAAGTCCCATATATGTGAAATGTTTCTTAATTAGAGGAAGGTTTGGATCTGCAGGCTTTTGTAGGAAAAGCCTTGGCTACCCCAGATAGCTTTGCTTTGAGGGAGGGAGAATGGAGGAAGGGGGAGGACACAGCTGCTTGGGATGTTTCTGCAGCTGCTCTTCCCTGGAAAAATGAGCTCGTAACACCATTAAAATAATGTTCCGCCTCCTACCAACATGATCTGTACACTTGATCACTGTGATGGTTTGACTGTCCTCAAGCACTCCAGGTAACAGTGCTGTGCCCCTACAGTCATTTTCATTTTATTTCCAACTGAGCTGAAGTTATTTTTTCTCCTCCCACATTGCCAGGAGAGGGATGACATTGGCAGCTTCTGCAAGCACTGCTCAGTTCCTAATGGAGAAGCTCTCCTGCTTTTATATCCTGCAGCTGTTTCCTTGCAAAGCTTTTTCAGTGCCTTGTGTAGCAGTGGTGGGTGCAGTGTGCCCTTATCTCCACGCTGGCCCCAAGGCAGGTGCAGAGCTGTTGAATTTCTTACCCTCCTGATTTCCCAGCTCTGTAAGCTGGGCTAAAGGATGCTAAATCCCACTCTTGTTGCCTTGGGTGAGAGCCTCCAGGGAGCACAGCTGAGCTCAGCACTGGAGATTTTTGTGTCCCATTGTTGCTCTCCTGCTCAGGTCTGGTCCCCAGGAGGTGGAGAAGACTCTCAGTGGTTGTCCCTCTCCTCCCCTTGGCTTCTCTGCCACCTTCAGGTGACTTTTGTCTGTTGGGTCTTTCCACGGGGGTTTGATGCTGATGCACATAAAGCTTTTGCCTGCTGGGAAGAAGAGGCTCAGGGGGATCTCACTGCTCCATCCACCCATCCCATCCATCCATCCCTGTCAGCTCTCCTCCCTCCACCTGCGTGCTGGGAGCACCAGCTGCAGAGAAATCTCTGTGCTTCCTAGTTTTACTGTCAATCATGGAGAAGTGGTGCAGAAAATAATATAAATTCTGAAACATTTAAAAAATCCACTCATCTTGGTCTCAGTGCCTGTGTGGATTCAAGCATACTGTCTCCTGGCACGTGGGAGCTTGGTGGCCTCTGTTTGCTGAGGTCATGGAGAACGTGGCACCATGTGGTACCAATTTAAGATTTAGAGACAATGCTCACAACTGGATTTGGATGTTTATAGATGTCTGAATGGAAGGGGACCCCAAGGAGTTGGGCCCTGTGATTGCAGCAAAGCCAAACCTCCCTGCATTAGCTCAACACAGCACAGCATTGTGTTGGTGTAGTCCATTTAAAACACAAGGCTGAGTTCTGATTCAGTATTGATGACTACATTGTGTGAGAAATGGGCCAGGACCTAGAAATCCTGGGGTTTCAGAGTCACTTTTTTCCCCAGGGGATAACTGAATCTGAGCATTTGGGAGTGATGAAGCCTTGGCTGCAGATGAAACCAGGCTGCCACCTGCCAAAGGACAAGCTGCTGCCTCAGGGCTCAGGCAAATGGCAAGAAAACCATGACAGAGAGGAAAAAAATCCCCATGGCAGTCAGGCTGGAGAGCTGATAATATTGCATGCAGCATGAATCAAAATGAGGGGAATCACTCTTTTATTTGGCAAGCACTTCATTTTTTTTCTTTTTAACCAGGACATTGCTGCTTTGAAGGGATGTGGTTTAGGGAGGCTGTGGGGTGAAGCTCAAAGGTCTCTGTCTGACCTGATCTGGTGGCAGCAAAAGCACTGATATATGGTTGCAGAGAGTGCAGAGAAGGATCTGAACATGCTGGCATGCAGGAAGGTGGGAGACCTGCTGTACCCACGGCCTGCTGGTGTCAAGGCAAGGGCCCACAAGATATTAAATTGATTCTTAGGGCACCTTCACCAGCCTAGAAGCCACTCTGGTGCTCCTGGCACTGGCAGAGGCCCTGCCTCGCTGGGCAGTGCCAGCCTGTGTATGTCCACCTTTGAGTGATGCAGCTATATTTCTAGAAACAACCCCCTGACTTTTCTGTATTTGAAAGCAAAATTCAACCATCTGATTTTTGAAGAAATTCTGAAGTCTCTTTTTATCTGTCTCTCGCCTGTATTTCCTGAGAGTTCTTTTTTAAGGTTCTAGTCTCTTTTATAAGCCAGATATCAAGAAAAGAGCTAGGTCTCTAAAAATGAGCACAATACAGTATTTAAGCTCTTAATTCCTGTGAAGAAACAGATACTTATTTGTTTTTCTTGAATTAGACCTTTAAGGTGGAATCTTTTTTGAGTTTGCCTCATGTCTGACATAACCAGACTCCATTGTTCAGTTCCCTGAAGGTGGACATTCCCAGACCGGCACTGGCAGAGCTCCTGGGGCTCCTCAAACTTGTGGGGTAGGATAAACTGATAAAATCCCAGTCTCCATCATCAGGAATTTTCTCTGGGTATCAAGAAGTGGTTTTTGGTTGTCTTCCACGTCTGGATTTGTCGGAGGAAGTTTCTCAGCAGGTACTGGTGCCAGCGGTTGTGGCCCTTGTCCCTACAATGGCTCTTGTGGTGTCTGGAGCCTGTTTGTAGGTGAGAGATTTCTTTAGCTGAGATGTGCAGCTGACAACCCTCCTCAGCACCCTGAAAGAAACTAAAAATCCAGCCCCAGAGCTCTGGTTTGTTAGCTGGTATGAGGAACCTATGGTATGAGCCACCTCTCTCCTGTCCATGAGCAGAGAAAGATTCCAAAGAAGAAAGGAGGTGAGTGACACAAGACCTCTGCAGCTCACATTTTCAAGCAAGGTGACAATTCTATTTCTGTGGAGGTTCAGAATGTGTGATAAATGGCTTTGTCATAGTGCAGGGTTAGCTATAGGAGCAAAGGATGAAAGCTCAAGATGATCTTGACTGCTTGTTTAGAATGTGAGGTTATCAGGAAGAAAAATGTCAGTAGTAGTGGCATCCAGTGCTTGTTTCCCTTTCTTTCCTCGGAAAGCTTCATATAAGCTACCTGAAAATACAAGTTCAGGTGTTTCAAGGTTCCCTTTTGAAAAGAACTCATTGTCCTGCTGCAGCAAAAAGCTGATTTTTCTGCTTTGGAGAAACCAAGGTGCCTTGGTACCAAATACAAAATCAGTGTATTCTTTGTGTTCTTTTCTGGGTTTATGAGCAAACCTGCTTAAAGGTGTCTACTCTTTTCTGTTCATTGAGAGTACAGAAAGCAGCTTGTCTTGTATACAGCTGAGCACATTATGATAGAAATGTCTGATTTATATTTTCGACCCTAAAAGAGAAGAATGCATGTTGTTATCCCTTTCACAGCTCATGTTTAGCCATGTGTTTTGCAAAGTTGCCCTTTAAATTTTTTTTATTTTGCTGAGGTTCCTGTTCATTAGTAACACTGAGCAGATGCTCTGCCTGGCCATACAAACTAAAAACTGATGCCCAGGAGAGCTGCCTGTTTAAAAACAAACCTCTGATGAGAAGAATAATAAAATAATTAAGCTTAGATATTTCCTTGTTTTTTTACCAAAACCTTTTGGATGCAGCATTTGAGGGTAGTGACAGTACAAGATGTGAAAATTTGCACATACAGAGGGCTCTTCCGGTCATCTATGGATGCAAGCTGAGAGCTGTGAGAGATGTTACTAGGAGGCTCCCAGTACTCACCACTCAGCTTTTCTGGTTTTTTTTTTCTTTCCCCTTGAAGTTAGACTGAGCCCTGAAGGAAGATTGATATGGATATAATCTTTCAACAAATGTTAGGGAGTTGGAAATCAATGCTCAGACAAGGGCTTTTTGCTGTTTCTAACAACAGAAAAATAGGGATGAAACCAAACACTACTGAATATTCCAGTGAGTTTGTGGAGTTTAACCTTCAGTTGCATGTGAAAAACTGGTAAGTGACTCTAAACTCCAAGAGTCAAATAATAATTTCAGTCAATATGTGGACTGAGGGTTGGCATTTTTACACCTTTCACAATGGTTGTGCTCTGAAAGAGGACCCCACTGTGGACTGGAGTCAGGGAAGGGAGTTGCCACTGGTCTGCAGGAATTGTCTGGCTGATAATATCACCCTCATATCCTGGAGTCTCTGAGCTTGCAAAAGGCATTGATCAGTGGGTGAACCTAATGTATTATAATTAGAGATAAACAAGCCTTGAAGGAGTAATTAGCTAATGGGCAGTTGTGTGCTCTAGAGATGACAAAGTGCTTTGGAATGCTCCATATTATTGCAGGTCTGATTCAGGGGCCTGATTCAGAGAGTATCCAAATCCAAGAATAGTTACTCATCTGGTCTAAATCTGCCTTTCCTTCTCTGGTTTTCAAAACCTGTCTGGAGTTCTTCATGGCTTCTTCATAATGCTTCTCGTTGCCTTTATATGTGTGCACACATGCATGCACACACACACTTCCAGCCCATTTCTGTTTGCTAGCAGAGGTGAGTGAGATCTAAAGCCACATTCTCCTCCTTGCAAACTGTATCTCAGTGTGAGCTGAGGAGTGAAGAGGAGGAGAGTGCTCTTCCTTGATATGCAACCAGTCCCCAAGATACCAGAGTCTTCAGGGCACACGGGCTGGGCTGAAATCAGGGTGCTGTGTTGTTTCTGTGACATCCTTCTGGGTTAGCAGGCTGGCAGTGCCTTCCCCCAGCACTTTCTGACCAATGTGGACACCTGCAAAGAGAAATGGGAGACTTCTGTCTCCTGGAAAAGGCCGTCTCTCATCTGACTTTTCTCCAGTTCAGTGAATGGGTATCTCTGCAGAGAGCTCGCCACAGCCATGCTGCATCAGCAACTCTCACAGCAAAGAGGCAAGACAAGGCCTTACCCATCTCAGAACCATCTCAGAGTGGGACCCAGACCAGAGAAATGTCCTTTCAAGCCCAGGAAATAAACCTCATGAGCAGCTTCTCATGTAGAGACTCCCTGGGAGAGTGACCAACCCTGACCACAGCAGTGTCCTGGGAACAGCCAAACTGACTTTGAGCTGTGCACCAGGAACAGCTATTTCTAGAAACAACCCATTGACTTTCCTGTATTTGAAAGCAAAGAGCAATGATTTAATTTTTGAAGAATTTCCAAAGCCTCCTTTTATTTGTTTCTTGCTTGCATCTCCTGGAAGTACTTTTCTAGGGCTCTTGTCTCTGTTATAAAGCAGAGATGTCAACAAATGAACTAGGTCTCTACATAAGCACAGCACAATATTTAAGCTCATAATTTCTGTGAGAAAGCAGATGTCTAAAACTTTTTGTTGTATTAGACCTGAAAGGCTGAATCCTTTTCCCAGTCTACCTCATGTCTGACCTAACTGGACTCCTTTTCCCAGCTCCTGAAAGACGGGCATTCCCAGGCTGAAGGTCAAATGCTCTGTGCTCAGTCAAGACATAGAGGAGAAATAAGTGAGTTTCCTGTCCTGAACATAGCATTCCACAAGAGTTATGGAATTTAGTAGAAAAAAAAAAAATCAAGGTGAGGACCTTTTCAAATCCAAATATCTCAGTTTTAGAAGAACTGTTACTATCTATGGTTATGGATTGGTTTTATTGAAGAATTTAAATTTTTAAAGACATTTTTATGAAGAACAGCATATCTGAACACCAGATGTAAGCTGGCCAGGGTGGGGTTTATGTCAATAACAGGAAGAAACTGTAGGTGTAAAAGAGCAGGTCAACCCAGAGAAGGTCTGTCACAGAGTCCTGGGAAGTCCTGTAGATCTGCATGATACTGTTCTTAAATTGCACCAGGCATTTCTAACTGGTTACAATCAGAAACTAGGCCAGGCTACTGTTAGTCTCTCAGTTGTGCTGGGTGATGTTGCTAGACTAGGAATCATATCCAGGGATTGAAATAACAGCGCAAGCTGCTGACTGTGAAAAGAGTAATGGAATTGGAACCTAGAGAAAGTGGTGGTGAGATTGAAACAACGAGATGAAAGTTTGGAGGAGGTAGGCAGGAGGAAAGCTATCACAAGGGACAAAATGCAGCTGACAAAATCCCTTCTGGTAGGAATCATCTACTCCTAGTAGCAGCTGCCTTGTGGCTGAGTAGGGACACTCATTTTTTTTTAAGAATCCTAAATTCTTCAGGCAGGGGAGCAACAAAAAAACCCCACAACAAACTCTGTTTAAATGACAGGTAAACTCACACCACTTTTATTAATTAAAGAAGCCTTTGAAAGGACTGGCGAGCACTTGCTCCACAGAGCAAGGTCACTGCTGTTAGTGGCCACAGGGCTGGGTCCTGTGTGAAGCAGTTCAGCAATGTCATGGATGATTTTTGTTCTGACCACCTCCCATTTCCCTTGGGATCAAAATCAGCACAGCCTTTGGGGTTACAACTCCAAAGTACTACGAAGTGTCTAAACAAATCTGTATTAGAGAGTGTTGGATAGATGCAGAGCACCACAAGTGGATGTCCATCATGCAGTGATCATTTCCTACCAAAACTACAGCAGTTCATGCAGCACCTCTATTTTAATGTCAGATAGGAGAAACTGTGCTGAGGTTACCGAGCAGCCCGGGGGTAGCGTGGCTGCCCTCTCCCCCTCCCACGGAGTGGTCCTGGGGGGTGCCCCCATGGCCTGGGCTGGCCAGGGTAGGGTGCCCGAGTGCCCAGAGTCCGTGGCTGTGTCACAAACACTTGTGATGGTGACGTGAATGCTGCTCCTCTCCCGCTGGCTATGGGGCTGCCATCCAGGACTTCTCCTCTGCCTGGTTTCCTGGCAGGGCTGGTTCCATTCAGAGACTCCATTTTCTTGTCTAGAGCAAAGATTGTGAATGTTATTTTCTTGGGAGCAAACACTGCCTTTTGTCCTCTCCTCAATGCCTGCAGTTTCTTCTCTGTGCCATAACCAGATTGTTTGGGGATTTCTGTTTGAGCATCTGAGTGAAGAAACCAGGAATAAGACTGATCCCCCCCACTCAATAGCAAATATATGTCTCTGCTGCCCAAATCCTCTTTACAGGTTCTTACTGATGCATTTATAAAACATGATAATCCTACCAGCCATGCTTCTTCTAGGCACGGGGTGGTCTTGGGTAATTATTCCTGATTTTAGTTTTTATTTTCAGTGCACTCAAAACACTGCCAGCACTATTTCCATTTAAATGGATGCCTTGGGTCTGCTTTGGAGGGAATTTCTATTGGGTTACTCTGAACCTTCCAGTTTGTCTCAGCCCGTCTGAATTCAAGGGGGTTATGGTGGCAGTAGTCTGCTTTTCTCACCTGTACCAAGACAAAATCAAAATCTTTCAAGTGATTTTCACAAATGAGAGCCAGAGGCTCTGGCAGTCAGGAAATGGCTGGTTGAGATCAAGCCTGGAGGATCCATTTTCTTTGATAATACCCAGATCCTGCTGCTAATGCCTCCTCCTGGTTCTCTCTGCCCAGCCATGGACACCCACAGCAGAGCTTAGAGAATGCATTTATTTACCCTAAGACTTAACCCAATCCTGCAAAAAGTTTCTGCCTCATTCATGGTGGATTTTCCAATGAAAAGCTCAACTCAGGAAGCAAAAGTCTGACTCAACTCATCAGCCCTGAAACAACACTGAGTTTAAACATTGTTCCCAGAATAAATTGCTGGTTTCATGACCAGCATGGTTAATAGTTGGGGTGTGAATCATGATTTTGGATTACAATTCCCACTGTGACAAGCCTGTGTGAGATATAATCCAGTCTAAAAGTGTGTGCTTCCTGGGTGTCCATTGGCAGGTGGACTTCCGTGAGAGGACAAATCTGTGCTAATTATACTTATCCAATCCTTTGCTAAGGTGTATCCGTCCAGTTTCTCAATACTGCCCAGTAACTTTTGTTGCTAAGTAAGCCTTTTCAGAAGTGTTATGGGGAGATTGTTTAATTTTTACCTTCTGCTTGTTTGGAGGGGCTTTCAGTCTTTGTACTTGGTGTAAGTAAATCCTCCAGATCTTGCAGCATAGGGTTGGTACTGGCTTTGTTGTTTCTCTTGTTTTTCTCCTCTTCACGTTGCTGCATCAAGAAAAAACATTGGGTTCAGTTAAAAACTGCAGCTGTAATCTGAAAAACAGTGTTTGCCTGGCTAAGTGTTTGTTGGTATGAATGAATCTCTTTGCCAAGTTCAAAGTGCTGAATCTTGGTCCAGTGACCAAGTGTTTCCGGGAAAGAAAGTACATCCCAGGCAGGAGTGGAAAACAATGGCTCTGCTTCTGTTAGGGCAAAGCACTTGCTGATAACATAATTTAGATCTATCAGGCAGTCTGTGTTGCTGCTGCTACCAATCTATACCCTCAGTGTATTGGTTTGTTTTTAATGTGAGCCTCTTGTGAGAGAGGGTGTCAAGGGTAAATGCCAGAGGAAGAGGAAGAAGATTCAGCAGCATAGGGATGGGCTGTAGGGCTGTCTTTGGCTTTACCTGCATACATTTAGGGCTGCAAAATATTTTCTTCTGGATGGTAGAGGGAATCTGTACTTTTGGATAGTGCTAGGTCCTACTTTGTGATCCCTTTAGCCCTGAACTCCAGCCAGACTGAAGAAATAGACCAAGAGTGTAATAGACCAAGTGCCCCCAAGTCTGAGTGTGCTGTAGCACATGTTCAACTCTTGCAGTACCCAAGGATGCCCTTTGCACCAAGGCACTTAGTTTCAGCCATGTTGCATGAGTGATTAACTCTGAATTTGAGCATTTGAATGTAATTGATGGAGTTTCATTTCTCAGTGCTCACATCCTCACTTTTAATGTTGCACCAATCTCTGCTTTATGTGATGTTTAGCTTTATGCGGCACTGCTTCCTTGGCTTGGATCCTGTCCTGTGCCAGTAAAATGGCTGATACCAGTCCTTTGATGACACCACATCCTCTCCTGATGAAAGGCTTGGTATTTTGGGCACATCTATGTCATACAAAACAATGAGAGGATGGAGACCCACCAGAAAAGCTCTGGAGGAAACTGTTGTTGCCAAATCAGCACAAGCCCTGATACCAGGACACCTTTGCTGTTTCTCATTGAGACTCATTCTCTGAGCAGAACCTTGCTTTTGCAAGTATTCTTCTGCCAGACCTGGTTCATAATAGTTCAAAGGTCCTTGTATTATGGTCCTCTACATATTGCAACCTCTCCCAGTTCTGGACATCATGAGCTCCAAATCCTACCGTGCTAGTTGAAGTTGTTGCATCTGTCTATATGTTTCTTTTCCTGTGTGCACAGCAGAAACAGCCTCCTCTGTAAGGTGTTTTGAGAATCAGTGGTAAAAAAAAAGTTATTGCCCTGTTATTATTTATAGCTCTTTGCTTTTCAGCTTGTACAAAATCTGGCAGTGGTTTTGATGGGCTTATCATTGCTCCTGGCAAATCTCAGACACCAAAGCATTGCCTGAACTTTGTAGAAGAAGAACTTTGAACTTACTTCTGTAGATAGAAAGCACAGTTTACAGGAAAACCAACTGTAGTTCTGGTGTATGAAATAGCAGGCTATTATGGGATGTGATCACTCTGTGCAGCTAGACATTAAATGCCATCAGAAGGGACTGAACAGGCATAAAAGTCATCTTCTTGTGTCACCAGTGTGTTCAGAAGTGAAGAGCAATTTAAAAGCATATGCTACGCATCAGAATTGAATGGCAGGGTATTTCAAAGGTGGCTTTGCCAGATCAATACCTACCATTTGCATTTTCTTCTTCAGCTCTGCATTGGCGCGCTGATACGCTTTAGACACAGCATTCAGGTAATAGATTGTGAGGCTAGGAAAGAAAAAAGGTTGCTGTAGTGACAGGATCAGGGGAAAGTTTCCCAAGGAGGGAACATGTAATTTTTGCTTACCATCTAATTTCCCCCCCAGCTGTCTCCAAACTTCTTTTAGAAGCTCAAAGTTTAGGAAAAAATTTGGGCTTCCTGTGGCATGGTTAGCTGAGACAGGCTGAGCCCATCCAAAGCTCAGTTCTGCTCAAACAGAAGAAAAATGACCAGCCTGCCCTTGTGCTTCCACTTTGGCTGGCCATGGGCTCCCTCCACTTCCTTTGCACCAACCTTGGGGAAACCAGGCACCATCCTTGAGACCGAACTGCCACCAGCCAACACAGGGACCTCAGGAAAAACTAGGAAACTGGGGAAATAGTGGTAGAACAGGGCCTTGATGCCTCTCCTAAAAAGCAGTGCTCAAGGAACAGTCCTCCTTCTCTCTTTTCCCGGACTAGCTGCATCCTGTATCCCTGGATGGGGCCTTTGAGAGTGAGCAGAGACTGAGGGCAAGCAGAAGCCAGGATGGAGCAGGGCTACTGGCTTTTGTTTTGATCCTATCCTCTCCAAAAAGGGCATGCCAAAGCCGGGGAAAACTGAGCCAAGCTGGAGGGAACTGAAAGGCAAGCAGGGATGGGAGAGGGTGTGCTGGCTGCCAGCCTCTGGCACACAGGGAAGTTTGTGCCTTAAAACATGTCCATGTGTCTGGGTCTGTCTCACCACCTCTGACACTCACCAGCCAGTAATATTTTGGTAGTAAAAAATTGTCTACCCCTGCTTTTGTGGAGTGCATTTATTTTTCTAGGTTATAACCATCATCTGCTCAGTAACTCCAAGTCATTCCCAGGAAAAGCACCAGCTGCTCTGTTCACTGCTAGAGTTGTTTGCGGTTTTTTTAAATAAAGCAGGAGATTCTCTTATAAAGGAAAAATAAGGTAGGAAATAAAAAAGGTTTCCTGGCAGTTCATAACCCATGTGTGTGGTTCCAGCCCAGGTTCAGCAACCTCAAACCAGACTCAAGGATTTCATCAACTGAGTGCCTGATCCTAAGCCCATAAAGGCTTGTTGGTTTCCAGGTGGGAGATCAGGAAGCAGTGCTTAGGATTGCCTTTCTTGAAGCTTTTTACAGGGGTCTGCCTAAAGGAGGCACATTTGCTTCCTTTTGCCTAACATAAACCCAAAACTCAGTCTTGGTGTCCTGGGTTCTCTGTCCTGCAAGTCCTCTTGGAATTTTTTTTCTTTTTGTTTGTCTGTAAAGAAGTGACAGCTTTATTTCTTCCATGTTCTCAAGCTCATTGCCTAGAAAATACTACTTTGTAATCAGGACTGTGAATAAGAATGGTGTTGATAACACACTGTTGTTTTGCATTTTGCTAATTCTTGTTTATCCTAAGTCAAGGAAGGACCTTTGCCTCAAGCTCTGCCAGTGAGGAGGTGCACAAAAGAAACTGGGAGGGGGCATAGCTGGAACAGGTGACCCGAGTGACCAAAGGGATATTCCACATCATAGAACATCATTCCTGGCATATAAACAGGGGAGATACCTGGAACAGGAGCTAATCTGGTTTGGTAAGGGGGGTCTGGCATTGGTCAGTGGGTGGTGAGCAAGTATATTGTGTGTCACTCATTTCCACCTTTTTATTATTATTATCATTTACCATTATTTCTGTATTTTACTTTGATTTTGATTATTAAACTGTTCTTATCTCAATCTACAAGTTTTTGCTTTGATTTGCCTTCTCATTCCTCCATGGGGGAGAGAGAGAAAGGAGGCTGAGCAAGCAGGTGGGTAGTGCTTAATTTCCAGCTGGGTTTAAACTATGACACCCTTACACCCCTTCTCTCTGATGTATTGCTTCCCCAGTTCTGGGGTGAGTGTAGGTCACTCTCCTTTTCTGACCTGCACAGGAATTTTAATTTTTTCTCCCTTCTTGATACAGTAAAATGCTTCTATCTTCTGCCAGGAAGCTCTACTTGAAATCCTACTCTCGACCTGAGTGGGATTAGGTTATGTTCCCCTGGGCACAATATCTTCCATTCTTCTTTCTCTGCATTTCCCATTTCCCTTGTCCTTGGGCAGTTAGAAGCAGGACAGTAAGCTTGACACCCATGTCACTCACTGGACCCCATCATTGTTTGGAACCAGGAGCTAAGAACTGAAATATATAGAAGATGCATTTTGGATTGCACCTGGAAAAAAGAGAAGGGGTTATCATGGCTAGAGAAAATTACTTAATTCAGTCCATAGAAGTGGAAAACACTTTTTTTTGAGAGGCTGCAATCAAAGTCAACAGACTGTCCATTTACGATCCACCTGTTGCTTTTTGTAGAGGCTATTTTTAGTTAGGCTGGATTGTAGGTTGCCTTGCTTTGAGAGCTTCTGGCTCTCTGTTCATCAGGACTAAATGAAGCTTTTGCATTTCCCTGGTTTCAATCTCTTGCAAGACTGGATGGAGTTCATTGTAAGGACTAGCTTCAGCTTAACTCTGTCTTCCTGTCAGCACCACAGCAGAAGGTGAAGATTTTCAGAGACAAGGCAGGAAAAAAAAGCCTTAAGAAACAACCTTGTTTGGTCGCTGTGATTTTGTCTGGGATTATCACAGGCAAGGTGAGAATGTAGATAACAAGCAGTGCCTCTGCATGACACCCAATGCTCTTGGGACATGTGAGAGCTACTGCCAAGGGGCTGTGGGTCTGACTGGTCCAGCCACCCTGGGGGAAGCCACTTCTTTAGGGCTGTGGCTCTCTTGGGAGCTGAACAGCTAGAAATCACAAATATGTAATACATATAGGCCATGCAGGCAGTGTATCTGGGTGGAAAGTGAGGATGTTTTAGGTAACGTGGACATAAGGTTGGTTCTCAGAGGGGAATCAGGGCAGGGACAAAACGGTGTCTCAAGGAGAGATGGACTGATGGTAAGACCGTGGTGTGGGAAGAGCCAGCACTGGGAAGGTGTGATAAAAGGGGTCTCTTCAACAAATAAACTGAATTTGTGCTGTTACTTGTCCCAGATGTCAATGGAGGAAAAGGTGGGAGATTGTCACTGGAAAAAACCATTATTTTTCAAAGGTATTGCTCTTTCCCATCAGCTTTTTTTGAGGATTACATCAAAGCCTCAGAAACCTGGCCTGCAGCCCTTTTGTAAAGGTGGCCCATTTGAAGTGTTCTGCAATCTTCATTTTGTGTTTGCAATAGCATCTGCCAGTGCTGCTGTGAAGCCCACAGGAACAGAGTGTATAATTCAATAATATGCTTGGCCATGCTAGGGATCTGTTGGGAGACTTCTTGTCTTCTGCACATACCTGATCTGATTTGTATCTGCCTGTACAAATTACAGAACCTGATCATCCTTTTTAGTTTAAAATGAGTAAGTAGTTTGAGGCAGATAGAGGGCTGACATGTCATTATCAGTTTAATTAGGATTTTTTTCTCAGGTTGTTCATATAAGAAACTTTGATTGGAACTTGTAACTGATACAATTTAATGGCATTACCTTCAGAGTACCTACTCAGGATGGAGCATCACGGTGCCCACAGGCAGCAGTGCTGGGTCAGCCCAGAGGCTCATCTCCAGAGTGTGTGGGTACCCCAGAAAGAGTCAGAGCAGGAAGTTCTGTATGTAACAGGCTCCCCAGCTTTCTCCCCTTTTCCCACTAATTAGTCTGAAGTGCTCAGAACTACCTACAGAATTTGGCCACAGCCCTCCTACTCATTTTGATAGCTATGGAAAGCCTCAAGAACAGTGCCAAAAATACATTTTCAAAAAAGAAGGAGAACTAATCCTAGTACTGCTGAAGGTGCTGGGGATTTAAGTCTCATTTCAAAGCTTAAATGATCAAATGGCACTAAAACAAATACCAGATGTATTATTTGGAAATTGAAGGAGTAAAACCCCTCAAACCCAAACAAAGCTCACAACTCTTCATATTTTTGGAACATGTAATTTTTGCATGCCCTGTCTTGGCTGTGTTCTAAATACCACCAACTGTGACAGAAATTGCTTCTCCAAAAGGCACCAGCCTGAGACTGTCCATTTATTTCCTGCTGGCTACAGAAAATTTTTCATATGGAAACTGTGACGGCTTTGATATCTACAAGGCCTCTGTCAGCAATGCATTTCATCTACAAAGTTGTGTTTAATTGGGTCAGGTAATTAAATTTTGGAAAATTGGGTTAGGCAAAGGTAAGGGGGGTAGGGAGCCTGTGTCTGCTCTAATACATGCTGTTATCTCAGCAGAAGCTGTGTTTAGACCTGACTAATAGGCCAGAATTTTTTTTTCAACCTTCTCCTCCAAGCCAGGCATATAACATTGCAAGGAAAACTTACACCATGAGGAGAATTGCAGGTATGATCAGTCCTGGATTTGCCACATAGCTGAAGATCTTGGCAACAAAAAGTGGAAAATCGAGCTCAATGGTCTCTTGAATGACATCATACATCCTTTTCTTTCCACTGGAAAAAGAAATGACCAGTTAAGGAGTGTAGATATCTCCTGGAGGGACAAATGGCTCATAGTCTTATGGTGCTAAGTAGCATGTTTCACCTCTCTTTCAGTGAGCATCAGCTCGCTATTGGCTACCAAGGAGTTTTAAACGCCTTTTAAATTACCTACTGGTCCATTCATTCCTTCCCCCTCTCCCCTCGTTGATTATACAAATAATCTTTTCTAGGCCAACTTGCTCCTGGAGTCAATACATTTATTTCCACACTTGACTCCTTTATGAGTTCTGACTATTTACCCATCTGTAATAGATAAAACCCTACAGACTGCAGTAACCACGTATTTCTGATTAATATCTTGTTAAGTATGGCCTTTTCATGGTAGAGATGACTTCCCATATGCAGTCCTGCTTTCTGAAATAATGAGCCAACATGAAGAGCTGCTAAGTAATGACAAAAATAGCAAGCTGTGATTATTGCTTAATAGGAGACTCAGTGAAAGACTAATTTCAAACAGGATTGACAAAGCAGATGAGAGTATTCTGTATGAAAGGAGAAAAAAATCTGTAAAGGGCTGGATTATGTAATTGACCTTCTTCTCTCCCCAGCATCTCTGGGTCTGGGAATTCAACCCTATCAGTGCTACTCCTCCCATTTAGGCTTGGTGCCTCCTGGAAGCTTGCAGGATTCCAGTCAGAAGGGTGTTGGACTCAGTCTTGATGATGACAGTCAATAAAGAAAACTTGGATAAACAGTATCCCAACCTCATCAACTGCCAGGAGCTCAGGAGAGCTGAGCTTTCAGTCGAGCTGCCAAGGGTCTGAATCAGGATGAGTGGCTTTTGAAGGGTTGATTGGGAATTGAAATAGCTCTTTCACATTGCAGATTAGTCATCTCCAAATGATAGTGTGCATGCAACAAGTTACTTGTCAGATCTTCTGACATAACTCGTTGACACCTGTCCTTGTTATAGAACTGAGGGTATTTCGGTCTCTTGCCTTTCCCCTGAGTCTTTTAGTTTTCTGATGTCATCCTCCGTCAGCAAGCAGATAACCTAAAACAGTGCATCTACAAGAACAATTTGTTCCAAGCTGGCTCCTTGCTGAGTCAGATTCAGCAGGCCCAGGAAATGGCATTATTCAATCAAATTAGACTTTATTGGCATGTTAATCCAGTCCACTGAATGCTTTGTGCAGTGCTGATTCTGTCCTAACTAAAAGAAAAAAACCCAAAACCCCACAACATTTAAAAAAACCCAAACACCAAAAAAAAAAAAAAAAGGCAACAATTTTACAGGCTCACCCCTCTCCATTTCCTGCTATTTGTCAGCTAAAGTCAACATTTAAAATACTTCTCATGCTGTGGGAGTTTTTTCTCTATGAAGGAGACTCATTTTGTTTCCACATTATTCCAACGAGCCTTAGGGATCCTCCCGTTGGGCTTTTTTACTGGGGGCTGCACCTTGCTGTCCCACCCCTGCTGTTCTCTGGTGCTTTCATCAGTGTGTGGGGAAAACACTGGGAACCATGTAGCAGGGGAGAGCAGCAGACAGGAGCAGGTTCAGTGCTCCCAGCTGACTCTTTACACCCCATAGCTGGACATGACCCTTTGCCTCACATTGCTAAGGATTTAAACATTTTGCCATCTCTGCTGGAGTCCAGTCTTTCTAACTTCATGAAAATAATCCCAAGTACCAGAGAACAAAAATGTCCTTTTTAATGTGTTGGTAGTACCTGAAAGGTCCACAGTCAAAGGAGGGAGGCAGGGACATGATGGTGTAAGCCACAGGTAGGAGGCTGAGGAAGAGGATCAGCAGCAGCAATCCCATGTAAAAATTGTTAGACTTGGATGCTTTGAAGACTCTTTCATGAGGGACATTGCTACTCATAACAGCCCAGCACTGAAAATACATGGAGGTTAATAAGCGCAGCACGTTTATACCCACGAGCCCTGGTGCGTAAAAGGATCCCATCCTGAAAAGGAAAAGAGAAGGACAGGCACTGTTTTTTGACAGACTGGAAGGTTTATTCTTTTCAAGAACAGAAAAAGAGGTGTTCGTGTGGTGGCAAGTTTGTTCACAAATGAAGTCTGAGCGGGCTGATAGGCGCTATCCCACAGTATAGAAGCCACCCGCATCCATAGGGTATGGTTATGGTATGGTCCCCCTCACTGAGGACCAGCAAGGCCTCAGACTTCTCAGGGGTTGCAAAGAAAGTTTTTCAGTTTGGGACAAAAATTTCTTGGTCAGAAGGGAAAATTTCTTGGTCAGAAAAAATTTCTTGGAAATAGCTTGGAAAATGGTCAGGTGAATGTAACCAGCGGAGAGAGACACATGTTCATTGTTAAGCACAGAAAGCCAATCAGTCAGAAAAACCAGAACTCAAAGGTTTATCTAGTTGGCTCAGAAGCTTTCTAACCCCACTAACAGGTTTTCTAAATAACATGAAAAATAATAAAAAAAGGAAATATCTTACCAAATCATTCCCTGGTTGAAAACCAGACCCAAAACGTTGCCGCTAATGTCAAACTCTGCATAGGACGGCTGTATGGAGGAAGAGAGGAAAGTGTGTTGTTGCTAGAGGTACCTGCTATTGTTTTCTGCTGGGTGTATGATGCTTACTTAAAGCTGGCAAGCAGGGATTCCTGGGAGGGCTCCTGCTGCGTGCACACTGCTTGAATGACCAGCAGCAGTGTGGGGAAAGCAGAGCTGGACCTACTGCACCATGGGCTGCTGCTTCTCTCTTGGCTTGCTGAAAATTGGAAAGATGTATGGGGGTCCTCAGAGCTGCTCTGTGTTTCTCTCCCTTCTAATATGACACCAGCTGTGAGCATGGCATGGGACTACATTTAAACTCCAGCTGGTGCCTGGCTATGGACTTACAGTTCCAGCCTGGTAAAATATTGAATCTTGAAGCAGTGATAATTATGAACTGGAAGGTGAATGCTGTGCTGGATTATGTCTGTGTCCCTGGGCCCACACTGCTGAAGAACAGAAACAGAGGGCAAAGGGAGAGAAATATGAGGGAATGTATGACCTGATGGGTATTTGGTGGCATTTTACTCTGTGCCAGCTGATAGCACATATAAAGCAGTATTTTAGCTGTCTGATGTGGGTGCTAATGGTGGCAGTACAGGCTGATCTGATATCTTGGCAGTATTTATTGTTTCATAAATTATTATTTTGTTAGATTTTCCTATGATGAAGCTATTTCTCCTATATATATATATACTTCTGTGCACACAAAACTCAGGTGATTTTTGGCAGGTGAAACTATGTGTAAAGATTTTCTTGTTCTGTTTCCTTGAAAAAACCTACTTTTTTTTTCAACTGCAATGCAGAGAACAGAATTCTAAGAAATGATAAGTGATGCTCTTTTACTTTATACTTAATTTACTTAATTTACTTTATACTTTCAGCATTTACTTAATACTGTCAGCAGTTCATAAAGTTGAAGTTTAAGATGTTTGTGCTTTATGATGAAAACTCAAGGGGAGCCTAGTCAGAGTCTTGCTTAGCTAACTGCTCACAGCTTTGGGAAGGGATGGGTGTAAACATTGTTTTCTTTCTTCCTTTGATTCTGGTCCATTTCTACTTTAAATCTTTAGTTAGAGGTTAACATTGACTTATTTTTGGCATGAAAATGAAGGCAACTTTCATTGTCTGCTGTCCCCTGCCTTGAGTATTCCTATGTGAGAAGGCTGGGCTAAATAAGAGACGTATTCACAATGTGCATTAGAAAAACACATATAAAATTGTTCTGGTGTCCATGGCTAGGCTGGGTTAGATGGCTGTCACCAAACCATCTTTGCACAAGCAATGGAAGTAATTTCATGCTGCTTGGCTGCTGGGAGAACCTCCCTAGGCCACCCTGGGAAATGTCCTCTGCCTCCCTCAGAAGAAATGCAAAGAGCTCCACAAGCAGCAAAATGCCTGTTGTGCCCCACCTGCCCATCCTTGACCAAAGTCCTCCTCTTTGCTCTTCTCCAGGTCACTCCTGGAAACCCTCCCAGCTAGGCAGTGGGTGCACTGATCTGCTCATAATCTTGCAAGGTATTTTCATCTCCATCTGAATCCACCTGCTTTTGTTTCCTCTCGTGTGAATCAATGGACTTCCCTCCACCCCTCCATTATTTTCTTCTGTGTTTTGTGTAGCTCCAGTACTGACTGCTTTGGCAGCCTTTATGAATACCAGAGTTCAGTGCTGTTGTGTGTTACACACACATGAGAGGGGAAGGAAACGCTCCTTGATCCACTGCAGCAGACGAAACACCAGTTTCCAGCAGTGATCAGAAGACACTGCTGTGAGAAAAGCAGATTCCTGCCTGCAGGGTGGGCTACAAACATGAAAGTCTGGGACTTCGAAGAGGAATGTAGAAAGGCCCAAGGTTTTGGGGTTATAACAACTGAATGAACACTGGATTATTTCTTTTTTAAGTCAGCTTCATGCTTTAAAGTTCTCAGGTGGGGGGGAGAACTGCATTTTTGTAGAGTTCTTACTGGGATAGAGCTGACTGACCCAGAAAAATTATGCATAGACTATGAACACCAATTATATTATCAGGCAAGAGCAGATGGCCATTGGAAGCATTCAAAATTCATTTGTAGTGTTTGACCAAATGGCCCTAAATTATTTTTATCTTCTCAGCTCTAAGATACTGACTTGGCTAGAAGATACTTACAAATCCAGCCTCTAGGTCCCAGCACCAACAGTAATTCACAAATCTGACAAAGCAAGCTCGGATGAAATCTCCTACCAGAATGGTTATGTAGGTCACCAGGATATCAGACACAGTGAGCCTCACGAACTCCTGCAATTTAAAAGAAGGGAAAAAACCCATTTAACTCCTATAATTTCAGTAGTGCATTCAGGACTTTATTTTTTATTAAGCCATTTGTCTTTATATGACAGTAACCTTCGGAAAAGCATGCCATGAGCAAACTCCCTGCCTGTTTTCAAGCACTGGGCAGTGCCTAAGCTTTACCTCTGTGCTTTGGAGCTACAAGCTCTTTTAAAGCTGTTAGACCTGATAGCTGCTGCTGGCATTATTGACTGCTCTGCATGCTGTGACAGCATTGAAAGTGGGAGCAGAATGCTAATGCTGCAGTAGTGCTGGTGTAAAATACACAGATGCTCACAGTTGTTTTGATTGTAACTCTGGAATGGCTCAGCTCTGTAGCATTTATATCGACTCCTAAGAAAATTGTTCAGATGTAAACAGGAGCTGTGTGTAAGTGTAGAGAAAGGTGATGTGCGAGACAAGGAAGATAAAATTGCAGACAGAAGGAAGACTCATAGGGTGGAAATAACTGGTGTCCCAAGGATTCAAAAGGAAAGACATGTACAAGAAGGGTTTTTAAAGTCTGAGGCGGGGAAACAAAGAGCTGCTGAATGACAGCTCAGCTGCACCAAGGAGTGACACTGAGGAGTGACAGTGGCTAGTTGTCGCCCTGGTTTTACAGGGCCCCATAAGTTGTAACATTGTAGCTGTAGTTCCCATGCTTTTCTGTAAACATGGTCCTTGTTTTTCTTAACCTGCCGGAATTGTTTTGCACTTGTGGAATTGTTTTTCATTCCTTTCCCTGGGGTGGAGAAAGATGATTGACCATATCTTTGTCCTGTAAACCTTCAGGGGTGTTGACCCTTTTGACCAATCCTTGATTGTCTTTAGAAACGTATAAAATTAGGTAAATAAAGAAGGGCAGGGCTTTTGGTCGGTCCTGCCTGGAGATTCCACTGCTGCTCTGAGACCCGCGTGTTTCTTCTGTTGCCAGCTGTGCAACAGCTAGTCTTTTCCCACATGACTGAGAATCTTTTGGCTTGTGAAGACCCATAGGTGTGCACAGGAATGCATAGCCTTGTAGTTTGGCAAGCCCTAACTATCTCTGTCAGCCAGTAAATGACTGCTTTTACTTTTTAAGTTGTGCATAGTCTGGCTGCAGATCTTCCTGGTGCAAGGTAAATGTTGCAGGGTGGATTTGTGTGGTTAAACTCTGAAGACTAGGGGGCCACCCTGCCTGCCTTTCAAGAGGATTACTTTTGCCTGAATCTGCTTTCATCCCAGAGCCTCACGATGCAGTATGCATTGGGACATGTCAGGAGTTCCCTTGAGGCAAATCCTCTAGCTGGGTTTTATGCCTGCACCAAAGCCTCTCTGGAACCAGTGCAGCAATAAATGGAGAAGAGAGGTTTGCTTCAAAGGCACAGTCATGGTCTGAACCAGAACATGGTGCAGGCCTGGCTGCAGACTGCCTGGCCTTTTGTGCTCTTCACAGCCAGTGCCTCAGAGCTGTGCATGCCCTGGTTGCTTCCAGCTAAGGATTTCACCACCATGCCTTGAAAACCATGGCCAAGGACTTGTATGGCCTTGGTAATGCTATATGAGAGTGGGGGAAAGAGGTGCTGTTTGTGAGGAAAACTTCAAGCCTGGAAATGCTGAAGACACAAACGAGAAAACCAGAAATGAACCATCCCAAACCAAAACAGAGACTTGCTACATAATGAATTTCTTACGATGCCAACAGTTGTCTCCCAGCAGGGTCCCCTGGGCACGTCTGCAGGGTCAAGGGGAGGTGGGGTGACTGTGCTGTCATTCCCTGCAGATGAGTTGTGGTAACTAAGCAGTGTCCAGTGTGTGATGTTTTTTACCACATCCTCTTCCGCCAGCTGCAATGAAGAGACGCCCCCCAGGCGAAACCATCAGAAAAGAAAAGTCCTAGTGGACATGTCTGAAGAAATTCAAGGCACTGAGTTCCTCCCTCCTCCTTACCAGTTACCACCCCTTGTATAAACATCTGCATACAACCGAGTTACAGTGCTGGCTACAGCACAGAAACCCGTCCTTTGCCAGGAGCAGGGGAGCTGCAGCTGAGAGCAGGTCAAGGCTCCATGAGTTTTGGGGAGCAAGCAACCTGTTCCTGCACGTGGAGGAGTCAGGCCTCCTTCAAGAATACTGTATGTAGACATAGCCTTCATCCAGTCCTCCTCCTTTGCATTATTAACAATTCTTCAGGGCAGAGCAAACTGCCTTGATTCCTCTAATTCTTCTCAGCTTAAAACAGAGTAATTTTTTCTGTGGATAAGTTCGACGTTTATCCTTTCCTGCAGTTATCTGCCCACAACATGCTACTAGGATAATGTTAAAGTGGGGAGGCGGGGGAAAAGGATTATAAACTGTATCCTCAGGGTCTGCAGTAATAGAAATTGCAAACAGTGTCAGATGGAGAAAAAAATAGAATTACCCTAACATGCTGTGATTATAGGAAGACAATAACTATGCTCTTTACAGGGCTGTGAAGAGAAGCCGGAGATTCAGCTTGGTGAGTCTCCCTGGGGCACTGCTCAAGAGGACTGGGGGCAGAGCAAGCACCTGCTGCAAAGGGGGTGATTGTCCCTGCTGGCTGTGGGGGCAGGTTGTGTTCACCCTCAACTCTAGGAAATGCTGTTTGACTGTGGCTTTTCGGCTCAGCTCTTACTTTTTCGTTGACATCATCCATCAAGGCCAACAGAAAGGTGTAGAGGTTTCCCAGGAAGAGCGCAAAGATCCGCCCCAGCTGCCATTTCAGCCCAATGCGGGGGTGGTAATTTTCTAGTGCAGCAATGGTTTCAAACAGCGGAGGGCAAAACATGCCCAGCAAGGACATCACAATTTCAACCTGCCGCACGAAGAAAACAAGATGACTGCTAATAGTAACAACAGTGACTATCTCACTTTGAGCAGAGCGGGAACTGACGGCAACTGGTTGGGTATTTCTGAAGGATTTATAAAGGGGAGGGAGTCAAAGCAAACTCAGCTTCTGGCTTTGCTTAGCGTGCAGCCAGCACAGGGCCGGGTTGCACGACTTGCTCTTGCAGCAGCACTTTTGCTCTTATCTCAAAGGGATGAGCTCCAAAGAATTTGCTCCCTGTCAGTCTGGACTCATGAATATTTAGGTTCCTCAAGTACCTTGCAGTACTGCTTGCATCAGCTCCAAGGTTCTTATTTTAGTTTCAGAGGAAGCGCAAAACTTGGCTTGTGTGCATGAAGATAATTAGTCAATGCTAATGTTTATTTTCCACGTTCAGCACCTTTGCTTTTGCAGAAGGCATTTACAGACTTGAACGGAAGCACGTCAAGATCTCAATTTTGCAGCTCAAGAAAATATGTCCTAGTGGTGTCTTTGTTGCTCTTTATCATGCCAGATACTAAGTTGTACTGTGGTCAATGAGGTCAATGGCCAGTCAGGGTTTGCTCAGGTATGACTTAAAGGCTCTAAATTTTTTTATAGCCCTACAGATCCCATGGCCTGCAGAGGACTGCATCTGTGCAGGTGCAGGCAGTCTCTGACTCCTCTTTGTGCTTTTCTTTCCAGAAGAAGTAGCAGTGTTTAGGACTGTATTTGTTCAGATCTCACATTATCACCAGGAAAGGGTCAGACATAAAATTTTTTTTTAATAAGATATTTTTCTTTGGGAAAGGTCCATAGTGATAAAGCATTTTTTAAGCAAGCGCTGTTTTTCTAAAGTTTTCTGATGGAATTTTGAAAGCGCATGGCTTTGAATTTAATTTGGCTTTGATACATAAATACATGATAATGTGGTAGACATTGAAATTAAGCCTTTCCATAGGTTGACATTTTTTTGGGGGGGTGTGTGAAGAGCTTAAAGATTTGAGCTTCTCATTCCAAAATCAAACACAGAAAACTTAAACAATTGAAAGTTTTTTGTAGGTTCTAAAATTTTATTCCCATTATTCAAGGTGGATGACAAAGACTTGATTTTAGAATTATGAGTTATGGACATTTCTAACACCCAGAGAGCTCTCTAGTACAACTGAGTTTGTAAGTGTTAATATGCAATTTGATTCTTTAGATGGAGGTTGGTGTTAAAAGTGCTGAAAAGCCATTGGCTTTTATTGTGATTTATTATTAAGAGTATTTTCCCTTCTCTGCAGGAGCTGGTAATCTTCCCCAGGAACTTTCAGTGAGATCAATGTGCATTGCAGCTACAACAAGTGTAAAGGTGCTGCAGGGGACTCCTGGGCCCTGACAGGGAGTCCCTCTGTCTTGGATGCTGTCCTCAACCTGTGGCAATGATTATGCTGATGTCCCATGAAAATTATCCCAGCAGAAAACTGGAAGCAAAATTTCCTTACCTCATTTCTTTCATACCACCCAACATTTTGCATTTTGGAAAATGTCTGGGAGCGTTTCACCACAAAATAAATGAGGTAGCCACTCCCACACAAGCAGCATATGATGAGGACATTGGCCAAAACCCGCAGGAACCTCCTCAGGTGGATATTCTCATCCTTGTTGCTTTCTTGCTCATCTACAATAGACTCCTGAAAAAGACAGGGGTGTTCAAGAAATTGGAATGGATATCCTGCAGCACCGAGCATAAGGTGACATCACAAGTCTTTGCACCCTACGAAATGTAATCTTCTGCTATTCTGGCTATACCCAGGGGACTGCACTCTAAATTAATACAAATCCTTTTAAAAGCCGAAGAAAGGGAGTTAGGGAAGCGGGCCACAGAATCTGGAGCTGCCATGGATCAGCACCATGCCCTGTTCATACGGACAGGTGCTGAGCAGGTATCCAGACGTCCCCTTACATCTCTGCCATTGGTAGGTGCAGGGAGTGTCTCCAGGAGCAGGCAGAGGACAGTTAGGTTTACCTTGAAGCTGGTGGTGATGGATGCAAACTTGTTGTCTGCTGTCTCTGGGTTGCCAATGAGGTAGTCCCAGCTGGTGAACATTTTCCAGCTGAAAATGAAGTTGTTATCGTCCCCGTCTGCCGTGCTTTCGTTGGCATTGCGTGCCATCCTGCGTAGGAATGTGTGCAGGGACAAGGTCAGACAGTGTTCCACAGAGCTGAAGGATTCAGCTTTGCAAAGCTTGGGTAAAATAGAGTGGGGCAACCATTCTTGGGGTTCGGGAATGGCTAACATGTGCCATTGGATTTTAGGTCTAAGGAGGACTGAACTTTAGGGCCACGCAGGTCTTCTATTAAAAACAGTGATACAGAGGAAAACTGGCACAGGTGGTTAAGGAGGATAAGGGTTGCTACCACCAGCTGGTGCATGAAGGAAGCTATTTATGGCATTTCTGAGTTCTAGGCTGCAGTATGTGATTATGGCTACCTTTAGTTAGTTAAATTTAGTCAAAACCCACTGGTGCTGTCCAATATACCCACGGCAGCACAAAGTTTTAGTGAGACTTCACTTGCTGCACAATGCCGGAGCCAAAGACCTTGCAAAATGTCATGCAGGGAGAGAAAAAGGATTATGCTTGTTAATCAGCATAGGAGCAGATATGACTTCTGCTGTTTCCTCTCTATTATTTGATCCCTGAAATCCTTCTGTAAGTCCCCCTAGAGTTCCTAGCACTAGTCCCTCAAGGCAGGCAAGACAACAGATGCTGCAATTTCATGGCAAATGTACAGCAAATCCCCATGTCCCACTCCAGCCAAGGGCTCAAGAGGCTCTTTCTGCTGCACAGCAATATGGCCTGTTTCAGCAAGCGATACAAATCCATGGGCTTATTCTTTCTTTCAAAGAAAGGAAGACCTTTTCATGGCGTGTCCTTCAGGCAGAGATAGAGGGGACTATTTTTTTATTTTTAAAATATAGAGACAATTTCAGCACTGACAAGCGCTTTGGCTGCATCCTCAGTGCCCTGAGGATGCTGTGAGAGCCTCACTGGTGTTTGGGGACAGTGCACAAGGGGCATAGATATTGTGGCCACTTTTAAACTCCACTGATTCGTTTAGGGACTCATCAAATACAGTCTGGGTGAATTTTGCAGAGGGGCAATGTCAGCTGCACTTACGATCTTATAACAACCATCAGGCTGTAGCCAAACACGCTGATCCCAACCATGAAATATGCCATGGGCAGCCTGTATTTCAGCCAGCCGATTGTCCTCTGGTTGTTGTAGTAGCCATAAAAGAGCGCTGAATATTTGATGTAGCCCTGGAGGTAAAGCAAAAGCAATCCTGCGTAAGCTGTGCAGCTTTTCTTCTGCAGGAAAGGGGTTTCTAGAGAAAACTGAAGATTTAAAACAAGGAAAAGCAACTTGGAAAAGTTCTCAGGGTCTCATTCTTGTCTGTTTGCTGCCCTGGCACCTTTGAAAGCCATCTTCTTAAGAATTTATCTTCCCAAGAGAGGGAGAGCATGTCAGAAAATAGTGGCTTAAAACTAGAATGTAGTTTTGATCCATCACTCTTTCATCCCTCCCAGAAAAACATCCTTATGGCTCTTTGTGGCTGTAGCCCACCTGCTTCTCTAAGCCAATAATCAAACACTCAGATCTTGTAGAAAAGCTGTAGCAAAGGGCCTTCCCACCACGATATGAAACTTTTCCTTTCAGGTAGGAGGCAGCTGATGCTCAGTGCCTTGCAGATTTAGTTACTTTTACTGGCTGCCACCTGCAGAGCAAATATAACTAAAGAGTGAAATCAAAGCATTACTTTCCTGTGGAAAGCAGAGCTCAGACACAATATCAACCATGTTGTCTCAAGTAGATCTGTTTTTTGCTGTGCAATCTGTTAGGCATTCAACAAGCGTGCAGATCACCTAATCCACATGAACAATCTCCCTGTTTTTCTGTCATATCTCATCCAAGCTGATGTGTATTATTGCACATTGTGCTTCTCTGTTTTTTGCCCCTTGTCTTTCAGCTCCTGAGTTAAGTGTATTTAATCAGTCTGGCTGTGATAGTTGAGCAAGCTCCCCTCTGATCAAGCCTTTGGAAAGACAACTTTGGAGCTCATAGCAGAGTCTGTACAATGGGTCTTGTTTAGAGACATTGAATGGTTTACATGTAAAGGAGCTTGTGGAGGCTGTCCAGCCCAGCTGCCCACTCAAAGCAGAGCCAATTGCAAAAGGAAGTGTTGTGGCTCAGGGCTGTGTCCAGCTGAGGTCTGAAAATCTCCAAGGATGGAGATCCCATGACCTTTCTGAGACTTTCTTCTGGTGTTTGACCACTGTCACTAATCAATTAAACTAAGCTCCCCAAAACTCTAAGCTTTTTATTCCTAACCTAATACAAGTTTTGGTAGCCCCAGGTGCCATGGAAACTGAATTTTTGCCCTGCACAAAGCTCAGTGACACAGGTCCAGGACTACTCTGCCTGAGTTTCTACCAGTGCAGCAAGCCTGTGGCTGGCACAACACAGCACAGCTGCCTGGGCCTCGTAGCCTGTTACACACAATGTCTGCTGGGGAGGTGTGGTGGAGGAAAGCCTTGGAAAATATAATGTCCCTGGAAGGCTCTAGTGAAGTTTGTTTCTCAGTCTGTAATTCCAAACCTTTGTCTTTCTGATTCATCAGATGCCAGGGACTGAAAAATGAGTTTCTCTGCTCACATTATCCAGTATGTTCTTTAAACTCCATTTGTGAGACATAGTGTCTTGTGTCCAAGAGAGATTTATTCCTTTCTACTCCTCTAGAAATCCGTGATGTGAACTCCTTGTTGCCAAAGCATACATCTCCCCAGCTCCTCTCTCCTGAAAGGTATTTTTCAGGATAACAGTATTGACTCTTCATTTATGCCTTTTCTGATATATATTTCCCCCCTGCACCTCTCCTTAGAGCATGCTGGAATGAGCCTCTACTAATTTTCAAAGGGCAAACCTCTGCAAAGGGCCTCATTTGACATCTCCTGGCTGCAGAGGGGGTTGGTGTACAGTGTTGTCCCATAGCTGGGGATGCTTCTCGAGCTGGAATGATTGCTCCCTGATGCCAGACAGCAAGGGAATGGGTAGGGGGTCTGTGTGGCAGAGAGGTTCAGAGGATCAATACCTCAGGGGAATGTAGATGTGTGTACAAAGCCAGAGGCAGGAGACTGGCAGGTCAAGAGAGTCAGCATTTCCTGGAAGCATACAGCCTCACCCAGAGGCAAATTTCCTTACTGATACATCCCTTACTTATAGTCTTCCAGAGAAAATCAGCAGTTGCATTTAATCAACTCTCCTTCAGATTTTTTATGTTTGTTTGTTTTGGAGTTTTATTTTGCTTTTTTTTTTTCTGGTTCAATGAGTTTAAATGCTACCTCTTGTATTTTTACAGTGCACTGCTCAAATGAGCTTTTCATTGCTTACATTGCTATTAAAAATGTCCCTAATTCACCTCTGAATTTTGGATTCTGGCAGTGAGTGAAAGTGCTGGGAGAGGAAGAGTTAACAGGATCTTTTGCAGACAATGGTGGGTAAATGAAGGCCTGGCCCTGGCAGGTTCCTGGACAGGAGGTATTCAGCTGATCTTTTATTAATAACCCTCATGTGCTTACCTCAAAATCCCAAAGAACTGAAAAATCCATAGCTGTTGCTTGTTCAGCCCGGGGTACAGTTTTCCTTGGCAAACTCCCATATGGCATTCCCATCAGGACCTGGAGAACATCAATAACAGTGATGCATACATACTATAAAACACCAAAGAGTTTTTTGCAGTTTTTTTACCTTAATGAGTCTGTTTTAGTTTGCTTTTGGTTGGTTTTCCTTTTCTGTTGATTTTGATATCTATTTTATTTCTTAATACAAGAGCAGCAGTTTAAAAAAATGGATTAGCATTAATTTAAAAATATTTTGTATTAATTTTATATATTAATACTTAGTATAAAGTATATTTATTAATATACAGTATTAAATTTATTATTAGTATTTAGTATTAGTTTTAGCCGAATAACCAGAGGACTTCCCTTTCCTTTGCCACATCCATTGCACAGGAAATATTTTTTTGAGAAACTGTATCCTTCAATGAACAGCTCCAGTTGAAATGTCCTTAGTTTGGCAAGGAGTTCTTGCTTGAACTTCATGGGTCTAATGCAGTAAAGGGATTAGCTCCATCTATTTATGCAGAGCTCCTCCTCTGAGAGAAGTCAAGAGCCCCGGGTCAAGCTTGCAATATGATTTGTATTTTTCAGTCCTGAATCAAAAGATGTTCTCAAGGTGAGCTAAAGGGCAATTAGGTTTGGGAAAGAAAAATACATGACAAAAAGATGCAAAGAATACTTTTCATGGCATAGCCTGTCGTGATGGCACCATGCAAAGCAGGTCTTGCAGCTGGAGGAGCAGTTGAAGTCCAGACGGAGGATGCCAAGGGCTATGGAGAGTTATTATATTTACAAGCTGACTGGTCCTATACCAAAATACTTCATTAGCATTCATAGCCTGGAAAGGTCCTGGCATATCATCTATCACTTATTTTTTAGGGCTATCTAATTGCATTCAAAACAATTTATGATTAAATGTTTATTGCCCATCTACTCTCCATATCGTAACAGCTCAGTAGGCAGTGAGTAACAGTGTGCACACTTCAGAGATGAAAGCTCCTGCCATATGCATGATTCCCAACCAAACACATTTGTATTGTTCAGTGCTAATGGTTATGTCTCTTCATCCTGGGAGGAAACCGAGCTTTCCCTTTGGATAGTGTGAGCAAGCACATTAAGGAGAACAAAAGCACGGTCCTCAGGAGAGATTCCGCACTGCATTTTTGCTCCATAAAATTCTGCATTGAACGGAACAGATGCCACTGCCTGTGGATTGCACAGCCTTTAAATACTGCACTGAGTAATTTAGCCAGAGCTGTAATGGCTACATTAAAAAAATTCTTCAATAAACGATCATATAAAGTTGGCTATGAGATCCTTTTCCTTCTCCAAGAAGAGTGAGAAATAGAAAAACTAAAAATAAAACAATTTCTTGTGAATCGTATGAATTGGAAGTACAAAAAAGGGTTGTTTCCCTAAACAAGTGTTAGTTGGCAAAGTGCTGGGAAATCATCTGTTCCCTGAGGGGCTGTGCCATGGCTGCTGCCCCATGGCCATGCCCCTCGGAGGGCCCAAAAGTGAGGATAGTTAAATAATTTCAGAGCATAATCCATTTCTTGTGCCTCTTGCAGACTGGATCTTGCATCTAGGATTGGAATGTCACATTCTTCACTTCCAGAACTAGTCTTGGATTAGATTGTTGAGCCCCTGTTTCAGCTGCTGGATGGGCAGGATCTTTGATAGCATTTTATGTCTCCATATCAATCCAACCTCTGCTTCTGTGTCAGTAAGTCTTTGTAAATAATTGTCCTCAGGCATTTAATTTTTCTAAAACAGTGCCTGTTATAAGACATTTGTTTCTCCTGTCAATGTCATGTTTGTGTCAAGCAAAGGGCAAGATATTGCTGAAAGGAGAATTAAGCACTTACCTCTGGAATTATAACCAATCCAAATATTAACCCAAAAAGGACAAGATTTACTCCATACATCCACCGCAGAAATATGAAGTAGGAAGCAACAGAGGAGCCAAAGTGACCTTAAGGCAGAAGACATTTCATGGTTAGGAGTTTAGGAGGGGTAAACTGTCCTCAGCAACCCTTTACCCTCTGGTTTCCCCAACAAGTTTCCCATGAGCCTCCCAAAAGTCCCCACAACTGGTGGAGAGAGCAACACCTGGAGCTGCCAGGGGTGTGTGCTCCTTGTTTGGCACTGATGCCCAGGGCAAGTGGAGTCTGGAGACCAGGAAGCTGGAACATTGTTTGTATGAAGACAAAGCTATCTTAGAAAGTGTCCCACTGGCACCACACAGCAACTTCAACTTACTTTCCACTTCCTTTATCTTCATCTCCCAGGGTATGCACTGAGTTTTAAAATTTTCAAAGTCTCTCTTAAATTTCACCCATTTCTGAAACAAGACACATTGCAGTGAGCAAAGAGGTGTGAGGAGGGGGTCTGCTCCAAAGCTGGGCTTTCTAATATCAGAGTTTGATAGCATGGTTAGGTGTAAAGTCCAAAGCAGGAACTCTGGTCTGGGTCTTATCTTTGGGACTATTTCAGAAACCCCCTTCAATCCAAAATCCCCCCACTCCCAAGTGTTCACATTTATGATTTGAGTTTTAAGAGTTTTAACCTTTCCAGGCTTTTGGAAAGCTGCAGTTCTGCTATGGATTGACCAGATTATATAGGGGTGGAAAATTCAGACATGGCTCTGGATCGAAAGAATTGGTTCAGAACACACTCTATTTAAAACAAAATTTAGTTTGATAAAACACTGAGCTCAAATCTTTCCTCACCAGGCCAGCAGCTAAACTCCTATTGATTTCATAATCTCAAGTCTGACTCTGTTTTGCACTTCTCAATATAATCTCCATGACAACATGCAACTTGGCTACCAACTTCAGTCTCAAAACACAGCCATCATTCTCCCTGTTATCTCCTCATCATGAAAGATGAGATGAAGATGAAATTGTACATCTTTCCCTTTTAGGAATACCTTTTCTCACACACCAAGGTTTTGGAGATTGCAGCCAGAAAGCCATGGTTTTCCCTGCTCCTGTAAACCCTCCGTTGCCTCAGGAAAGATCACAATGAGGTTCAGGTTGGGGTAAATTTCCCCCTGTTCTTTCTGTAATAGTCATGGATTTGAAACCAGCTAGTATTTTTTTGAATGTGAGCAGGAAGTTGTATTCTGACTGCCTTGTGCCTCTTTCACCAAATAGAATTTAGGTCAATAAACCTAAAAATGTGCTGAATACTTAACTGAGTATCCAAGCCTTTCCCTGACATCACTGCAGCACTTACCTTTGCCATCATCATCTTGTATGCATACAACTTTTTGCCCTTTCCTTTTCCCAGAGCTCCTTCAAACTTCTCTACAAAATCTTGTGCCTCCCTGATTGGAAAATAAACAAGCAGGTTTTTAAAACAGCAAAGAGGTCTTTAGCTTTCCACCCCTGCCTGCATCAGTGGGATAAGCAACCGTGCTCATAGGAAGGTTGGGGCTTGGTGTCTCTCCACACCTGCTCTCTGCTGGTGCTGTTGCTGTGCCATGTAGAGCTCAGACACCCACCCAGGATGAGCTATCAGGTCCCCAAAGCACTCACGTTCATGTAGAGGTGTGCCCCAAATCTTGCTCCATGCTTCTCCCTATGTACAAACTAAAATCCTGCCTCTCTCGCTGCAGAGATCTCCCAGCCTGCATGCCTGCTATAATTTCTCTCTCCTGATGCATTGGTCGAGAAGAAAATAACCATGCCTAGTGAAATAAGCTCCAAAAGGATGCAGAGTTTCCTTTTATGAACACCTCCCAGGATAAATATCAGAGATGTGCAAACGGCCCAAGGGGATAATAGAGTGCTGGAGGGATGAGTGTATGCTAGTCAGGAGTAAAATCAAGCTGCAAAATGAAATTAGTTTTACACTAGGATATCTAAGGGAAATACAGAGCAAATAGTCTAGGTAGATTCTGTTATGCTAAATATGCTGAGCTTGTGAAATTATATTGTATATTGGCGTTGCTAATGAGAAGAGGTAAAATGTCAGGAGCTGGGAGGTTTCTTGCTGTCCTAAGCCTGTAGGAAAGATGGAATTCCACTTGGCATATACAGCTAGGTCCACCTGTAACCTTGGGAAAATCACCTATTGACTTCATTTACAAACCTAAAATGAGATTTCTAAGCCTTGAACATATTGTTTCTCTCTCTTTGTGTTTTACACCCCTCATCTATGCCATGGGGCTAATAACTTCTTCTCTCAGTTTTTTTTTTAAATGCAACCAAAAATAACTAATGATTGTACAGCATGCTGAGAGCCTTTTTGGAGACCCCTGCACAAGCAATGCAACAGTTTTGTTTAGGTTCATTAGTAGGTAGTGATGATTGCTATAACTCAGAAATAAGATGAAATTATGGAGGTACATTGTCGAACATGATCCTAAGTAGAATTTTAGTCAGGATCCTAGACCATAGGAAAAAGATGCATCAGAAATAACTCTGCTTTGCTCTTTTTTTCTTTTCTTACAGAAATTTGGAATTTTAGGGCCATAAGAATTTATTTGTTATGAGCTCAGGCTCATAGCACAGCTGACAGGTGGAAAAGCTACTTTAACACAGTTTTCCTGTTATAGATCTTTACCCAGGTTTTCAGAAGTAATTGGCAGAGTTCACAATTTCCTGATTGGAAGATGGAACAGGTCTTGGCCTTCAGGTCATAAAAGAGAGAAGCAGAGACATACGGTGACTGCCAGCTTTCACTGCACATTCCTTGCAGCTCTGAGAAACCTCAGCAAACAAGGAGCAGGGGCATCACCAGTCCCTGTGGGGCTGTGTGTGCTTTGCAATGCTATTTTGAAATCCCTCCTGTAGAACGGGGTTTCAGAGGATCCTTAACCAGTAGACCTGGGATTTGAATCAGTGCCCTGATATGGGAATGGTTTGTTATGAGCCATTCCCTGTCAACCCATGGGTTTTGATTTCCCTGGTCTGCTCTGCCCCGCTGTCCCCATTGCCCTGCACTAAGGGGTTTCTGCTGCTGCCTCAGTTGTTCCCAACTTCATCAGGGGCTGTGTGGCAGAATTACCGTTGCTCCATAAACCTCTGCAAATAATACAGCATTTCTTCCAAGCAGCCCCATCTCAGGGCTGTGCAGTAACATGGCACTGTGCTGCTCTGATTTCTGTCTGACAAAAGACATGAATAAGCAAGCCTGGGTATGGAGTTTGCTTTAACAAGTAGCCTGGCAGTAGTGAGTCATTTGGTTTTAAATACGAGCGTAGAATGACCTGGCCATGGGTATCAGTTGAACAGATTTGCACTTTGTCTGTTCTTTGGTTACAGAGACTGAAAATCAGATTCCACATTTTAACTCTGATCATTTGAACCCAGACAGCCTGGCCAGGTTCCACTGGTCACTTTTTCTGATCCTGCGGTACTACAGCAGCAGCAAACATGTAATCTCAAGGAAAGACAAAGTGCATCTGACAACACTCAGCGGAGAGACCCCAGGAGTGAGGGTTCCCATTTTGATGGGTACCTGAGCACCGAGAGCTTCTTCACCATCCTCCAGGGCTTGTTCCTCATGGTGGAAATCAGTTTTTTCTTTTGCTCCACCTGCTCCTTCAGCATCGCCAGCTCTTCCTCTGACAGTGACTCCTCGTCAGATGAGTTGGAGGAAGCAGAAGAAGAGCTGGAAGAGACACAAAATAAAGGAAACAGAAAAACTCGCAGGGATTAGAGGGAGGGCCTTGCCTGGGGTAGGCAGAGTGCTGCTGGCCCTGGGGATCCCACCCCAGTGTGGGCACAGTGCCTCATCATCCCCTGGCTCAGTGTGATGCCAGTGCTTTTTGCACTCAGAGCAGGGCTGTTTCCAGCCAGGGCAATGAGGAGGCATTTGTGCGCCACTGCAATTCACTCAATGTAGTGCTTTGGGCCACATTTCGGCTATAGAACATTGCCTACAGCCACCAGGGCTACAACTGGCTCCAGAGAAATGGTTATCACTCCTTCAGAACAAAATGGTAGATATGGGGAGAAGGCGAAGGTCAGGGCAAGTGAGATTTGGAAGAGACTTGAAAATATAGGGGATCCATTTTAACTGGAATGTTTCCATAGACCAACCAAAAAAACGTGTCCAGACTCAAATTTCTCAAGGTACCTTCTTTAGGGGTGCTTTTCTACCTTTGGCTGTAGGTACTAAGACTCCACTACATGCATAGGCCTGATCCTGGTTGAGAAATGATAATGACTTGGAAACAGTTTGGTTGTGTGGCATTTTACACTGTTTTCCACTGTTGTGTCTCTTTTAGGAGAGCAGGAACTTATTTGCAATCTATTGGTTTTGCCATTCTGACACTGGCATGTCAATATCGCTGCCAGTCTGAACAAGGCACCATAGTCAGGAATTGTCTAATTACCTGTTTTTCCTGTCTTTCTTCTGTTTGTTGTCCCCCTCCTTCCCTCTCTTGGTTGTTTTCTTTCCTTTGTTTTCTGGTTCCTTTTGATCTTTGGTGGGAGCCATTCTGCCTCTGTCTTTCTTCTGGCTTCCTTCCTCTCTTGCCTTTTTTCCATCTCTGTTTTTCCTTTGGTAATTTTTTCTCCTAGAAGCTCTGTTTTGTTGGCTGCCATTGTCTTCCTCTTTGCTCTCATCTTCTTCGTTGTCTTCTTTTTCTTCATCTTCTTTTTCTTCTTTGTCTTTCTCTTGCTTTTTGCTTTGAAGTCTGCTTGCTCTGCCAGTTTCCCTGAGGGGTTGTTTGTTAGTTTTCTTGTCCTTTCCTTCATCTTCTTCTGAAAGTGATAAAAAACAATTACGGTGGTAAATGCATGCTAGCAGAATAGAGATTCATCAGAAAAGCATGGGCATCCAGGACACCTGATGCAAACCCTGGTGAATTCAAACAGAAGGTGCCTGTTCATTTCAATGGGCTTTGTGTTATGCCTTGTCCAAGAACCAGATGCAACTCTTTGGTTGTGCAACTCCAATTTAAGACAGAGTGATTTAGCACATCAGTGACTTATATGAGACCGTAAGAAAATTGGAAATTACTTACAAATGCTAAAGCCCATCCATCAGACAGCACAGACAGATATTTCCCTGGCCTGTAAACACACCAGCACAAAGGAAACAGAAATTGCTGTCTGTTACACAATGTGTAGTTTGCTTGTTGATGTGATGTCCTTGAAAGATGTTTACTTTTCAAGGCTGGGAATGGAGTTCTTCTATTATAGAGAGAAAAGGTACAGCACAGGCAGTATCCGGTTTTGTTTCTCCGAGTTTTCCTTTGTATTGGATGGTCTACATTCAGAGAAGAAAAAGACCAGATAGTCTCTGAGGCACATTTCATTCTTACTGGCATTGCAAACTAAAAACCTCTTCTTTCCAGAAGTCAAAAGTGCTTCCAGTATAAAGGATTGAAATGGAGCATAATTTAATTGCAGAATACTATGGAAAGGGGGAAAAAACAGTCAACCCCCCCAATTCTCTCCATCTTTTTCACTACCAATTAAATTCAAATCAATAGTAAGTTTTCCAGAGTATTCTGGCTTCTAATTTTCCAAAATTTCTGGCTGATGACAGTGAAGAGTTGGAGATATTGTAATGGAAGAAAGAAATTGTGCTGGAATGAGATCCAGAGTGTAAAATGAGGAGCCTAAAAGGTGAGAAAAATAGAAGCAAAAAAGAATTTGAGTATTTGCATTTTTGGTTGGGTGAAAAGCTAGAAATTAATGACAAGCAAATAGTGTCTGCTTGTTAGTGGTAAAAAATTAGTAAGCAGTGGTTGTCACTTTTGATACTGTGAATGAAAAGGGGCTTCCAGCTAATTTCTCAGGAGCTCTTAGGCAGGTTTCAGTCACTATGGAAGGGTCCATCTAAACTGAATTTTGGTCAATCATCTAGGTCAAAGGACCACCTGCTCTCTTTGGGAAAATGCTCATTTTGGAAGGCTAATTTTAATTTACACCCTATCAAATATTAGGTTAGATATGAAGTATTCATGTGTTACCTTTAACTTACTGCCTCTTTTGCCTATATGGAAGAAGTGGATATATTTTATAAAAAAACAAACAAATAAATCCCAGTAGTTTGCTGTTTACTTTCTCATATTCTGTGAACTGTTTTTGCAATAACAGCTACATTTGTATCACCTATCCAGTGCTGTTATGATCTTACCTCTTAGCTCTCTCTCTTTAGTTATACTATACATGCAGAGTTAAAGGTGTTTTTAGTTCTGTCATAGCCTTTTCCTGATTTCTCTCATAAAGTCCCCCTTTAATCCATTTTCATTATTATCTTCTTTTGGCCAAGATTGATCAAGATCCCAGTGTATTATGGTCTAAGCAAGCATTACAGGGAGGGCAAGCAGGACCTCAGGATGGTGCAAAGCAGTCCTAGCCCTGCACAGGGTGGTGCTTTACTGCTGTACCTGATTTACTAGGGGCTGACTCCCAAGGGATGTGGGCTCTGTCAGCCTCTGACTCTGGGAACAGGGATAAAAGAGGACAGACTGCTTAAGAACAGTGGTTTACATATCACTGTTATAAGTCAAACCTCAAGGGAAAAATCTGCCTGCTTGCAAGTAGCTCATGAAAGAGTTCGTGTTGTAGAGCAAGTCATAAGTCATAGAGAAAACGTATCAACTCTTGTATTTCAAAAAAGACCAGATTTGTTAATCTCTACATTACCTTCACTCTCTGTATCAGTTTCCATTTCTCCATCAAACTCTAATCCAGCTGTAAAACAAAGAAAAAAGAGTAATTGAATTTGTTGCTGGAATTTACACGTGATGCTTTACACAGCTGACCCTTAAATTACAGCTGAGCTTGGCAGAATAACCCTTATTGATTATACATTTTATTCTTTCCCCACAGTGATCCTCTTAATATTTACCTTAGTCTGGCAGACCAACAAAAGTTCACTGCCCAAGCAAACTGAAATTGTATGATCTTTGAGAGACACAAAATGGTGTGCCCAGGAACCCCCAAGAGTCTGAGTCAAGTATTTGATAGCAGAACTGAAATGACCTCACAGTGATACCAACCATCTTCCAGGATGACCTGAAGAGCACTTTTCTTTTTCTTCCCCATGGCAGCCTCCCGTCTATCGCGCAGACACCGTCGCTGCTGTGCTGCTCACACACCCCAGTCATACACAGGTTACTCCCTCTTCCAGTGCCCACAGGCTTGTCTCCTTGGCATTGCAGACAGATGGGCACATCCAGCCATCAGAGACCTCTTGCTCATGAGCCATGAGGACAGGGAGGGGTGGGAGAGGCAGGGAAAACTCGAGCTTTGCCTCAGCCCACCCAAACACTTTCCTTTCTTCTCCCTTCTCCCTGTGAAAAAAGCACCTGTTGGCATTACATTGCATTTCATTATTTAAACATGAAGGAAAGCCCTTTGGTGGGTACTTGGTGGTGTCGTATGAAACACAGACACAAGTCACGTCTGGTTCTGACATAAGCATGTGGCTGCAGGCTTTCAAAAGCTCAATTTTCTTAATGCCATATTCTTTACTGACCTGCAACAATCTGTGTTACCTTGTTACTCATTCTCCTGCGTCTTATTAAATCTGTCAGCCAGTGCCCCTTGGGACACAGCTGTGGGTCACCTTTTGTCCTCCATGCGTGTCCCTTGGAGGGGACTCATGAGCTAATAGATGCAGCAAGGAGTCAGGAGTCAGGATACCAGGATCTCTCTTTCCTTTGCTCCTCTATTCTGTGTGACCTTTGCATACCCATTGCGCTTGCTGGTAAAATAGGATAGATTTTCCTTCTAGGTGCTCTGAGGCTTGATTAATTAATGTGAGACCCTCATTTGGAAGGTCCTTTAGAACCACAAAGTATTGTATTGCATTCTGCAGCTTGCTGTTTTTCAGTGGGCCAAGAATAGGTTTGTCTGAGAGTTGTCCAGAGTAAAACCTGCGCTGTCTGCCTCAGCTGCAGCAGAGAGCATGCGAGGGTGCATCCCTAGTGCAGGGTTTCTCTTGGCTTCCCAAAAGGAGAGCTTACCCTGCACCTACTATGAAACATACTGCAGACCCCTGGCTTGTACAGGTGTCCCTGGGGGACCTGGCGTAATGACTTTTTCCCAAGGATTAACAGCAAGAATGTTAATTCCTTCCTTCCCTCCCAAAAGAGAGAATTGTTGCGGAAATCACCTTGATGCTGCCCCTGCCACTGACTCAGATTCCTGCTCTGGGTCAGGTGCAGTGATGGAGGAAGTGCCAGCCTGAACCTCTCTCTGCTGCTTTTTCTCATTGAATTTGGGTTCAAGGGCATCTTTCAGGTACTTTAAGTCCAATCCCATGGATTGTTTGATCTATGTTTGACTTTAGCTCAGCTCTCCTGAGCTTAATACATAATGTATGGTATATGCCCATACATTATTAACAGCTCTAACCCTACAAGTTCATTGCACTGTGTGTTCCCCACACAGTGGCCCTGACTGGGCCCAAAGACAGTGATAGTGCCTTCTGAAGGTCTTCCCAGTAAATGAGTTTCTCCTGTAACTCTATATGTTGATGTGGTTTGTTTCCAATGTGATCGCTCGGTCATTGAATTAATACTGCTCCAGGAAAAAGAGGAGAAATTCCCAGCTGCTGGAGGCTACTGGAACAGATTTTCTGCAAGATACTTCAGTTGCCTCAGTCCCAAACATCTCTTATCCAAACAGAGGATCTGGTGACCTTCTAGTTAAATGAAGACCAAGTTTCTGAAGAATCATGTGGCAGGAGGCAAAAGGGCTGTGGATGCTCATCCCACCCCACCCTCCACCCCCGCAGTACTGTACTCAGTGATAGCACTGCCTCTGCCTCATGGAATCGCAGAATGGTTTGGGCAAGAAGTGGCCTTTAAAGGCCATCTGTTCCAACTCCACTGCAATGGGCAGGGACATTTTCATGTAGACCAGGTTGCTTACAGCCCTGTCCAGACTGGCTTTGAATGTTCCCAGGGATGAGGCATCCACCACCTCTCTGGGGTACTTGTGCCAGTGTTTTACCACTCTCACTTTGTACCTAACCTAAATTGACTCTCTTTTAGTTTAAAACAATTGCCCTTTGCCCTTTTATGGCACCTTCTTTCCCACCAAGGCATGCTCAGATGCTTTTTGCATGTTCGGGGTCTGTTTGTGTGAGCATCTCATTGGCAGAATTGAGTGTCCTGGTTTCTACTCCACCACGGAGCTGGTGATTCACCCATAATCTGCACTGGATCTGGGACAGCCACAGGCTCCAAAGCTGCTTGTGCCACTTGGCATACCCAGAGGTACCAAGTACATGATTTTGAAAAGTGATGGGGACTGCAAATTCATTTTACTACCAAAATGTTTGGCCAGGTAATGCCTCCGTGTCCTGCCCTGAGCTGAAACACCTGCTCTTGGAGTTTACAATCTGTTCACAGCACTGGGGGCAAGGTGTGGTATTTCCACAGCAGTCACAGAGGCCCTGGGCACCCCTTGCCACATGGGGGGGATAAGACTGCCCTGCACTCCCCTCACAGTGGGGGTGACAGCTGAGGGGTGCCAGCGTATGGGACAGAGCAGGAACAGGGGCTGTTTTTCTTAGTTCCCATGAAGCAACATGTCAGTATGGATGAGCATATTTGTAATAAGCTCTGCCTGGCTGTTGCTTTGCTCTCCTGTACCTACACTGCCAGAGGCAGCAGGAATGGCCATGATAAAACCATACTATTACAGGCTGAGTGGCAGCATTTCACTCTTGCAGAGGTAGGGACCTTTATCTTTCACACTTCTGACTCCATTGGACTCCATCCCATGGAGAGGAGGGAGTAATGCCTGGCAATCATTTCCTAATGAAGAGCGTTATTAAAGTGTCTGCCCAAGAACTTTCCCCCACGGAGAAATCCCCACATTACCTTTCCAACTCAGCCTGTGGTGCAACAGACCCTTTGCATATGGTGTGCTGCTCCCTTTGCCTTAGAGTCTCAAGAGAAATAAATAACCTACTCCATCTGATGCTGTCTGACTCCTCTGGAAGTGATGGTCCCCCTGAGGCTGATGTGCAGCCGCACAAGCATGATGAGAAACCTTGGAGTCTTGATGCTTTGTGGTACATGTCCTTGGGGGAACATGTGGCAGACTTGCAGAGCCACCATCACTTTTGGGATGGACCAGGCAGTGCCAGAGGCTGTGGTGCAGAGGGAGGCTGGGCAGCAGAGCCTGGGGAGGAGAGGAGTGGGATTCAGTGCAACAAAGCAGTGTCATGTAAGGTGAGACCAACAAAAAGTGCAAAATGGTTAGGTTGTCTTGCCAGCCTTGTTTGCCTTGTTTTTTGGTAAGTGCAGAGAGATCTGTAATTTCCCCCCAGAATTAGGATGGTGGAGATCTTGCCATACTTCTGGACTGGTTTTGCCTGTGTGATAGTCTGCTTGTAGTTTGTGGACACTGGATAGCACTGGTCCAAAAAAGAAGTTTAAAGGAAAAAAGATACTGCAACATGGAATTATTCATGGAGAAAAAGCCTTGTGGTGGGATATTCTACAAAATGCTGTGTGTGAAGTAAGAAAAGTGCACTTCACATCCTTCAGACACCCACCTTGGATGGTAGAAGGTGCTCCATTAAAGGCGAAAATACACGCCAAAATGTTACAACGAGACCCCAGCGTGGCAGGCCTGGGAGAGCAGTAAGGCACCTCAGTGGCTACGAGGGAGGTGGCACATGGGGTCTTTCCATGTCTGTGTGTGTCCATCAAACACACGACAGACCCATGCAGGGCTCACCAGAGCCTGCACAGCCATACAGTGCCGAGTTCAGCAGCAGCTCTTCAGCACCGAGCTCACCACCATCCTCAGCTCATGAGCCTGATTTTCCTAAGAGGATAAAGTGTCTTGCAGGGCTTAGGATTTCTTAGGATTGTAGACTGGGGTGAGGAGATTAATGGATGAGTCTTTTACCTCTTGAGTTATTCCACACAAGGTGTGAATAAGTAATGCACAGCCACGAATCCAGCAATTACTTATGTAAATATCATGTGTATGCAATTTATGGAGCTGTAGCACAAATATTTTGTACTGTACTATTTGATATTTTTCTCCTCACACTGATGATGACTAACACTATATAATTTGGCAGTTTTGAGTTTTAGCATACCAGAACACTGGGTGTCTCACACACTCGAAGTGTTAAATAAAAAACAGTTGTGTTATAGAGAGAGGGTAACTGAATCCTGGAAGCACATACAACATACTTGTAAATGCTTAATGAGCTAGTGTTTCTCCCTTTCTTGCTTTCTGATTAACATAGGGCTTTAGCTAATTAATCCATGGATTACATTTATTCAATATTCATCTCATCTATAAGTAATCTTTACTTGAGAGGGTTTTCAGCAATAATAATAATAATAATAATACCTGACCTGTGTGTGGATATTTTGATGAGGGCCTGAATCTTGTGAATCATTGGAGCCAATTTTAACTACATGTCTGAGAGAAGCATTTAAAAGTGAGAGATCACTTCCAAACACTTACTTGGTTCTGTTGAACTGTTAAAGAAAATGAAAGTATTTTTAAAAACCAAACCAAACACAGTCATGTTTTCCAGGGTCTCTCAGGCGTGCTTCATAAAATGGGATTCAGCTCCAACCTGCCTTTTGACCAAACCTGAGTTTAACTTTACAAAAACAGATTTCTTACAAAGCCATGAAAATCCACTGAGGGCTACCTGTTAACCTGAGCATGTATCTATGCAGAGGTCATCCTTGCCCTCACGTAATCTCTGCAATGCTCTAGTTTCATTCTGTACTTTGGTACCAGGATCTGGAGTGCACTCTGACAGAGCAGCATGGAACTGCTCAGAAAGTGTGGACTCACCTGCAGCACTGGCTACAAACACATGGAAAGAAAGTCTCATTATCTTAAAATAATCTTGGAAAGCAATTTCTCAGCTCTTTGCAGACTTTGAAAATAACCCTCTGGCTCCCAAAGAGAATGGTAGGTCTGGTCTATGGCTGAAGGCAGTAAAATGGTGCCAAGTACACATCCTGTGCTTTTTGTTCAGGGTGGGCATTAGTTACTTGTAAAGATGACAAAATCCCACTGGAAGATGTGAAAGACTAATCTTGTGGTGTTGGGGATGCTCAAGTCAGTGCCTTGTTATCTTGTGCTTTGCCCACAAAAATGAGCTTTACCTGTGTAATCCCAGCCCAGGGTGGGGAACACAAGGTCCTCAGAGACATAACGATTGCTTTTTTATTACTTTCCTGTTGTTATTTCATAACCTCAAGACACAACTGGGAATTTGCTGTGAAGGAACATAACAAGCTCTGTTAACCATTAGCCCCTTTTAGCTGAAGAACTGCCCCAGAACTGCTAATTCAGGAGCCCTGTCAGAAAAAATTAAACCAAAACAGGGAGGATGTGCACCAGCAGGTTCTGGAGGTGTGCCGGCTCAGAGGGATACCTTGGAATGTCCAATATAACATAGGACAGAGCCCCTCAGTCTTCCATAGTCTTCCATTGATTTTTGATGTGTAGGAACCAGCAAGGAATTTTTTTTTAATGTGCTCATATTGCCCAGCTGTATAAGAACAGAGCACCCCATTTGCAGCAGCCTTGTGGGAAACACTGCAGTTATTAAGACCCCAGATTAATGCAAAACACAAGCCAATATCTGCCAGCTCACTGCCATCATCACCAACTCCATGCCTCAGGCTAAGCACATGCTTGGAGTCATCCTGGATCCGGGTGAGCTTGCCAGTGTTCTCCAAATGCAGCAGTGGTTTAGCTGCTCAGATGGTGTGTGTTGCCCCTGTATCATCCCTCGTCATTGCTGACAGTTTTGGGGACAGGCTTTGAGGAGAACAGGCTCTTGTTCATCCGAAAAATGGTGTGCATCATGGTCCTTTGAACCTGGCACTGCATGAGTAACTAAGTGACACTGGAAAAACTGTTCTGATTCCTAACCAGATACAGACCCCCCTACCCATCTCCCACACTCGTTTTAGGGAATGGAGGCAACACAAGATTTCTGCCAGCGCATTACTCCATTTATGCAGAGTAAATGAAATCCAAAAATGAAGTTCTTGTGAAGTTTCCAAGGACAAGGAGAGAAAATAATTAAAATTACAAACTTCCGGACTAATCTAAAGCATGAGGTGAGTCAACACACTCACACAGGACTTAAATGGAGAATTATTTATATGAAAAGACCTGTGGTTTAGAGAATGTATGTGTAAAAGCAAGAACAGAGAATGTTTTTTGCACAGATTCTGAGGTAGGAGGGTTTTTTTTGAGGAACATTTTTGCTGGGCTCCTTTTCTACCTCCTGCTCTTCTGGAGGAAAATTTCAGCACAGTCCCATCAACTTTGTAGGAGGTCCCTGAAAAAGCATGAATGAAGGTCACAGCATGAGAAGATCAGGAGAAGAACACCCTTCACAGGAGTTGAGCCTTTTTTGTTGACTCCTGTCCAGCCCCTCTGGACACAGAGGGTGTGCTGCTGTTGGATTTCCTCTGCTTTTGTTCTGGGTCTGAGAGGATTTCTGTGAGGGGAAAAAAAAATCACACTTTTTCTAGAATCTCTTTGCCTGAAAAGCAACTTGTTTCCTTTTGTTTAGAAATCAGAGGGAAACCTGCCTGACAATCCAGCCATGGCAGGAGGATCTTGCATGCTTTAACCCCTTCCTAAAAGCTCCCAGAGAAGCTCTGCTTTCATTTGCATCAACCAGACCCTCTGCTGCTACAAACTCTTAAAGCTTTAGTGATTTCCATGAGGATTTGACAAATCACACCAGCCATTGGCTTGTGCCAAATAATCCTAGGGGTTCTACTGGATCATAGGCTCAGAGACGTGCAGGATTTTGAGAGGTCTCCACACAATGCTCTTGCAGAGTTAGATGGTCCCTGTGAAGGTTCCTGCTTCTGTCAGAAAAGAAGAGGTAACAGGGTGACTGGAAGTGAGAACTAGTAGCTCTTTAAAATCATATCAAGGCCCTAGACATGCTTGATTTATGTTGGAAAAAAAGTCCAAACCCACAAGCTTTTGAGCCATTGTTGGAAATGTAAAGCCATATTAATGAAACATTTTTGATTTTTTTTAATTGGGTTTTCCAGGTATGTTTTTAAAAATAATAAATTGCAGCCTCATGGTGGAGGACAGAAGTCACATAGCATGAGAGCTACCTGAGACAAAAGAGGACCATTTGTTTGGGGAAGAGGACTGCAATGATTTGGCATTCTAAGGGATTCTTTTAGTATATTTATATCATGCTACAGTAACCTGCTTCCTTAATTTCCTCGATGTCACTGTGATGGACAGTTGTGATGAACAGATACTGCCCACAAGAATTGTATCTCTCCTCTGCCGAGTAAAAGCAGGATTTCTTGCCTGTAACCTGCTCCCAGTGCATTCCCAGCTAGCCGAGACCCGGCCCAGCTCAGCAGTGATGTGCAACGAAAATGAGCTTCAGCCCACGGAGGGTTTCTGCACAGACAGGGAGAGGTGAGATGAGGTGTCATGGGAAAGGAGAGCATTCCGGGGGGATGACATCCGTCTTGTGCCAGATGGGCTGGAGAGAGGCAGGGGAAGAGAAGGGGGTGGCTCCCAGGCCCTCGTGGCAGGGGATGGATGGCTGAGCGATGCTCCGCGCAGCCGAGGTGAGCGAGCCCGGCTGGGTGCAATGGGACCTCCCTCTTGTGGCAGCCCCTTTGCACAGCAAATTCTCCTTTTCAGCTGATGTATCACCTCTTCTGGCAGAGGCAGCACACTTGATAAACGAATGGGGCCTAGCCCTGCGTGAAACTGGTATTTCATTTTTTTTTTTTGCTAACGAGCCAATAGCCAAAGGATTTCCCACGTCAGCCTCATCTGTATTAAAATCTGAAATTGCTGTCTTCTGCTCTCAGACAAAATTGGAGCTACAGCCCCAAAAAGCAGAAAAGAAGTGAAGAAAGCAAGAGGGATTTGAGGGCTTAAACTTTCATTTATCCTGAATGATGGACATGCCAGGCCATTTGTAATATTAACTTCATATGGTGTAAGTCCTTAATAGAAGACTTTTTATATTCTCCCTTTCTCTCTCTCTCTCTTTTTTTTTTTTTTTCCTTTTAAGGACTATTATTAAACATCTTGCTATTGAAGGATCTGATTTCTCTCTTTTTTCTATATTTAAAAAACTTGTTTCCTGTACTTAAAAGGAAAGAGATGGGGTTGGAATTCCCACTTTGTTAAAAAAAACAGATCAGAAAAATCTCTTAGGATTAGTAACCTGAAGAATTTTCAAAATGTTTATCACAAATATCTTTAGGAAGAGCCCCAACTTCTGGAGGAGGGGCTGGAAGAAAATAAACTTGTTTCCCAGCAGGGTGGGTTGATGAGGTATCCATCAGAGCTGAGCTCAGCAAGTCAGCCCATCTGCACAGGAGGGCTGAGCCTGGGATCTGAGGTCAATGATTGAGCACAATAATAGACAAGTATTTAGATATGGGGGTAAGGCTGTGCAAGTGTGTAGGGATTTATTTTCAAGCAGCTAAGTAATTCACCTGACTGCAGCCCTGCCATGTAAATACTTTATGTTAAGCATGGTTTTAGAAACTTGGTCAGCCTGAGTCTCTGGTGGCACACAAGGCCAGAAATGATATCCTGTTGATTTCTGGTGTAATTCTAGTGATGCAGGAATGATCTATTTTAGAGGTACCTGAAGCTCTTGTTGAAGAAAAATTCTGGGGTGTCTCTCTAAATTATTCCAATTTTCTTTTATGATGTCTCATTTTTAAATGTACTACTAATACACATTGGTATCAAATCTTAAGGCAACAGGCCAGCATGTCTTCAGAAAAATCTTGTTAGACTCTCATTCATAGAAATGTATTCTTTAAATTCAGTGGAAACATTTGTTGTTTAATCTCATGAACAAATTATATTTCTAGTAAGTAGCAAAGGAAGAAAATCACCAACAAGTTATGTGCTTTTAAAGTGTTAATTATTTCCATGCTTATTATTAAAAATGATTGTGAATTATTAAACAGTGACTAAGAAAAATATAATGATAAAGGTCTGTCCTTTGCTAACCTGGAGTGTATGGCAGATACAATTGGCTTATGAGAAGCTATTTTTTTTATCTGGGGTTTATTTAAAGTCACTGTGTATCTACTGGTGCATTTATTCCCTTTAGATGGTTTGTGAGAAAACCCCCTTTGTTTAGAGAAGTAAGAGGAAGGTAATTTGTCACTATTATTAATAACACGTGTTTGTACCTATATATTTGTGATCATGTGTTTTTATATGTGTGTATTTATACGCTGAAACTTCATGGCTAGCATTAATACAGTGTATATTGTAATTAATGCATAATGTAAAATATATCTGCATGCCTCTCCTACTGTCTAGCCCTGTATGGCTTCATGTTCATATTCTTTTGAGCTTGCAAATATATACATTGTCTTCACCTTCTGGAGGATTCAGGTTTTGAGTTGGGTAAATCAAGTGTTAAAACCAAAACTGAGCTGGTATGGATGAGGCTTCCAGTATCATAATGAAACTGGATTTTTTGCAAAGCTTTAAAATAAATATTGAATGCAGGTGTGTGCAAGCAACCTTTTCCATCATCTTGGTCTATGTTACCATTTGGTACAATTCATGATCTTTTGGAAGCTGAAACAGGCTAGCTTTAGGCTGGGAAAACAGTTTCTGGCAAACTCCTAAGAAATGTTTTGATGTTCACTGGGCAGATCAGCATGAATGTTATTGCTGAGCCACTGCAGCTAAACTTGGCTCATGTGCTAGTGTAACAAGGGCAGATTTAGCCTGATGCTTTTGATTTTTTCAAGTACATAGTCACTGGCTCAGTTTTTTGGGTGCTTCTCTGAACAGAGACTTTTACTACAAAGTTTGTTGAGTCACCCTTGAGTGAGATTGAGATCAGGTGAAGTACATTACCATGAAGATCCAAATGAGAGGGTTTGAAAGATAGGTTACTTAAACGAGACAAACCCCTGTTGATTAAAATATTAATCTTGTGTGGGGAGCGCAGAATGGATTTGCTTTTTGTTTTTGCTTTAACTGCATTGGCCTGCTCCTGAGGCAATTTGTTAGCAAGTGCTCATTCACAGTGTCACTACACAGTCATGCTTTTGCCTTAATAATCTGCCTTCTGGTTTGTAGTTGCTTATTGTGACTGCAGGACTTGTCAAAATCAGTATTAACTTGCTCTAGCCATTGAAGAGAGGGAGCAAACTGTATCTATCAAGACCAAATGGACAAAGCCCTAAGAAACCAAGCCTGAACTCCCCTTGGACCCTGTTTTGAGCAAGGGGTTGAACTTGAGACATCCTGAGGTGTCCTCTCAGCCTGAATGATTTCATTTTAAAAGATCATGCACTTATGAGCTAATGGGAACTGTTCAGTAGGGCATGAAGGAGGGGCTGCTAATCTAGACTATATAATCTAAACCTATACTTTGGGCTAGAGTTCTTAATCCTTCCTTTTTTTTCCCTAAAGGGATGCTAAGGTTCCATCTGTGTGACAGAGAGAAATGCTGATTACACCTCCTGTTTCCAGCCTGAAACATATTCCTGTTTTCCCAGAGCACCACACTGTTTGCTTTCTTTGGCTTTATAGGAATTTGAAGAGGTTTCTCTAAACCTCATGCCTTTATGAATATGAAAAAGATGTGAAAGGCCTTTATTTTGACCTGCTAAACTCAGAATCCTTCTGAGGATTGCCTGAGACTCAGATTTTTATCCTGTTATGTTATGCTAAAATAATTTTCATCGTGTGGCATTTTAAGTTACCAGAATACTGCTGCTCATATATTTTGTACTTCTATGGAAAAATATCAGCAAAATCTGCCCCAGGAGTAATCTAGATTTATTCTTCTTTTGGAATAGGGAAAATGAGTCTGAAGGGTGTTGAACTAGGAGTTTCAGAATGTTAATGAAGGTCTTCAGCCTTGGTCTTCTAATTCCCAGATTTGTGCTTTACCCACATTTACTTGCAGGTTTTGCATCTCACCTTTGGTTTAATGAATGTGTGCTCCTCCTGCTAGAGGTTTCTAAGTAGGACCAAATTCCTGGTTTTATTAAATTGCAATTCCTAAAACCATTATTAAGATATTTCCCTGCTGAATAGGCCAGGGTGAGAATGCAAACTGGGTAGAGCAAAAATTTCACTTGGAAACACCAATATTACCAGTATCTTACCATGGTCAGAGAGGTATTTGGAGAAGTGAATGTGGAAGACAGACCTAGAGAAACAAAAACTAATTCTGTGTGTTTATTTGAGCCAATTTATTTTGCTGTAATTAAGGTGATATTGACTATGATGTATGAATCTGAGAAATATTTATCATTTATCAGTGGTGTTTCACTTTTGACCCCTGCTTTCCCCAGATGCTGCAAATTGCTGCTGTCTCAAGAATTTATATATGACTTCTTCACACCATGTGGGTTTTGTTACATAGGGAGGTAGAGAGAGGATTCTTGCTGCTTTCTCAGAGGAATAGTGTTGAGTTGTGTTACTGCACTCACTGAAAACAACTTGGTAATTTACTGGGAATGAAATGTTGCTATTATAATAAAATATATAAATTATAAAAATTAGATTGCTCTGTCAAGAAACTCAGGGATTCAAGTGCTTATTTGAATATATATATATGCAAATCTAATGGATGCAAGGCTATAAATGCAGAGGAGAGAGAATGATTACAGCAATAGGTTTGTGTAGTGATCAATCTATAAAAGTAAAACAGCCAGGGCATTTTTAAAGGAAAATTAGGATATCATTAACAGACGAGTAAGTTTTCAGACAAGATAAAAGGAAGATAAACTGTACTATTTACTGGATAAAAGGAAGATATTTGTTTTCAAACCTTCAGGCCTCCCCAAAGTTGCTTGAATAGATTTGCACCTTAAAAAGCATCTCTGTCTGTCTGTCAGAAGGGCCCTCCCAGGTCTCTACAGATAAAATTCAACCTTTTCTTCACACAGCAAACTTCCTTGCAGCAAACTTCCTTGCTGTGTTTATCAGCAGCAGCAGCTGTCAGGATGGAGTTCAGGCTGCTCTTCTTCACTCCCTTGAGTTTCTTACTAGCTTGACTTCCTGGATCCTTTTTTTTTTTTTTTTTAACTTCTCTCAATTTTGAGGCACAGAAGCAGAGACACCTATTCTAAAGAGCAGTAAAAAATTTCTTCTTTTTGATATTTTTCTTTGTACATGGTTTTAGCAGAGTGATTTCACAAACAAAAATTGCAAGCCTGAAAATTGGTAGCAGAGGTTGAAAGCACAATAGAAATCCTGTGTGAAATCAGAACAAACTGTTGTGGATGATCTGTAAAAGGAAATTTTGAAAAGAATCTATTTCTAAATGTCAGTCTTATGAAAGATGCAGGGCACAATGAAGAGAAGATTGCTTTGAGGAGCTAGGACACTTGACTTTAGGAATCTGTAAGCCATCACATTTTAATAGAAGATACCTGGTGTATGTGTACACTCTTATATTGACTAACACAAGCCAGAGTTTTAATGTGTGATCCTTTGAAGGAGAAAAAGGCCAGTATATGCTAAGTCATAGAAGATGAATTGAAGAACCACCCCCTGGCAGACAATGGCACTTTGTGATCTCAAGCAAATCCATCAATAACCAATTACAATTTACAATCCCCATGCTACAAGAGCCCATGCATCATAGCGCTGTACTGGAGTACAGACAAGAATATGCTGGGGCACCTGCTGGCTTCTCAGTACTACTTGGAGGAAATAAGCATATTATGGAGTATTGCTTTGTTAATTTGCTCTCAATGAAAATGTTATGCTAGAGTGAAAGTAGTGAGTGCTGCAGTGAACCTCACAGTGAGCAGGAAGCACTCAGAAATTCAGTGTGCAGTGTGAACGCTAACAGGGACATATACACTAATAGGGATGCAAGGATATCCTGTGAGCTGGCCAGAAACCTCCAGGCATTTTAAATTTTGGTTTTCATAGTGGTGGGACGCATTGTCCTTTTATCTGAATTTATTTCTTCCTGAGCTTCTTATCACGAGTTCTGGTACACGTACAACCAACTTGGTGTGATGTGAAATGCTTTGGAAATTCTTCTCAAGAACCACAGATATGCAAAACAGAAAGGCTGCTCTTCTGAGTTCTTGCAGTTTCCTTGCTCTGTGAATATATATATGTGTATATATGTGTGTCTGTGTGTATATGTATCTCTATTTCATTCATGTGGAAATAAGGTTGTGATTCATATAGAAAAAGATGAGGACCTCAATGATGCCTAAAGGTTCAGAAAAGATAAATCATCTTGCTGTACTGAAGAGCGAAAGATCATTACCATTCCTTTTCAGTGTTAGAAACCTGGCCAGATCTGTATCCAGAGATATCCACGCTGCCTCCCTTTGTTAGTTGTGCATTTCCCCAGACAAGTCCAGTTTAGAAATGCTGGCCAAAGCAGGGTTAGAGTAAATGTTGGTTTGAGCACAGTCAGTGTTGTTAGGAGATGTCATTAATTAATCACTATCATATGTTCAAGTCCATAGTTCAGCTAGGCCATTTTGTTAATGTTAGGGAAAACTATGGTCAAGCTTCCCAGCCTGAGTTTAAATACGGGGTAACACAAAAAGAGCCAGCTTTGGATACAGTCTGGAAAAGTGGAGGTATTAGTTATCTTGTTAAGCACTGTAATACTACTGCAGGATTTGTACACTTACAAGTAACAATAAATTAACTTCCCAGCACCATATGAAGCAGGGAAGTCCCTTCATTCCCCAGAACAAAGGAAAGCTGATGATGTGCTTGCTGCCTTAACTGCACTGTGATACAGGATGAGGTGCAGGCTGGCTGGGCTATGGCAGTGAGGATATGGGATTCTGCAAGCTGGCTGGGCAGAATTCACTCTGGGTCATTGCTGTCACCTCTCATGTGGCCTGTGTCTGACTTCTGTCTTCTTTCAAGACAGTTAGCAGAAATGCACACAGCCTTTTCTCTCTGGCTGCACTTTTCATGGCGGATGTGTTGAATTTTAAACAAGCAATCCGGCTCTTCCTTCAGCTTACTGTGGAGGGAGTATTTGCTGCTTGACTATTGATGTGTTATTCTTAAAATGGAATGGAAATAATTACAGTATCTAGTGTTTCAAAATACATGCTGTCTAGCATGGCCTGTGAGGCACTTCCTTATTCTCAACAGAGAAAAAGCAAACCCCTGACTGTAGTTCAGTGAATTTAATGCAGACACGTCTCTTTCTCAGGAGAAGTTTCTATGTGGCATTTGAGGGTTAGAGAAAGAAAAGAGGGAATTAGTGGAAAGACTCCCTCTGCATCCTGGTTTTCTTTCTTTTCCTCCCCCAATGTTTGAAAAATTACTATCACAGTTAATGGCCAGGTCCCCTGATCTCAAATTAGAGACAATGGTCAAAATGAGAGGCAAGATTTCCAGAAAAACAAAATTACTCTAAGTCAAGACTTCTTTCAGCCACCAGCTGTTTTTCTGCGCTATGTATCTTGGTCCATCACTATGCCTTGGAAAGACTAGATTTCTTAAAAATCCCACTTCGTCCTTCTTATCCCAGCCATACAGACAGTATAATCTGATCTAAATTTCACTGTGAGGCCTCCATCACTGCCATCAGTTCAAGCTGAGTTGCTCTGGGGCAGGATCTGTCCTGTGGCTACAGAGACATGGAAGAAAGATTTCAGGCTTCTCATCTGTAATACTACACATATTTCCCATGGGCACTGCCTGTATCCTGGTTTTTGTCTGAATGCTGAGCTCAGGGCTAAGATATGAGCTGCTTGGATGTGATGAAACATCCAAGGTCATGCACAGCAAAGTAAGCAGTGCAGGTTTTGAAATGCAACGTTGACCATGCAGAGGGACAAAATTGCTGAAGGAAGCCATAGCATGAATTAACTGTTAGCTCCTGATGCTGGAGAGTGATGGTCTGCAGGGAGCTTGCCCAGCTCAAGGGGCTGAGCACTTGATGCTGCTGGCACAGGACTGCCAAATTTTTCCAGAGGCAAGGAGGCAGCACAGAAATCCCTCTGTATTCTCTTTCATCCCAAACTTAGGTGGCTACGGACCCACCTCCCCTGCTTCTACCTGCATTTAAGCAGATGAGATCCATAATTATTCTCTTGGTTACTGCATAAATATTCATGGAGTGGCAATATCCCTCGTGTGGAGCAATATTGGCTGTGCCTGCAACTGGTCAGCTGGGTGGAAAATAAAAATATCAGCATCAGGTGGAAATGGATGAAGACTGGGAATTAGGGGAAAAAAGCCTCTGAAAGCCTGGAAAAGCATTTGAGGAGCGCTGGTGTGTTTGGCATTACACAGCACTCGCCACATCAGTGCTCTGTGTGCAGTGCTTGCTTGTGATAGCCTGGCTTTCTTGGTGTTTTTCATAGTCCCATAAAGCTAACAAAACATGCTGTGTAGCTTAATTAGCTCCCTGGGAAGGGAAAATCCCCGTGGATTTAAATGATGGGAAGACTTGCGGATTCAAAGAAACTCTGCAAACACAAACCACGTTTTTGGCTGGTCTCCTGACTTCCAGTTGCAGAAGATTTTTTCGTTCCTCTTACTGGCACTCTGTGCTGTCTCCCTGTGTTTTGCAATGTAAAGGAAGCAATGCTTTTACCTAATGTCTTTTTTTTTTAATCAGCATTCTTGACTGAATTTAGCAGAAGCCTCCACTTTTTTGCCCCACCACTTTCGATCTGTGTATCCCAGGAGGAGGCTGCTACCCTGCTGACTGGCACATCACTCACAAAGCTGTGTGCTGGTCTTCCTCCATGGGAACCCTTTCCAGAGAATCCCACTCAATTCTTAAACATCTGGCAACAGATTATGGTTAACTGCTTTTTCAGCAGTTAAATCCAAAGTTGCCTGCCCCAGGGGACTCAGAAAAAGGAGAGAGCATCTGTTAATTTGTCTTGGGCTGTATTCCTGAGCCTTTATGGCAATCTGTTTCTTAATTATGAAGAGCACTATCAAATATCCCCACACACAGCAAAGGAACCAAAAAGCCCAGAGAGGTGTGTCCATCCCCATCATCCTCTTGCTTTTGCAGTTTGTGTCAGAAACTGCTATTCAGTCTTGGATTTTCTGCGTTACTCCTTGTAGTCTGACCTGACCTCCACCTTAGGGAAAGTATCAGAAGGTGTCTTATTTTCTGATCAATGATTAAAAGTTCATTTCTTGGGGGATTCACTAGTACAGACACCTGGCTTCAGTTTCACATTGCTTGTCTTTGAAATAGTTAATATCTGTTAATCAGTATCTGATTTCCTACTCCAAAAAGAAGACTTATGTATGGACTGAAAAAAAGATTAATATTTCTATAGAAACCTGCATAAACCTAGCAGAGGATCAATTTTAGAAACAGTCTCTCTGGGAAAGGTAGAAATCCTGATTTTGTGTAGTTCCCAGATGATTAAGGGGGAAAAGGTTTTCACAACGGTGATGCTGTAAATTAATATCTGTGAATGGGGAGGTGCTAAACAACCAAAAATCCTACTGTAGCCCTATTCAGGGGGCTTCCCACCACACCTAGAGCCTGAGGACCTCCCATCCCTGAAGAATTTCTTCTGGCAGAGGTCCTAGTCCTGTCCATCAGCAAGACAGGCATCAGGCCAGTTAAATGCAGATCATTTCGAATCTGGAATCTGGCTTTGCCTGTCATATGCGTCAAGTAATTTCATTTTACTTATTAGTGAATGCCTAAATTTTTGACTGGGTTCAAGTATCTCTTTCCTGTAAACTTAAAGACTTTGAACAGCTAAGATCCAGCACATTTCAAGCCACATTATTTCACCAATCATTGTAGAAAGAAACTTTCTCCTTCCTTTTAGCCTTTATTTGGGATTAATCTTGTTGTCATGTCTTTTCAATTTTACCTGATAGTTTGGGTTCACCTATAAATGTGTGGGGTTTTGTGTTTTTCTTTGTAAGTCCAAGAGGATTCTTACCAAATTAGGTGCAGATAAAGTTCAGGAAGCAGTTTCTAGATTGATCTGCATTCATCTAAATCTTTAAGGTAAAATTTGCTAGTTCAAAAATTATTATTTTCTGAACTTTTGCTAATTATTAAAACATCTTTCAAATATGTACAGAAGCAGTAAGCATCCTGTTTTACATCCTCCTTCATTAGTATGTATAGAAATGTTTGCAGCTTATTTCAACTCAGAGTGTTCCTTCTCTCCTGTCCCAGACACGCCTTTGCTGTCTTTGTAAGTGCATTACTTCCCACCTTCTTCACGACTTTGCTGACCCCTTCAGGTTGGGTGCTTTGTGATGGCAAGGACCATGGGAGTCCTCCTCTGTACAAAGTGCAGTGCAGGGAAGGCTCTGTGACACTGGCAGCCTGAGCTGGGCTTTGAGGGAGTGAAACAACCCAGGGCAGGTACAGCACGGGAGCACTTTATGGCTGCACAGTTCCCTGATCCTTGCAAGCACCTGGCATTTAGCTGTGGGTTTACCTTTGAACATAAACCCTGTGGAGTTTTTGCTCATCATGACCTGGTTTAAGTGGGTACCTCTAGGTGACCAAACTGCCCACCATGTGAATTGTAACATCTCTGCAGGATACTGATGCTTGGGGCTGCTGTTCAACAATGGATTAAACTCCGAGCGGCTTTGGAGAAGATCAAAACTTGCAAATTTTAAACTCCTGCCATGTCCACATCCTCTCTGATCTTTCTTTCTCGCTCATTCTCTGATTTAATAGAAGAGATAGTCATGTTCTTTTTGAGCTTGTGCTATGGGAAAAGCAGTCAAGTTTTCTGTCCCATGACATGCAAGAGAAGCACCCTGCTCTCACAGGACGGAAGACAAACACTGCTGTCACATCCTCCATGCCACCTCACCAAGGCAAACCCTGTCCTTTAAGTTAGGACTAAGAGGTAAATTGAAGCAGAAGGCCATGAAGCAAGCTCGCAAATTGGTCTGCTTAGAAGGTTGTGCTTTACATATTTGAAGATAATTAAACCATCATGACTAATTCATGGAATGAGTCTGTGTTGACAGAAAAAGAGTCATCCATTCTCCTAAGATTAAATATCAGGAAAATCTGCTTTTTAATCCCCTTCTTTCTATCCTAATGGATGTGATCATGAAACAGATGTATTTACTCCTTTTTTACGTATAAAGGCATGAATAAGGCAATGGACATCAAGAGGAGGCTTACTGCTGTTTGTGTGTCTTTGTATGAGATGTCATGGTCATCTTTCCTATTGTATCCCAGCCTTGTTCAGCAACGAAGTAAAAAAAAATCTGTCATGCCACAGCTTTTTCTGCTTTGAATAGTGCAGCAATCATATTTGCAGGGAGAAGCCTTCTGTTATTCATACATTGGCTGCATCAAATTGACAGCAATTCTCTTGTAGATGGATCTTTCTTTGCACAGCTCCCTTTCCATTACAGTAGGCAAAAACTGGCTGTGCTGCCATGGGGCTCTGTATGGAATACCTTGATACCCACAGTTATTCCCAGAGAATTTCTTTCAGATTCCTCATTAGCCATTCTGTGCAGGTGCAAAAATGAATACTGAAAAAGATTTGATAATTCCTATAAAAGCATTCTGCTGTAAAAAAAGAAATAATTCTCTCATCACTCTTCAATGTCTCTCTATAGGCTGATCCTTAGATGTGATACAGTGCCTTCAACACCATGAAAATCAGTGGGAAATTGGAAAGAGGAAAGGAAGCAAAATAGCAAGAACCTGAAGCTTCTATGCCTTGAGGGTAAACAAGCAGTTGTGCTGGTAATCAGTGGCATTAGATAAGCAGTGCATGATACAAGACACCAGTGACTTTCTTTCCTGTCTTATTTTTAATCATTCTATCATGTCTTAGGACTGTATGCTCAGCTATATTAACTGACTAAAATACAAATTAGTAGTGAAAAAACAGTTTTGTCTTTGCTTGCTGAATTATTGGGCTGATAAAGTACAAGTCCCACCCTCTCTCATCCCTTGGTTTACTTCACGCTTGCTAATGCTCTTGCACCAGTTGTATCTGTGAAATAGATGTTCCCTTGTATTGAATGGAATTTTACAGACCTGGGCACTAGCACAGGGAAGCAAAAAAGCCAGAAAATTCCTCACATAATCTTTTCCCGTATCCAGCATCTCTCAGGGAATTTTTAAAAAAAATTTTTTTGAAGTCCATTAATGCAATCTTTGTTGCATCTCTCGAGGCTCTGCACTATAATATGTCTGATGTTTTCGTATCTTTTCACTTCCAGCTATTTCAATTGATCTGTTTCCTTCAGCTGTTGCTTTCAATATTTATTTTTCTCCTCAGTCTAGCCACTGTTTTTTCAGCTCTAACACCTTTGCTTCTTCCAAGCCAAGGCTTGTCTGATCTCCCCCACTAATTCTGTCCATGATTTCCTCTATCATCTTTCAAAACAGGTCTTTGCCTCCTTCCTCTGTGCCCGGTTTGAGGTCCCCCTGTCCAGGTTCCTGGCACCTCTTGCAATGCCACCCCATTGTCTGTAGTTCAGATGAGTGGCTGGGCTTGTGCACACTATGCTTCTTTTTGATCTGCAAAGCCACCAAGGCATCTTGCTCAAATCCCTCAGGTACCACAACCTGGAAAGGCCTCCAGGGCCAGCATCCGGCTCACACATGTAGCCCCAGCCAGGATGCACAAGGTTATGGTTAAGGGACCTGGAGCTATGTGAGAAAAGAGTTTGAGAATAGCTTATGTTTCACAAATTTTTGCCAGAAGACTAAACTTCATCTGAAAGATCCTGCTCACAAGTGACTGATTCTGGGTCTGTCTGCATTTTCCTCCCATATGTAATCAGAAGCAAAGCAAGCTGCCTCTGCATCTCAGCCACGTTTTCTCAGCCCTGTCATGCCAATCCCCACTTCCTCTATTTCAATGGCTAATTTTTAGAAAGCAGGGCTTGCATCCAGATTAGATTTTGCTTTTAACTTTCCAGGTGAACCAGTGCCACTGCCGCTTCTCACATTTCTTGTTTGAATGCTTTCCCTGGTGGCTGCATGGGTCTGTCACCCAGCCACAGGTGTGTGTGGGACCTTTTCCTCTCATTTCCCAGCATGGAGAGGGCCACATGATGAACATAAAGCCCTACTGTGAGCCAGGGGTTGTGGTGTGACCTGATTTTCCCAAGTGCTGCCCTGCCAACCACCCCAAGACAACCTGCTGTCTCCCCTCTTTCTGATCAGTGTTTCTCTTTCTGTGATGTGGAGCCTGCTCATCAGCCTGTGCTACCTGACTGCTATTAAAACTGCAGGTAGCTGCTGATTTGCACCTCCCGAGGAGCCAGCCTGTCCTGGTGGTGCATTATTTTAAATGATGAAAACATCGAAAGTGCTTGACTTCTCCTAATCACAACTGCCATAATTTCCTGTGGTGGTGTGATATCACTTTTAATTAATTAATTAATTAACTTGCTTATCTACTTGTTTTATTTTGTTGAAGAAATACTGTGAAGGTAAGTTTTCTTCCCACCAATGCCAGGTTCACTGTGACACAACTAAGAAAAATTGTGGGGCACCTCTGTCCTTGTGTGGTGCTGGCACAAAAGGAGCAGGGTTTCACCTGGCACCCAGTCAGCAGCACAGTGGGGTGATCCCTGACTCAGTTCACCTGGAAGTGCTTTGGAGCAGCATCAGCCCCAGCACCAGTGGGTGGCCACCCTTTGGGGCAGGCAGGTGGTCACCCCCAGGCTGCAAACTATTGCTCTTCCCGTGGAAACTCTGGAATGTGAGAAAAGCTTGCAGTGTGGTTTCAAGCAGCCAGACACAGAGGGGTTCATTGCTTATGCCAGGGTGAAATGAAAGGAAATCAGTCTCCCAGGGGCAGCTCTGTGAACATACATATTTCTTCAAATAAAGAGCTCGTGTTATGAGAGCAAGCGATGCCATAGGTAGGGAGTGATGGGCTCGTTGCCATGGGAACTGCTCTTTCTACTTGAATAACAAAATCAATAATTGCTTAAAATCTCCACTGTGTGTTTGGAGTTTGGTCCCCTTTAGTCCTGTAAGTTTTTTTGAGAGGGGACACGATGGATCCTGCAAGAAAACAAAATCTCTGTGGATGCTCTGTGCTGTTTCCTGCCCACCTTGGGCCCTGTGAGGTGATCAATTAATGCCATACCTTAATTTAAATAGATGAAGGCTTTATCCTGCCATGCTGAAGGCCTGATTCTGTAATCCTTCCATTATTTGAGAGGAGCAAAGCCTGTGCTCTGAGGAATGGTAACCAAAACACCAGCAAGGTTACAAGTACTGGTCAAGATCACTGGCACCAGTAAAGACTGTGTAGACTGACCACAACATGAGGATTGTAGGAGTTGTTGAGTTTGAACCAAGTGGTCATGGTAATTACCTGTAGTTCCGAATCCCTCCCTACGGAGAAAGGAAATTCTGTTTGGGAATAGGTGAGCTGGGCTCTTCCCTGGCACAGCTCCCCAGAGCTGTGGACAAGGCTCCCTCATGTCCCGGAGACCACCTGGGAGCTGGCACTTCTCCATCTCCATGGCGCCAAAATAGGGTATTGCTCCAAGTACGTCATGCAGGTTTCTTTTTTGCTCCCACCCGTTGCACCCTCTGGTCAGCAGTGAAATAATTCCCAGTGTTAATGCGTTAGAGGCTCGTTACCAGGAATGACGCTAACGCCCCACTGAGATGAGCAGAGGTGATTCATGCTGCTCTGAACTGCTGGGTTTGCTTGTTTACAAACTCAGGCTGCTGGTGTGACTGCTCAGTAACGTCCTAGGTTATCAGTTAGCTTTTTTTCATCGTGTATTTCCTTTTTGATTATTTTTTGGGGGGAAAGCCTTGGAGGGACCTATTAACTTCTGCATGTGTTTTGTGTATTTGTGCTAGCAACGTGAATAGATAGATGAATTGATTTATATGTAAATATTTGTGTTTAGCATTTTGATGTATTCAGCGAAATGATTTAATGATGACAGGATATAGTTCGTGAACATTCCCTCCCTCAGCTACTTTCAGTAGTGCTGATCTTTCACACCTGGGAGCCCCAGGGACCTATTTAATCTCTGCAGTTTACAAAATATATCAACAACCTGAGAATAAACACCAAAATACTCAGAAAAAAAAGTGATTTCTTTCCCTTCCCATCATAATCAACTTGTTTATACTGGTTGGTTTCTTTATTTTGTCAGATTGAAATATCCCACTCAGGGGACATTTACACCCTCAACTTTTTTTTTTTCAAAGAGAGAATAGATTTTATTGTATATATATTATTTTGTCCACAGAGAGTTTGAGGAAGGCAGATATCAAGGCCTGGAGTCCCATTAGAGCCAACAGACATGATCTGATCATTGCACCAGTGCAGATGTAGGTGCTGAGACAAGGAGACCATTGGAAATGGCAGCAAATGGGACCATCACACATTTCCCAATTGGTGGTTTTCCCAAGGCTTCACCTGGGCATGCATACACAGCTGATATGAGTTGTTGCTCTGTGTCTTAATGTACAGTGGTCCCAGTTTTACCCTGCAAATTTACTGCAGATTGATCTGACTATTTATATGGCATCTGCAACTGCAGGGTGCCAGCAGTGAGTCTGTGGGGAGTTGGTTTCGTACTTGTGAAATTTGTTAAGCTCGGTCAGCTTTGTACCTTTGACATCTGTTATCTTCAAAGAATTAAGGCCATTAAAATGGCCTTGGACTAAGCAGGTAATAGAGGTATTGAGGATAGTATCAGATATGCTGCTCTCCACTTATTTTACAGAGTTGGAGGGAAATCACTAGGTTCATGAACTGGCAAACCCTGCAAATTAGAGTTTAACTTCAAGCTGGCTTTTTTAGTCATAGTTTTAAGTAATTCTTGTGACTTACTTAAGTTGGGTCCTTACTGCTGCACAGCTTGCTGAAGGTTGATGGAACTCTGTGACATAAACTCTTACATGGCATAAGCCAAAACCACCTGAGCTGGTGTAAATCTGTATTAGGAGAATCTTTAGAAGCCTTATAAAGTCAGCAATGACTTTAAATTACTCTCTTACTCTCTCTTACTTTAGGTTGGCCAAACAACTCTAGAAATCTGTTTTTTTTCCAGATGAGTGACTAGAAGCAGAAGCCCTTTTATGGGAGGTCATATTTTTGGGGTTTTTTAGCTTACTAGGTTTATTAATGGGACTATTTTGTAAGGAATAATAATTTTTCCATTGATTTGTCTTTCCAGTCTCAATGAAGGGAAGTGTTGTATCCTGACTCCACTTTCTTTCTGGTAGGGGCAGAACTCTGGTGTCCCCTCCAACATCTGGTGTCATAGTCAGGAGTTCACATTCATTATTTACCTTTGTCTAGCAGGGCTGCCAGCTGAAATATCTCTTGTTGCTCTTAGTGATTTAGAATGTTTTTCAACAACTACTTACATTTCCAGAAGGAGACCATCGAGGAGTTTCAAATGTGTGGGAGACTAATTGATTTTTTAAAAAAATTTGTTCTCTTTTGTTTTATGTTGAGAATAAAATGGTAACTTTCCATCTAAGATGTAATTCAGTGTAATGAGTACATGAAATGAACAGGCATCTGTAATTAGGATGCACCAGCCATGAAAATCATGAGTCACAATAATTATTGTTATTTTAGAAAAGACACCACCACCAGACTGGAAGAAGATGGAGCTCTTTAAGTGCAGATCTCCACCTTCTTCCAGTTTCCTATGTCTACCTGGACTCAGGACCTCCTGGAGACAGGAGATCTTGGTCCTCTTTTTCTGAGGAGCAGGATAAGGATAAACATCACACTAAAGAGATTACAGCAGACTCAGTCTGATCCTGTCTCACAAGTGACTGTGAACCAAGCTGTGGGGTCCCTGTGTACCAAACTGTTTTCTTGTACTTATTCCCCTCCAGAGTACAGGGGTCCCTCAACACCACGAGCAAATATGTCTCTCTGCGTGGCCAAACAAGAAGGGACAGGATAGACGGATTTAAAAATTCCCCTCTCCCCCCGACTTTGAAAGCAGATCTGGGGATATTCCTTTTCAGATTTATTTATCTACTTTTCCAGCAAAAGTAGTTTTCCTTTTTTGTTTTTTATGGACATGTTCCTGTTTCCAGCTTCCTCAGAGCCTCCCCAGGTCTTCCTGATGTGCTGACCTCAGCTCAGGCCACAGAAGAGCCTCACTGATTTGTGCCCCCATCCAAACTTTTCCAACAGCATCTTTTTTGCTGCTACAGAAGCTATCAAGTTTGCCAGAAAAACAAACTCTCTGACACAGAAGGCATAAACCTCATGTGAAGCCAGCATTGGTCTGTATTTAAACCATACCCCCTCCTGAATAACTGGGAGTAATTGAGGCTTTGATGGATGAACTCTGTTACTCCAGTCATTCACTGGTGAACCTTTGCACCTACTTGAAATTCATAGAAATTCCTGTTATTGAGCCTGTTTACTGTGTGCATGATGAATATGGGCCTGACTTGCTCTAATACACTTTTTGCAGTTTCTCTTATACTTTATTTTACTGAAGATCTCCCCTCTCCTTTGTCTTGATGGTTGGCAAAGAGCCAGTTGCTGTAGCAGGCATCATTCCTGGGGGCCATCAGCTTTGATTTTCCTCTTACACAGCATTCCTGCTGCCTCCATGCTGGAAAGCTGTGTTATAAATCTAAAATCTGTGTCTAAATCAATAGGATTTCTATCCCTACTACAGACAGGAGTTGCTACCAAGCTTGCCAGTACATTGCTGTGAATTAGAGAAATTGCTATCTAAATTTCTTCGGGGAATGGTGCAAAGGTAACAAGAGAACCAGGCAGGACAGTCAAGGAAATTGGGGTGTGTTGGCCTGGGAAGTCAGCCATTCAAATAATTCCCTTTATTACAGAACAGCACCAATATACAATATCAATACCTGGTAGAATAATAGCACTGGATATATGCTTCAGATTTTCACACTGCAGCATTTATTGCTATGGAAATGGAATTATGTGTTTTCAGAGTGGTCTGCTCCACTGCAGTCTTACAACAGGAAAGAGAAATATGCTTGGGGTGCTGAGGGTTCATTACTACATATTTGCATGGGATCTTAATGCAGAACTGCATGATTTTGCTTTTGTGGTGGGTTGACTCTGGCTGGATGCCAGGTGCACATCAAATCTGCTCTATTGCTCCCCTCCTCAACTGGACAGGGGAGAGAAAATGTAGCAAAAGTCTTGTGGGTTGAGATAAAGACAGTGGCATGTCCATCTTGCAGCCATCTGGCACTGGCTCTATTGGACATGGAGAACCTTCCAGCAGCTTCTCACAGAAGTCATTCAGAAGTCTCCCACTACCAAAGCCTTGCTACTCAAACCCGATACAATTAAGTATTTAGGACTGTCTGAAATCTAAAATACCTTGGCATTTTTAACAAAATAAGGGGTCAGGCAAAGCTGATAGGATCCTATCAAGAAGGTCAACTTGTTTTCACTTATTCATATTTTTCTTACAGAAATAATACAGAGAAATTCAAGTGACTATATAGCATGTAGTAGCACAGTTTTAGGGTAGGAGTTTCCCTAATTTCTACTAACAGCATCTGTGAGGAAAACCTCAGGGACAGGAGAAATAAATAATATGAGAAGTCACAGTGCAGCATTCTGTGACTATAAGTCAGAAATGTATTTGCTCTTCTCTAACACACAGACTGTGCTCAGTTACATTTTTTCAGCTTAATTGATAGACAAGGCAGTGACTCCAGTGAGGGCAGGGTATTATCACCTTCTATAAAGTGATAATCTTTCATCTCTTATCACCTTTATAGACTGCCTCAGTCCCTGCTTCCCAGGAGAGCACGCAGTGAAACATTTCTACAGACTTGCCTTATTTCTGCCTTCTGCCTTAGGCACTTGTAGAAAACACCTTCTGGGAGGAGCTGGGTCACCTTTGGTCCTACACTGTACAGCCATTCCTACGTCTTTCCTTTCATTTGCTGACCTAGAGATGTGGGGACAAGCACTTGCAGACTGAGTTTGCATGTAAAACAGGTCTCCACAGCCACAGGCCTTTACTGAGCCTTTACTGTTGCAGACTACTACATAGAACAATTCCCACTATCAATGAATCTAGATCCACTTTAGATTAGTAGCATTTTTCAGGCAGTTTGGATTATATGTGCAAAGATACAGTAATTCCAGAGGAAAACTCCAACAACTCAAAGAGGAAACCAGAGGCTGGAGATGACTACAGTGCACCTCTTTCTCAGTAGGCTGTGCATGGTTGCAGCCCCCACAGTTGCTGATTTATTGAATTTTTAAAGATCATATAAAGGCTGTAAATTTGAAAATATGGTAGTTCAAATAATTTGGCTTATCTTACTTATTTTGAATGCTGCTTTAACACCAGATTGCTCTAGTCCCCAAGTTACATTTATTCCCGGCTAGTTCATACTCACTCATGTGTTGTTCTGCTAAATTCTGTGCTTCCAACCCCTCTCTACAGAGGGCAGCTGTGTGTCCACACAGTCCTGTCTCACAGCTAGAATAGAACAAACCAAGCCTTAGATGGCAATTGTAAACTAGCTCCCTCTTCCCTACTCTTCTTGGCATCCAACCGAGGAAGTATCTGATTCACTATGGCATTTAAGTGCACAGTCTAGTACTTTTTATAATTAAATTTCCATTGTTCCTGCCTTCAGGGTTTTCTGGTTTTTCTTAGACAATTTTCATATTGTCATCTTTACTAACTGTGAGTTCTCACTTTGAAATCTTGGTAAGAAATGTGCTGATTGCACAATGTAAGCAATGAAAACACTAATGAATATGAATAGAAAAAAAATTGAAAAGATTGATCAGTAATGAGTTCTGCTTATAATCTTCCTCTGGCCTGATGAAACTTTTCTTCAGCCCAGCTGGTTGCAGTCACTTTAATTACTTGAAATTTCCTGTATTAATTCTCAGTTTATGTCATAATACTCCATAGTGGTTTAACACAGTTTAAATGAATGCAATTTACTACATTTTCCTTCATCTAGAAAACAAGTTTTTTCCGTCAAAGAAAGACAAAAATCTAGTCCAACATAACTGGAATTGCTAAATATATGCTAAATGTTATCCCCTCTTATATCTTTAATGACTCTTTTCTTCTCTGCTTTCTTCTGAACATTTGCTGATGAGATCAGACTGTTATATCCCAAGGATGCTCTCAAAGTTCTGTTCATCTCTTTCTTAAAAAAACTGTTTCTTAAAAAAAACCCCTGTGTTTGCTCTTCTTCCAAGTAGTGCTACACAAACCCCAGTGATAGAGGTCACTGTGCTGCCTTTGCCTCTCTAACATGATTATCTGGAAAACAGCAAAACCATCTCAACTTAGATTTTGGATGGAATCTACATATTCCTTAATGTTTTCAGCCTCTAAATCCTATCCTATCCCATCCTTGGTTTTAGCAGGCCAAATGATCTGTTATCCTTCCCTCTGGGAATGCTTTCCCACAGGCTTCTTCCCTGGCTTCATGTGGAAACTCAAAGAGCACTTGGTTTTCCCTTGGATATATGGAAATATCAAGCCTTTAGCATTCCAAAGGCTCCAAGCTTTTCAGTCCAGCAGACTTGCATTTCCAGAAGATTGCCTTATTTTTCCACATGTGCCTTTGTGAGAGACTCCCCTTTCTCTCTTTGATTCTTTTAAGAGAAACAGCTCAGGATTTCTCCGTCCCAGACTATTTCCTTCAAGTGGCTCTTTCGTAATCCCTTCATTAGGTGCCAAACCCAACTTTAAAAGAGCATCAGCTCTTGCTGGCTCAGTGCCTGTGTCTCCTGCTGTCTGTCAGCTCTCACCTTCAGATACCCACCTCTGAGGGGAAGCGTGCACAAAGCAGAGTCTTCACTGTCATGCCCAGCCTAACAGCGAGGCTTGATCTTCACAGACACTCCGGTTCCTTGGCAGGAGGTGTCACTCTAACTACCTGGCAATTATGTCAGCCGAAATTATCGTAAAGCACTGCATGTGGCTGGTTGTTTTCCATGCCAGGTGTCAGGGGGTATAGTACAGAGCAAAACCTCTCATGTTGAAGACAGGAAATGAGACCAATTCAGTGATGACATCAATCATGTCAATAGAGATGAGTAAACAAAAGGTCTTTTTGGCAAGGCTCCTGGAGCTCAGTAACAACAGTGGTTAAACTAACTTGAGGCTTCTGGAGTTGTGAAATATCATTATGCTAATTTTGGAGAGGCAATAGCATTAACTGAAGCCTAGATGACTTGTTGAATTTGTCAGATTAGGGCAATTTGCTGATGTAATTCTATTTTCATTCACTGTAGTTTTGTCTTGGAACATTTAACTTCATGTGTTTATTTAATCCTGTATTGCAATTGAATCTCTTATCTTGCATATACCTAACCTAGATTCACAGGCCTCTAGAGAAAAGAGGCTGTTATATCTACACCTGATTTGAAAATTTTGATATGCTGGCTGCATTTTCAAAGTGTTTCCATGATCAATGATAAAAAGTCCTACTCACAGGACTGTTATTGGGGTGCGCGATTGCTGAGAACTCACAAAAAATCCTCTGCTTCTTTCAGTGATATTAACACTTGTGGAATCCCCAGCCCTCTGGTCATGGGGACGTGCCCACGTGTGAACTGCTAAAGTCAAATGAAACTGACCCTAAGCTCCTGAACTGACAGAAAAACTGCTAATTTGACTCTGGCCCTTCGGGGCTGTTGAGCCCAGATCACTTGGGATTTGGATGGGGTATGTTGACCATGTCTAGAGACTGGCTCCTGCCCCATTCCTCATTCTCATTTTGGTTCAGGCAGAACAATTTTTGGGTTACTCTTGACTTCAACTTTGGTACCCATTACATTTGAAATGCCTTATGACACTGTCAGAGATGGATCTTCTTCAGGGAAAGCATCCTTACTCCAGAGCATTTTTCACTGCCTTTTGAGAAACACATTCTCTCTTGATCTCAGAGCTTTGGGCTGCTGGAGGAAGGGAGGGATGACCAGAGTGTTTACTGTCATCACTGTGCACAGGACTGGGCATGCAGCAAGAGCCAATCCCTTGTCAGTGATGCTGTGACAAAGTGAAATGCAATGCATGAAGGAGGCTGGAAAATGGGAAATGGAAGGCTTAAAAGGTTTTTTCTCTCCTTTTTTTCCCTCTGGAGCCTCCTGAAAACAAAGTCAATGCCCCTTGGCTTAAAAGGGTGTATGACTGCAGGATGCTATAAAGCAAAAAAATCGTGTTCCCTTGAAATAAAATTTTGCACAAAGGCAGCTTGCATTACATCCCTGTTTGGATGCTTTTTAGAACTACTCCAGACCAGAAACCTCTTGTAATTGCTTTAAGTCTGCTATTCTACTACTCCAGGTCTAATCTTCATTTTCAGAGTAGTGACAGTGATTGCCCAAAGCTGTATGCAGTCTTCAGACAAATACTTGGTCATTTTGGCACCTGTTGGTCCCTAAAATCTGTGGGTTTGGCTTGGGATATCCTCAGTTCCACCTTTGCAGGTAGAGTTTGTCATCAGTTCAGTCATGGAAAAGTCATCCATGTATCTGCGGGAGCCTGTATCTAACCAGTGTTACAGTCCTGGATGTAGTCCTTTTGTCTGCAGGACAGAGTTTTGGTGACATCAGTGTAACTGAATATCCAGAAGTGTGAACAAAAATTTAACTTTTGCTCTGGGGTTTGCTTTTATTGAAGCTGCAGTTTCAGAGACTTGCTAATTGAGTGATTACATTAAAAATAAGAATTTAAAGAACTTCAAATGATTTTTTGATTCTCATTTTTAAAGCTTCTCACTTAACCTTTTAAGGTATTTCAGACTTTGGTACCTGATAATTGGAGCTATGCAAAATCATTAATTACTTCTGATATTCTGTTCTGTGTCCTATATGCCTTTCTTCATAGGATGAAATTTTCTGCACGGAACTCATGTAGGAAAAAAAAAAGAATTTTATAATGAACACAAAATCTGCGCTCATTTCAACACTGAGAAATTCAGATCAAAACTGGTGCCTCTGGGTTGCAATTTCTCTTAGGAGTATTTTTATACTCATACAAAAGCAAAAGTTTCTCCTGGAAAAGATGATCAAATAACCTTAAATCCTAGTTTCAGAGTATTTCAGGTCTGAGTTTGATATTTGCCAGCTGTGCCCCTCTGTAGCACCCCCAATGATTTTGCTGCATAGCCCTGAAAAAGGAGAGCTTGGTGCCTGCACATGTGTCCTTCCTGCCTCTGCCTCTTCCTCGGCAAGGTGTGTGTGTGCTCCCTGCCAAGCCGTGTCCCAGCAACCGCTAAATCCTCCAGCTGAAATGCCATCTCCCCTTCTCCCCTTGCACTCCTGCCTGCTGTGTTACAAGTTCAGTAAAATGCTGACAATTTGAGCAGATGTTATTCTACCTCCTGGAGAGCCGCTCCTGTCTGGAGTGCTGTGAGGCAGCAGCAATGGGAATCCAGCACTGTGAGAGAGTGGGCACAGTCTCCTCTGAGGTGAAATTGTGTGAACACTTGTGCAGGGTAGCAACAGGCAGCTTCATCTCCTCCATCACTCTGATGCTCCCCCAGTCCCCCTGCTTCCCCAGGGATGAAGAACATGTCTGTATTTGACCGGAGACCACGCACCTCTCTTCTGGCAGAGCTGATGCCAGCAGTATTTGCTCTCAACTTGCTGCAGTGCCCCCCTTTTATATGTGGCTATTGGAGAATTAAATCCTGTTTCAAGCCATCATTCCCAGTAGCTTCCCTCCCATCTCTGTGCCCCTGCATGGCAACTCCTTGTCCATGCTCTCTTAGCAGGAATTGCTCATACAAAAAGATGTATTCCCATGTCTTTCCAGGCTTTTCAGTCCTCTGAAAGGTGCATGGTGAACTCTTCTCTGGTGTCAAATTTTATTGCTTTTTACCTCCCTCCATAAGAGTCGCTACGAGGCGGCAAAATGGATGTTTGTGTTGCCTGTCTTATAAAGTCATTTACCAAGAGAGGAAGTGTTTCAGTCTCTCCTTAACACAAATGCAGATATATATTACTTTCCATTATCTGCATCAATGGCCCGAGGCCAGTTGCATGAGGGTCATGAAGGGCAAGTGCCAGGTCCTGCTCTTGGGGCACAACAACCCCAGGCAGCACTACGGGCTGGGGGAAGAGTGGCTGGAAAGCTGAGCTGTGGAAAAGGAGCTGGGGGTGCTCATCAACAGCAGCTGAACATGAGCCAGGGTGTGCCCAGGTGGCCAAGAAGGCCAGTGGCATCCTGGCCTGGATCAGCAATAGTGTGGCCAGCAGGACCAGGGCAGTGATTGTTCCCCTATACTTGGCACTGGTGAGGCCACACCTCAAATCCTGTGTCCAGTTTTGGCTCCTCATAGCAAAAAAGACATTGAGATGCAGAAGCATGTCCAGAGAGGGCAACAGAGCTGGTGAAGTCTCTGGAGAATAAATCATGTGAGGAGCAACTGAGTGAGCTGGGGTTGCTTAGCCTAGAGAAAAGGAGGCTCAGGGGTGACCTTATCACTCTCTAGAACTGCCTGAAAGGAGACTGTAGCCAGGTGGGAGTCAGCCCCTTCTCCCAGGCAACCAGAGACAGGACAAGAGGACACAGCCTCAAGCTGTGCTAGAGAAGGTTCAGCCCAGACATCAGGAGGAATTTCTTCACTGAAAGAGTGGTCAGGCATTGGAACAGACTGTCCAAGTAGGTGGTGGAACACCACCATTGTCCTTGAAGGTGTTAAAGAAACAACTGGATGTGGCACTTCATGCTGTGGTCCAGTTGACAGGATGGAGATGTAAGGTTGGACTCAGTGATCCTGAAGGTGTTTTCCAGCCTTAATGATTCTGTGATTCTATGATCAAGGAAACTTCTTACCAACTTTAAGTTGTGCTTTGCTGTAAAGTCCATCATCCTTGCTTTGTACTTCTTGCTTTTCCTCAAAGATTGCCAATTATTTCCTCCCAGGTTCCTGGAGTATTTTTCCATGTTTACAGTTTTAATTTTGGTTTGTTTGTTTCTCTTGATATCATGCCTTATGAGACCATAGAAGCATTTTGGAGGTTGTTCAAGCATCGCTTTTTGATATATTGCCAAGCCGGTCTTGGAGAGTCAGTCTATATCTGCTTTTTACTTTTTGATCAGGCTATTCATCATTAAGTTATTAGTTTTAAATTATCTTCCCTCCTGTTTTCCAGGTCCTCTTACTGTTCTGTACAGAGTTCTCCACTTCTTATTTTTGCCTGCAGATATAATGCTTTATTGAATCTCTGAGCTCTGAGTTCTCAGTTTTATTCCCACTTGTCAAATTTATGCTCTGAAATTCCAGCTACTGACACCACTTTTCTTGGCAGAATCTGGCACTGCTTCCTGAAGACTTCTGTATCTGTGGTGTTTTTTTAGCTATTTAACCTTTACTGAGGAATAGCTTAGAAAAAGTAACTGCATTCTTAATGACAAACTTTTCTAATTGATGATGCATACATTTTTGGTATGACACTGAAGTTTTATGTATTTTATGTACTAGTCAAAAAGAATCTATGCAAACCAGGATTTAGTTAACCTACCCCTCCAATGACTGAGTCATGAGCAAGTGACTCAGTTTACTTCAGTGTGTGACAGGTATTGTAAGGCAATTGCAGGACTTTATGGATAGAGTTTGTATCGTCTGAGTTTATTGACCTGTAGCATTGATATATCTGTCTGAACCTGTTGTCTTTGTTTCCATTTCTGGGCTTTGATAGAGTCATGGCAGTAAAAGGGGCTTCTTCAGAGGGCAAGTCAGTGTATTAGAGACCAGTCTCTAGCCCTTTTATGCAGCAGCAGAGTTCAAATACAGTTGCACTTTTTTGAGAAAAGTATTTATCAGTCTTCGTGATGAATGTACTGACCACATTGGTCTTACCTTGACATTAGAGAGCCAAACAAAGGTCATAGCAAAATACAGTAAGAACAACAAAGAACCAACAGACTGAGCCAGAGATCTCCTAGAAGTATGGACAGCTGAATGAGCCTGATCACAAATAACCAAACAGATATGCTTGCTTTATATGTGGTAGGGTATCTTTATTTTAGTAGGTGTCATGGTTTAAACCCAGCCATCAGCCAAGCCTCACACAGCCACTCACTCACTCCCCCACCAGCGGAACGGGGGAGAGAATCAGGAGAGCAAAACCCAGAAAAGTCATGGGCTGAGATCAAAGCAGTTTAACAGAGAAAGCAGAAGCTGTCCACATAAAGAAGGCAAAACAAGGAATTAATTCAGTGCTTCCCATGGGCAGGCAGGTGTTCAGCCATCTCTGGGAGACCAGGGCCTCATCACACATAATGGTGACTTGGGAAGACAAACACCATCACTCCAAGCATCCCTCCTTTCCTCCTTCTTCCCCCCACTTTATTATACCCTGAGCATGATGCTGCATGGTCTGAAATGTCAGTAGTCAGTTTGGGTCACCTGTCCTGGCTGTGTCTCCTCCAAACCTCCCATGCACTCCCAACTTTCCAGCCAGTGTGGCAGCATGGAAAGCAGAAAAGGCCTTGGCTCTGTGCAAGCCCTACTCAGCAACAACAAAAAGGTTTCTACATTATCAAAGCAGTGTTCAGCATAAATCCAAAACACAGCCTAATACTAGCTACTGTGAAGAAAATTAAACCAGGCAAAACCAGCACGGGAGCACAGATAATAAAAGAACAGCCCCACTACTGGGTGAAGCTTTCATATTTTTTACATTGGTGCACATGCAGGTTCTCCTCTGTGCGCAACCCCAGCTCTACACAGACAATTAAGTGAAGCTTCTGAGTTCATTGCATTTAATTTCTCATTTGGCATTGATATAATTTGTCTCCACTCAATGTGCATTACATATATTGCATTTATTGTTTCTTGACCTCTTATGAAGAGTAGTTAAGGTTTTTCAACAAGTACACAGGTTGTTTTCCTTTTCTTCTTTTAAAGATTGCAAAAAATGTTCTTCTCCTCATGGGAGGGGCATTCCTTAAAAGTCTCTTGAAATTGTACATGAAAGTCAACAATTTGACCCCATTTTGGAAAGGAGCTCCTCTTCCTTCACTGACTGTGACAGAGGATCCCTCCCCTTGAAATAATAAAAGATTTCATTAACCTTGGCAGTTTTTGTGGATATCCCTAGGCAGATGAGATAACATGTTTACTCACAGTTTAGCCTAAGACAAGGGTAGCTAGGCAGCAGGTTTGTCTGCTCGTTGAATGTGTCAGGCATGGCAGCCTGGGTAGGGGGGACAGTCCCGAAGGAGGCATCGCTCCTTTCTGTCAGCACTGATGCTTCCCTGTGTCCTGGTAGGTGTCAGCTGTGGCACAGAACAGCTGATACTGGTACCTGCTGTTGATCTGGGATGCTGGGTGTACTCTGCTCATTCTCTGTGGCTGGGGCTCCACAGACATTCCACTTTGCACGGTGGGACACCTTTCCTCTGCCACTCATAGTCCTCACACATCTACCAGTACTGAGGTGCAGCTCAGAGGAGAGAATTTTTAAGATTTATGTTATTACTTAAATACCAGACTAAGATTTATTTAGTGTGGCATTTTAAGACTATTTAAATACCATGTTGTCTTGATCTAGTCAGTACTAATGACTAGAAGTTATTAATGATTTCACAACGCATGGCAAGAAAACATGCTTCAGAGGCATATTTTCTTTTCCACATGACAGAATAACAAGTCCCTTCAGGAGCATATCAATGGCTTTATCTTGGCTAATCAGTGCAAGTCTTCCATCTCTCCTGTTACAACTGCATAAAGGAAACAAGTAAATGAAAATAGTTTATATACAGTGATTATTCTTTCATGCCTCAGGCCTGAAAAGACTACATATTATTTCACTAAAATAATGGTTTTGGCAATACCCAGAATTGAAATAGCTGATTTCGTTGCTTGCTTGAAAGTGCACCCAACAAGCTCCAAGTTCTTCACCACTGAGTTCCACAGATGTGACACATATGCTCCAGACCTTCAGTAACAATCATGTTTATTGCAAGCAAGTCAAACATTCACCAAAAACATGCAAATAGGAGCAGTAGCAGCAGATGTCCAAACAAAACCAGTACTGTGGTATCCAAGTTTCAGCTTGGCACCCATCTTAGACAAGCTCTTCACAGGGAAAGGTTATTCTATCTACAAAAACTATGTTAAAACAGTGAAATAAATCTGTCCAGCTGAGCTTTTGCCATATTAGAAACTACTGCTCTAACTTTATACAAATTTTTGCAAAATTTGTCATCCTTAAAGTAGGTTTTGGTACATTAGCTCATCTTGCATAGTTTTTAACATGATGTTCCTCATATTTGAATTCATTTTGTTGCTCAGCTGTTTCCACATGATCCTGTCAGTTATAGAGTCCAATAGCATGTCTTACTGAAGTTGACTCCAGCTGGAGGCTTCCCCTTCAGGTTTCCAAAGAATAGCAAACAAAGAGAATTTAGAAAAAGCTTCAGGATAAGAGACATAGTAAAAAAAATTACAACCTCCTTGGAGAAAGTGTTTGGCATGCAAGTAAAATATATGTCTGGACTGTTTTGCCAGAATCTGATTTGGGCACCTGTCTTTGCACTACATGCATTTTAGTGACAGGACAGGGCAAGAATTCACTCATCTCTTCTGGTCTTCAAATTTCTGTGTGATATAGTAATAGGATATGATTTATGATCACCTCTTCTAGGCAAGTGGGGTAACCCAGGACACTCTTCACTGAAACAGGTTTCAAGCAAAGAGGCAGGGAGGACTGCCAGGAGAAAGAGCAGAGGGATTTAGGAAAGAGAAAAATCCTTGAGAGCCAAGTTAAGAGACTCTTCAACTGAAATTTCAATAGTGTTTTAGATTGAACTATTAATAAAATCAAGGCTGACACTCAGCTGTTCTCAAAGTAGCACAAACAGGCTTGGCTGCAGGGCTTTCAATATTGTTAGCTTGATTTAAATGGAAAATAAGACATCATTTCAAAGTCTCTCTACTGTATTGAGGGCTGTATGGTAACTATTTATTGCAGTGTATTTCTTGGTGTAGTGCATACAAGGAGCAGTTTTCAGATGGCTCATTGGTTTCTTACCCAGGCATTTCACCAAATATTGTTCACAGCTCCTTCTAAAGACACCAGAGGATCTTGATATCCTTTTTCTAGTGTTACTGTCGTGGTATTCCTCCGAAACGCTTGGCAAAGCTTTTTGTTCCCAGTAGGATTATTTTTGGTTGTTTTTAAATAGGAGTACACTGAATGTGTGAGACCTCAAGACACTGAGCCTGACTCCAGCTGTGTATTTATAGCATGGGTTTAACTCTCCTGACAGTAGCTATATTCTTGATTTTGACACATGTCATTGGAGTAAGGTAAAAAGATCTCATAGGCTTAAAATCAGATCCAAAATCTTAGTTCTTCCATTGCATATCCTTACAGACTTTCCTGCAATCGTGTTCTTATACACACTCATAAAGATTGATCATCTATTTGGCTGATTTGCATTCAGCTTTAAAATTTTCCTTAGAAAAAATAATGTGAAATGTAATTTTACTTTTTCAAACACAATTAAATATCTACTTCAGACTATAACTTTTTGACAAGAGTCACCCTGGGTAAGGGTTGGTGAAAACAGTCAAACTGTTGCTTTAGCTCACTGGCAGAGGTGTCTAGAAAAAGATGCAGAGAAGGAACATAGTCTGCCAATGACTTTGCTATGACCATAACTTGTAGCTGTTCCATGTATTCTTGGTTCCATGTGTTCCATGCTGTTCCATGTGTTCTTGGTTCCAGAAACATCACTGCCCCTCAGTGCTGCATTGCTGTAAAAAGACATGCCTTGTGGAAAATGCAGACTCTGGATTTAGCAGGAAATAAACCTAGGTCCAAGTCAGACTTGTCTGCAGCCCAGAGAGGAAAGTATTGTCTTCCCCACTGCATTTACCTAATCATCTTTCCACTACCAGAAAAAGGCCTGTCTGTAAATCCCTGTTTGCTGTGAAGAAATCGGCATTGATGGGGATTCACTGTTTCAGGGTAGAGCTCTGTTCCCTTCTCTCCCCCACTGGTTTGCTTCTAAAACATAAGACAAAATATAGATACATGCTGTGCAGAATACAGAAAGTAGCAGTAAGCTCTCTCTTGCAGACTACCTTGAGTAAGTTTCCCCTGCAATAATTTTCTACGCATGCACTGCCTGTATTCACTCACCTCCTTCCTCTGCCTCTGGCTGATTTTATTGATTGCAGCTTCTGGTTCCGTTGTCTCAGATTTTATTGTTTAAAGCTAGAACAGATGGTGTTATGTCTATTAAATACTAAACTGTGTAATGCAGGAATCGTTATCTCAACTGAACTGGCTCCTTGTAAGAGTGGTTTTATCCTTTGGAATAGATTAAAGGGCTGGGAAGAAATTCACTGCACTGCTGGATGCCAGTGATAGGCTGAATGGATGACACTCCACTCTTGGCCAAAAACACAGTGTGGGTGGACAATCAGTATTCTTTCCTACAGGATCAGATTTACCACAGGTTTCTGCATTCTCGGGTGCAATGCAGAGTTGCAGCACTGAGAGCAGAGTTGAGCTGGAGAACTTCTCCTGGGGTGAGGGGTAAAAGCCCTGTCAGATACTGAGCTGCTTCCTTGCTTGTTTTGCATGGACCAGTTGATCTGGGTGACTTGACAATTCTGCTGCAGGAACCATATTTTCTTCTATTTAACACAATTTCCCAAGAGTCCCTCTGCACAGGTTTACAGAGCTTTGAGGTATTTGGGGTAAGAATTGTTTCTTCTTTTAAATTTGAAATATACAGTGGCTGGGTCAGTGTGCCCCAGTTCATTCTCTCTTGATCTTTCATTGCTGCAATGCAAATAGTTAATAAAAGGACTGGTTGTAAAAAGCCACAGGAACTGCAGTCCTCTGAGTGATAAATTACGAAACAGGATTCACTGGGTCTGGGTTTGACTCCCAGAAGTATAATAGTCCTGCAATTCACTGCCTCTGATGTGATAGATCAAAATATTCTTTACAATAAAATGAAGACATTTCCAAAGTAAAGGACTGTACTTTAATAAATGTTGCCAGAAGGAATCTCATTTAAACAGCAAGATTCTACATTCTTTATTTCTTTCCTCAATAAAATCCAGTTTGCTCTTGAGATATTTAAAATTTCTTTTCCGTGCTTATCAAGTGACACCATACAGTGCAGTGAATACAGCTGGAGAGCTTCACATCCATGACATACTATGTGGAAATATGTTTTTCTGGAGTTTCTGTCTCTGAAGGGGTCAAGATGACATGTCAGACAAGGGCTCTTCTTGTATCACAGTGCAGTACCCCCCAATTCAAATAGTTCCAAAATACTTTTCAAACATGGACTTCACTGAGGCCTCATTTCAATTCTCTTATTCTTGTGATCATCTGTGCTGAAGCACCAGCCAAGTTGTGCTGCGTGCCTTGTGTGTCCTTGGAAGCATTTCTATTTGGCCTGAAGCAGAACTATTTTGCTGCATGGCTGTTTCAGGAACTCTCCAGCACAATGGGACCGTAGCTGTTCTACCTTCTTTCCCTCCACTGCTTACCATTTTTCAAAAATTCTTTTTGAAAGCTCTGTTGAATTTTTCTGAGTTTGAAAATCCTTATACTGAGCCAAGACTGCATGTTCTGTAGCCACCACAAATGAAATTACATTTCATCAGATCACTGACTCGGCTGTCTCCCAAAACAACCCTGCACTCTATCAAACACTTCTGTTAGCCAAGCTCTTGTAAAATGATGGAAGGGGAATGAAAAAGCTCTTAAGGCCCAGCCTTACAAGTAATGTGTGTGTGTATTTTATAGAAATTTATATTTCATAGAAAAGAAAGTGGCACTAGTTGTCCTACAAAGCTATCATAGCAGTATGTGTTTTTCCTCTACTCATTATTTTAATTGCCCTAGTACTTTGCACATCAAAGGGACCAGATCAACCTCCAGTCATGGACTTGAGTAACAAAGTAGACCTCAGCATGGCATGCCAGATCCAAGTACTTGGAAATCTAAGTATTCCCAGAGGGATGTAACACTGGCAGGTACTTGGGGATTTCTATTTCTCAGCTTCACATGTGGCTTCATCAGTTTAGCATCCCTATCCTTATTTCTAGCTGAGTGGAAAAAATGCTGTTCTTAGTCTGAAACACCTGTGATTTGAGGTGCTTTGGATTGACTCTTTGTAAAATTCAGGTGTGCTTTTTGAATCTTAGATTTTGATACTGAAATGTAAATGTGGAGTGCTTGACTGTTGCCTTGACTTTCTGGTGGATTTGAGGAAATCTAGCAAGCAATATCAAACCCATGTCTTTCTCACTCCTTTATTGCACAGCAAATTATATTTCCTTTCAAAATAAAAGCTCTCATTTCATTTTCTCCTTTGTATTTCTCTTTGCTGTCCCTCATATGGTTGGGCAGAGTGGCTCCCACATGGTCACTTCTGTTGGTTACTCTAGAGAGAGCACATGTAAAAAGCCAGGAAGTTTTTTCCAGGGTGGATACAGAAGATAAAATTATCGTAGAAATTTATTGATACGACTCTTTGGGAATAAAAAAATGCAACAAATGAGAAGCAAATTCTCTTTGTGACCATTTCACCCCTCTAGGTCTATCATCACCAATTTCACTACTTTATTGGTACTGTTTAGCAAAGGTTTCTCATTTCAGAAATATGCGCCTAGCTCTTTTTGTTCTAAAGACTTCTACTAAGCAGGCAAACTTTAAACTCAGTTAGTTCCTGGCAGTACAGATCTTGTTATCAATGTTTTTGAGACACTGGCAAATGTCTGAGGAATAAATTGTATTATCTACTGATGAATGACATCTCCACAGATAGTTCAAACTACACAGACCATTGCATTCATTTTCTTTGCAACCAGAAACCTTTCTCTGCAGCGAAGTGAACTTTTTTCCCACTCTGAGCTTTTCTTATTAGATTTTAGTTCGGTATTGAGGGCTAAAAACTCAGTGAATCACTTGCTCAGCAGAGAAATTCCTGAGATATTCACCATTCTTTGAGGTTTATCTGTGTTCCTTGCCTAGCTGAAGAAATGAGATGATAGTGAAGGCTTCCAAAAATAAGTACCTGCAGCCACAAACAGGAACAGTGGTTCTGTTCAAGCAAGATGCTCACAGAGGACCAGGTATCTGGAAGCTGCCTCCAGTTTTGGAGCTGACAATCACTCTTTATCCCTTTTGCTCACTCTGGTAATGGGCAGACTGCCTGGGCCTCTGCTCAAAAGCAAGTGTTTAAATTGGCTGTATTTTGGTCATACTTAAAATCTCTCCATAAGGGGTGAGGGGATTGGCCCTATCAGTGCATACAACCACATCACTCTCCACATTTAGACAGTACCTCCTCACCATGCCAGTCTCTTCACTTGCTGCTCTAAATGGAAGAATGATTAGCTCAATGCACCAGGTCTCAAATTCATGTTGAAAGTGTCTCATTGGAATAACATGCTATAAAACATGCCCTGAGTATAAAAGTGACAGAAACCTGGATCATCAGGGGGAGGCAGAACACAACAAAAGCTTGTGTGGGACAGGATATAAGTAACATTCAATCCTGACAGACTTCTTTGCTCCCAGCATGGTCTGTAGCTTCCAAAGATGCTTGTGTTGTTTCCATTTAAGGAGTTTAAATAGAGCATGAACCTAAAGGCTTTCCTTTGGTCTGCAGTAGGCATCTTTTTCTCAAATCTCTTAGCCCAAATAACCAATTCACTTGGTCATGTTTGAAAGGGAGAGAGGCCACAAGATTGAAGGAATATGGGTTTGGTTTGGTTTGGTTTATTTTAGTTTTGCTTACATAATGCAGCATGTAGCAGATAATGGAAATCTAGGTTTTTTCCTAAACACAGGAGAGAGTGCAACTATTCATAATTCTGAATGACTTTGTCACCAGGAGTTCTGTGTCCTTGCTGGCAGAGAGCACACACCTCGGTCACTAAGTGCCATTTCTGCAGTTAACTCAGATGGGAGTAGTTGCTTCTGTGCTTGGCAATTAAATGAGTACCACGTAGTCATTTCCCTCAGCATTTGGAAGTTCATTTTTTAATGGAAAATCTAGAGATTTGAAAAGCCTAAACAGATCAACAATCTTGTAAATGGGACCCAGGAAACATTAATTAAAACACACTGGTTCCCACATTCTTATCTGTCCTCTGACAAGTAAAGATAGGAAATGCCTCAAGCAATTATACTCTAGTTAATTTATCTATTTGCAAAGGTTTTTAAAATTTTTTTTCTTTTCTGTTACAGCAAAGTACACTCTAGAACAACTTTATTTCCTGGAGCTTTGCAAGAGAAACTTGCAAACTAGCAGCTACTGTTTTTGAGAACTTCATTGTCTATGTTTCTGAGTGACTATGAGTTCACAAACATGGTGATGTAACCTGCACCAATATAGATAATGGTGTATATGGACCATGCATGAAAACTTGCTTGTACCATCATCCATAAGGACTCAGTCAAAAATTTATAAAGCTGGAACTTGAGCCTGGGGTTTATGGGTTTTACTCTTAAGAGTAAAACCTTTCCTGGATCTAGAAATCCCTTTCACTGCATGGAGCTGGTGAAAATATATATGAAACTCCTAAAGTGATAAGAAAGTTTCTGTGGAGGTTCCTGGTTGATAGAATGAGTCAATTACCTTTTGTAATAATGCCTATTGCACAGACTGGTTTGACACAAGATAGGCTTTTAAAATTGCCTGATGGTGCTTGATCTCCAAGGCCTGGGTTCAACCATTAAAATCTGCTCAACACAGTCACTGACCTCTGGAAAGATACAGCAATGTATGAGAGATTTCAGATTATCTCTTCGACAAACACTGTTGCGGCCAGGAGCGTCTGAGGAAACTTTGGGAGTTGAAGGCTTCATCTGGGACACGCCCTCGTTTCCAGTGATCCGCAGTGATCAACTTCAACCAACAGCTCCTCTGTGAAGGAGGTGGCTTCCACAGGAAAAGGCTCTTAAGATGCCTAAAAACATTTGCACCTTTACTTTTATCTCCTTGAAATAAGGAGGAAAGGCCTCTCCTGCTGTAGTTACATAAATTCCAGCCTCTAACTTTAAAATAACCCTTTATGCTGGCATCAATATTGATTCATTTCAGGATGGCACTGAGGTCTCCATGTGGAAGGGAAACTGCTGACTCTTAAAAAAAAAAGAAATGGTTGAAGTTTAGTAGATACTAATAAAAATAAATAACAGCAGGAATAAAAATAAGGTATTCTCTCAGTGAGCCAGGTTTCATACTCATGGCTTCTGCTGATTCCTTGATTAGTCAAGGTCTTCAGGGAAGGCTGAGTGATTTGCCTTCAGTTTCTAAGGCAAAGGCTCCTCTGTCCTCCCACAACCTCCTCTTTGCCCTCCTTCCCTAAAAGCAAAGGTAAAACATCTCACATTCACAGGCCGACATAAGGCATAAGGAAGCAAACCACGCACAAATTCACATTTTCCCTTTTCAGTGACCTTTAATCTGTTTGCTTGTGTTGTGGGAAGCAATTCATAAAAATACGAAAACAGTGTCAGATTTGTCACAATATTTTTTCGATGCCAGATGGCTTGCTCTTTAGGTCTATTTATCAAATACATGGCATTTTACTGTATGAATTCACACATCTTCATGCAAAGGGAAGAGATGGTTACTTTAACAATTAAAATCAGAGATGAAGTGTTTATTTTGCCCACATCTTGCATTGCATCACTGGTATTTTAGACGTTTGAAGGGAGGAAGAGGGGCATCTCCTAGACAGCTGAACATTTCTTTTATTACTTATCTGAAAATGGCAAATCCTGGCCAGGTCAAAGATCACTTGAATTGGTATTTTAAGTCCAACATCTTTGCACACACACTCAGGGTCCCGTTCCCAGTTATGTGAGTAAGATGGGAGAGATTCACAGCCTTCTGGCTGTATCAAAGCAGAGAAGGGTAACAGCACATAGAGCAGTCATGGAATCTGGCTGCAGAATAGCCTGTGCAATCCAGATTCAGAGAGGTTTTACTTTTGATCTGTGTTTTTTTCATTTGGAAGAAGGAGCTTTAAAAACCCGATCAAAAATTTGCTGATACCAACAGAAGTCTGCAAAATACTGATAGCTATATAGTGACATCAACTTTTTCTCATTAGCATACTCAATCCCATTCCTCTGATCTCTGGGGACAGAGTTTTTCTTCCCCTAACCCTCCACAGCCCCTTTGGCTTGGCAGCTTCCACAGCAGCACTGCTGAGACTGACAGGGCACAGGATTATTTTCCAAGCTTTGCCTCTGAAAAATGCCACACAAGCACCAAATATTGCTGATGTGGATTCCCAAAAGCACAAACAACCCAGTGAGGAGAGCAGGGAAGTGGTTTGTAAGGAGTGCAGAGGTAGCAGAAACCCAGGGAGCCTGAAGTGTAGGGGAAACTGAGCTGAATGTAACCCCAAGGCTGGGTGCAGGAAGTTGTCCCCACCACAACTTGGCTTCCTCTGCCTCTCTCCCATTGGGGGAGATGCTGGGCACCCCATAGCATCATCTCTGAACACATACCTATGCAGGAGTAATGTAGCCTATACTTGCCTTCAATGGCATTTGGGAGAAGCCAGTCTGAGTTTTTTGAGGTTTGGATTGGGGATCTTTCTCCTCCTGCACTTTACATGCTTTTCCTTCAGGTTCTCCACCTTCCCAGGCACTGTGAATGCCTCCATTTACTTTAGCTGCCTTCTCTACTTGTCTTTTCCACTTCCCTTCACAGTGCTGTCAGATGAAAAATAATTCTGGGCAAGAAGTACACCTGTCCGATGTGTTGGAGGAGCAGTCCTAATTGCATGTGGCATTGCAGCACAGTATAAGACAATTGCTAGAGGCAGATCTTTTGTATTGTAGATACATTCATGATCCCAAATCTGCAAGTGTCTGTAATGATAAAGGAAGCAAACATCAATGAGAACTGATATTTTTCCTCTTTTGGTCAGGAAGGCGATTGACTGGCATGTCAATCATGTCTGAAACCTCTATTTCTTAGGAATCTGTCCCTACATCTCAAAGAGATTTGGGATGTCTGTGACTGCTATCTGTGTAGTCAGTTTGAAATGTGCAATTACTTCCAAAGCTCCTCAGGACAGACTGCATGAAACTGCCAGTCAAAATCACACTCTGAATTCAAATAGATTTACAAAGGCGTATGTACGTGCAGGGTCAGATCATCAATCTAAAATCATATCAATTTCCACTTGCAGCAAATGAATTGTGTTTCACATAAACCAAGTCTCAGGCACCAGACCAGCTGCATGCCCTGTGTTGTTGGCTGAGCTAAACCAGTAAGAGTTTTGATTCAGCTGGGCTCTGTCCACACCCAGCTCACAGACATGTCCCGAGGGTCCCAAGTGGCCGCACAGCCTTACGTGAGGAGTTAGAGCTGTGCTGCAGGCACCAGCCTCAGGGCCTATCTCACCCTCGTGGAAAAGTGAAAGTTGATGTATTATCATCTGCTACAACCCTGATAAAGGCTGGAAACATTCACAGGTGCATTATGGCCACTTGGCTGGCATACAGTGGTTTTATAGGGTGGGGCAATGTGTAGGAGCTTGTAATTATTATGCCAGCACTTAATCCAGTGAAGGAGAAGGGAACACTGAAGAGACTGGGATGTAGATAGTACCCTCTTCTCTCAGGCCAGTGTCAACTGGTGCAGGATTCATGACCACTCCTCTCTATCAGATTATTTGTGGTCATGCTGTCATTTACCATTGCTTAGCTCAGATTAGATGCAGGAACCTGTGTCAGATTAGACTCAAGAGACATCCTGGTAGAAATAAAAAATTATCTGCGCCTAAAAGCACAGAAAAGCAGTGTGAGATTATGTTTTTAGGTGTTTCCCTCAAATATTTCTTCTTCATTTAGAAGTGTGCTAGAGTTAAGACCAGGGCTGTCTCTGGTCAGCATTCAGGTAGGAAAAGTCTCCTGTAGGTGAAATATTACCTGATTCCCGTGTGGGCCTGGGACAGGTCAGCATGTGTGCTTGTATTTGTTACTTCAAACTTGATTTAGAGAGGCTGAGGTTGAAATTAGCCAAACCCACAGCCTTTACACTCCATAAAATCCCACCCACTTTGAAAAGAGCAGCTGAACTCAGCTCACCAGGAACAGCATCTCTCTAATAAAGCTTAAGCCATGTGAAAGTTGATTTAGAGGCAATTTCATGTAAGTAAGTTAGAGTGGATAGAGACCAGGGCCTCTACTACTTGCTGAAGGCTCAGATTTCTAAATATTTCTGGCTTGGAAAACATGTATTGCCTTCCTAAGCATTTTGGGAATAAACCTGCCCTCCTCCTAATGTCCCCACACTTGAGTATCACCCTCCATAAAGAAAATGGCAAATGCTCAGAAGTGATGAGAAATAAGCTCAATGCAGGCCCTCTAAGCATCACAGATACAATGCGCTACAGCTCTCAGCGTGGTTCTACTTGATTTTTAAAAGTTTGAATTCTCAGGGTAAAATTTTAATTGAGCTTTTGACCACTTATGTTACTCTCTCTTGATTGTTTATTTGCCTTCTGAGAACAGGGAAGTATCCTTTTGATGACATTCTGCCTGCCCAAATATCAGTAACAGGGTTTAATAGCTTCTTGTCTTTAACTCTGATGCATTGTTGCTGTTAAACTCCTATCATGTTTCATACCTGAACCAGTTCCTATCAGTGATGGATGGAGTGTTGTGCTTTTATGTACTATATTTCAGCTGCAGATTATAAATTCTGTGCAATCCTTTTGGGGCAAGAAGCACTAGGTAATGATAGGTATGAATCATTTTATGTAATACCTAGCTGCAGTTATTACTGTTTTAGATATTCATCTCACATCAGTGCACAGACGTTTAGAAGACAGGCCTAAATAAAGCAAAATTAAAAAGAACTCTGCCTGTTTTAGGAGTTTGCATCTCTTAATGCTTTTTGCATTAGGGTAAGTAGAGCTGGGCTATTTTAACTTCTGTATTAAATCCTATTTCCTAACACTGCTAATAAGTTTGGGTTTCGTGCTGCTGATTGTAATTCTATTTCTAAATAAAACAGAAAAATAATTAGGCTCCTTCTCCCTCCCAATGGATTGAAAAACGTATTTAGATTTTTATCCAGAAGCTATGTGCAGAGGTATTTAAAAGTTACCAAAAATAGGGTGTCTGAGGAGTATTGTGAAATGCTTACAATTGATGTATTTCCTGTGTGAAGCATCGGTTCAGTGCGAGTCTTCCTGGGCAGACAAGAAGCTGTCACACCAGAAACAAATGATCACTTCAGCTTTCCTGTTCAGAGTTGCTGGCATCTCAGCTTGTGTACGTGCATATTTTGGTGTCCATGCTTAGTGCCAGCAAAGCCACATTATCTTCCAAGCATTTATGCACCTTGTCAAGCCTCTATTTAATTTCTGCTTTAACCTTGTTACAAACAACAGAAAGAATAACACTGCTGTCTGAGGAAGAAGTGCACTGACAATATTAAAACATTGGTGACAGAGGAAAAGGAGCTTCTCTGCAGCCCCTATCACGTGCTCCAAAGACTTGTATAAAGGGGAAAGGCAAGCACTAGAGGAAAACTGAAGGAAGCCCATAAATGAGCACTGTATCTCCCAGCAAGCTGGGACTTTCTGCTGTGCTCTCAGCACTCTGGGCAGCATCCTCTGGCAAACCCGGTGCTGTTACTGGGGGCAAGCGCTTATGTTCATCAAATATACATTTATTATATCTTTTTTCTTTCTCTAAGCTGCCATATAAATGCCAAGAGTGCTCATTCTTGGTGTTGTGTATCTTAAAAACACCCCTGTGATGCCATGGGAGGTCTCTCCAGCTTTAAGAACACAAATAGCAATCTAGGGTGACCAGAGTAGCAGAGGTGTGGGAAATGGAGGGTTTCCATCCACAGAAGGAGAGTCTGTGCAGAGCATAAATGAACTGTATGAAATCTGAGGGGAAGCTGAGGAAGCAGAGAAGGGTTGAACTCTGATTTGTAGAAGGGTAATGACTACAAAATTGTGTCCATCTTCAGGTGTGTTCCTTGCACTGAATGCACTCTTTTGCTCTCAGCTCAAATCCATTTTAGATTGATCTGTCTTCACTCCAGATGTATTAGAACTAAATAAGTAATAATAATAGTAACTTGTGGTTTTTTGTTTGAATGAAGCTCTTACTTTGAGGCTCAAACAACAGCATTCATTTCCTGTTTGTCACCATCAGGACAATCAGGACGGTGGAAACAGAGACCAAATTCAAGCACTGATTTGGATCCTGTGTGTCTTTCATTAGTAGTCAGCTTCTCTTGCCCTATTCATCTTCTACAAAACTTCAAATAGAGCTACCAGGAGAGAAGTCCAGCTCACTTGGGAAGGCTGTACATCATGGTATTTAGAGCACATTCCCAGAATAGAGGGAGCTCTGGCTGTCCTATCTTACCCCTTCCCAGGTGACAAGAAACTGAGCCTGCTCTTCTCATCCACTTTAGCCCTTTAGTCTTAAATATACAGCAAGCTGGTAATGACTCTTTCTCTTCCATTGTTTGGCTGTAGTTCACCTAATAAATCTTATTTCAAACCCACTGCTGAATTTGACACAAACAATGGATAATTTTTAATTCTTTATTATATTTTTTCTTAGGCAAATACATTACTTGCAGAATTTTATTTCAGTTTTTTTTTTTTTTGCAAAATCTTGGTTTTATTTAGTCTTGAAGTTCAGGTGTAACTAGGGAAACTGGTATCTTGCATCCCAGGTGGAAAGCAGGAGGGGGAAGAATTCCACATCCCAGAATTGTGTTGGCAGGAGAGAAGAGCAGGGTCAGGTGTACCTTGTGGGCTTGACTCCACCTGTAGCCTGGCTTGGGATCCCACATGCCATTGCTGGTTTTACACACACTATCAATGCTGCTTGGGAGCTTCCTTCTCCAGGACAGGAGCTGAGGAGAGCTGGAAGAAATGTCCTTCCCAGCTGGCCCAGCAGCAAATGCCATTGCCAGTGGGCAGGCAGGGGGAAGGTCAGTGCAGGGTGAGTGCCCCACAGCCTTCCTGCAGAGATGTGTGATCGTATCTTCAGCTCGTCCAGGGGTGTATGGGGAGATTACCAAAGAAATTACAACTGCTAGCCTGAAGTGCTGTGAGATAAGGAGCATCTTCCCTCTAAAACACAACAGTCTTCCACATCCAAACGTGACTGACAAATCCAGTCTCGATAACTCTTTAAGGCAAATCAATTAATTTTACACTCCTAACTTGCACTATGTCTCAGCATTCTGTAAATTGGATTTTGATGGGATTTTCATTAGAGCTCCAAAGGGACAAAGCTGCATTTATTTAATAGTTCAAAGGAAGACAGGGAACTCTCAGAAATCCATTTAGATTGTCACTGTTTAACTTATTTATATAAAACAGGTTTGTCTTTTATTAGGAAATTGGGAATAATTTTATTTATACATGTTTCTAGCTTCAGTTTTGCTGTAAGAGGCATGAAGCCATTTTATCACTTATACTCAGCCCACTACAGTGGCATTTGAAGATAATAAAATGTACTTGTTTCACTCTTACCTAACACAGTTTAAGAGATGCTGCTATTCACTTTCTTCTGCCTGAAAACACTTATTGTGCTACTATTATTTTTATTACTTTTTTTAATACTAGAGATTAAAATCTAAAATGTCTGCCGGCTTTCTCTTTAGATCTAGAGGTAACAAAGGGAAGAAATCAAGCAGGACTGCCTTTCAGAGGTAGTGGCTTTTCATACCAGGGCTGTATTGTATGCTTATTTTCCCCAGCCCCCAGACTTTTTGTATCTGGCAAGTCAGCCATCCAGCAATCAGCCAGGGATGCTGCATGGGATATCTAAAATCTGAACGAATACTGAGACAGTGGCTGGCTAGGAAAGCACCCAGTGCTGCCTGATTAGCATGCAGAAGGCCTGCCAAGGGGTTAAGAGGAAAAAGCAATGAGAGGGGAACTTTGGAGAGGGTGGGGGAGCAGTAGAGAGAGGCAGCTTTTGATTAACATATTTGGATGTTGACCGCATGCAAGCTGAAGATGAGGGCATGGGACAGACCCCCAGAGGGGTGCAGCCCATGGGATGTACTCAGCTGCTGTTTTTAGATCTGCCAGGAGGAGACCTGCTGTGGGACCTGCACCCAGGGGAGCAGCCTGTGCCAGCTCATGCCCCCTTTTGCCATGTGTGATGTTCCTGCCTACCTAGTGCCTCTCAAATCCTCTGTTTGGATAGAGGAGCTGGAGGAGGTTGTGTAAGACTTGGTACAGGGGCTACAGTCTCAGTGCCCATAGAACAGAGCCTGACAGGGTCCTTCAGCATTTGGTACTGTAGTAACAAGTTATTTGGTCAATAAAGCCTTGTAATGGGAGTGACCAATGTGGGGCTATTCTGTTGTTCATCAGAATGACATTTTTGTAATTTCTGTTTGTCCCTGTTGGATGGCAATGCAGTGCTACACAGCACAGCAGAAAGACCAGGAGTGATGTTTTTAAGCAACAATAGCTGACTATGACCAAAGGAATGGCTGTGACCAAGAGCATCTCTGGCTGTGCCAGCACAGTCAGCTGGCTGCTCTTGGCAAAACTCTCAGGATCCTGGGTCATTTAGGGAGCCTGGGATCATAGCTGACTCCTTTTTCCATTCGATTGGGTCTGAGTGGGTTGGAGACAAAGGTGAGTTTTTGGAGGAGAGGGACTGTCTGCTGAGTTTCAGTGTCCGGGGCTTTACCTGCAGGTGCTTGGATTTAGGCTGTGCCACAGGCTGGGAAAATTGACTTCAAGGGGCTGAAATAAAGGAGCAAAGATGAGGTACTTTCTACATGAAAAAACAGTGTTCTCCTCAAATGTTGCATTGAATGCTGCTCTGACACCTGCCTTGAGATGGCTTTGCTCTTGGAGAGGGTGGGGAACACCAAAATGCACAAGTAGAGTCTGTAGCGGTCCAGAGATGCACACCAGAACAAAGACTTGCACAGCACCGTGTGCTGCCATCAAAACATCTTAAAAACCAGAGCAGTCATGGCTTCAAATAAAATTTTCCTCCTCAGATGTCTTTCTACAGCTTTTAAAATATGTGTGTTTATAGGTTAGTAAGTGCAGGGTAATACCTGCTGAAGGGTAGGCCTACAAGGAAGCTGGAGAGGACTCTTCATCACGAACTGTAGTGGTAGGACAAGGGCTAATGGCTTCAAATGGAAAGTGGGGAAATTTAGGGTAGATATACAGAAGAAAATGCTTTTACTGTGAAGATGATGAAGCACTTGAATAGGTTGCCCAGAGAAGTTGTAGATTCCCCATCCCTGGCAGTGTTCAAGGCCAGGCTGGATGTGGCTTTGAGCACCTTGGTCTAATGGGTGATGTCCCTACCCATGGCACAGAGGTTGGAACTCAATGCTCTGTAAGGTCCCCTCCAATCCAAAGCATTCTATGATACTGCTCTATGATTCTGTACATTGCATGGAATTAGTATGACTAGATGGGGCCATGAAACCTATTCACAGAATTCATCATAACATACAGAATTTTGTATCTAGTTGTCTCTTCCCCTGCTGCTAAACTGGTGCTCTTTCAAAAGACCCCCTCTCTTGCCTCAATTTATACATCTTTCTAGTTTGTCTCTGGTATTTGGTTACCTCAGGATTTATTTGCCTTTCTCTGAGAAACAGCACATTTGTGCTGCACTTGTTTTTATTACTCTTGTTAATGATAAATGTAAAGTTGTGATTTCTTCTTATTAAAAGGGGAGGTTTGTCTCCTAAAACTACTTTGTGCTGCAGACGACAGGAGGCCATCATGCGTTTTATTTTTGGGAGATACAGACAAGCTTAGCTAAATAATGAGTAGGGGTACAGTAAAATTCATGAGCATTCATCATCTGTATATGCTGCAGGTGACATATTGAAAAGCTGATGAAATGGCTGTAGTAGCATAACATGCAAAGGGACATGCAGCTTAAAGGGAAAAAAACCAAACTAGGGGTGGCATGAAGGGATGGTCATTGATGGTTGATTAGAAACTGGATCATTTGGTATCTGCAAGGTGTGAAACACCTCCTGGATTTCCCAGTGAAATACCTGCAGAGTTGGAGATACCTAGAGAGAGAGTCTCTAAGAAACAGCAAAACATTTCCAGTGCAGGTGTCCCTACATGCATAAAATGCACAGCAAAGGATTCAGTCCCTTTGGATGCTGCAGATTGTTATTTACACACACACAGATTACCGAAATGACATATTTCTAATTTTGGTGTAGTCTTAACCAAGTATCCCCAAACTGTATGAAAATGCACATGGAAACCATCCTTGAATTAGGATCAGAAATAATTACCTTCAGGCACCCCTGAATTTCTAAGGATTACTTGCAGCCAGGTTCTAATTTACAGGGACTTTCCAAAGAAGCTGAACTAAAACCTTTAGGACAGCATTACTATAAAGGAACGAGTTACATCCAAATGTGCCCATCTAGGTAAGAAATGAGATTGGGATCATTGTCTCAGTACAGGATAACCACTATATTCCACTTCTCAGATTTCTTGCTTACATATAAATAATTTCAATGAGCATCAACACAGGAAGAAGCATTTGGAATGAGGGGAACATGGGAGAAAAAACAGGTATTATATGCTCTTTTTCTTATTTCACTGTTGATTGACTAATTTCTTAACCATCTCCTATTGTCAGTTTGGACTTGGGCACTTTTCTCTCATTTCATTATTGTAAGCTCACTACTATCTTCTTTCCTCTTTGAATATTCGATGTCATTGATTCCCATCTTCTTCCTGACATCTCAATACATATTTATAGTAGTTATCCCATATTATCTGTCAGATGCTCTTTTGCTAGGGTAAAGACTGCCACTTTTCAGAGGTTTTCCTACAAGGATGAATGTATGGGTCCTTTTCTCAGGTTTCTGCTTCTGATTTTTGATACCTGTTTGCAGGAAATAAACCATCAGATTCTGGTAGGGAGCTGGCTGCAGATTATGCCATTGAGTCATATGGGGGCCAACAATCAGAGCTTGGGCTCTGGTCTCACAGAAACCCTATGAGACAGACCCTGTTTAATATTCAGAGCTGCTTTTAGGGATGAGCAAGTGAAGAAAGCAATATTGGTGCACAAATGGGCTGATCTCTGCCTTGGCAGTCACAAGTTGCAGTCTGTCCTCTTCTGGTACCCAGCAAACCCAGAGGACCTTGTCAGATAGATGCTGATCATGAACTGGTGGCACACATTTTTCTCTACCAATGTGTAGCAGTATATTCTTCTGAAAAAAGTGAAATAAAATCTGAAGACCTTCTTCACAGTTAGTAAATTTTTATCATTTAAAAAAATGCCCAGGTGTTAGTTGCAGTCAACACTTGCTCTTGTCAAAATCTGGCAATGATTTTGTCTGGAAACCTTTGTTTCTCACTTAACTGTGCCCTTTTTTTCATCCTACCCTCATCTGAAGCAGTTGAGAGCTGCTGTGCTCTTGTGCATATTGATAAACAAGATGTAGTTTTTAGGCTATAGATCAGAGGAGATTTGAGTGAATTTCTTGCAGTGGAGACAATAGCAGCAGCTGGGGCCCTGTGAGGGTTCACTGTAAAAGCATTTAGCTTCTATTAGCTTTTATTAATCCTTTATTTTATTGCACAGCTGAACTTCTGGATGGAAGAGCAGCATGCTTGTTCTGACTTTGGCAATAGATTTTTAAGAACACAATTTTTTAGAACAAAAACTTATCTTTATTACTATGAAATATCTACTCCAGTTAAGGAAAAGTGATTGTCATGAGAAATGATGAATGATGTTCACTCAGCTGCAGATTTTCCTTTAATATTTATGATAGCAGTCCATTTTTTGAGCTGATACATTTAAAAGTTTTAGACTTGTTTTTCTCTAACACATTATGTTTCCCCAGTGATGTGAAGATAGTTATGGAATAATACAGAGACGTGATTTATTTCAATGTGTACAATAACTCTGTGTGGCTCATTGTCTGGCTTAAGGGGGCTGCAAGGAAAACCAGACTCTTCAGGCTAGTTAGTACTTCAGAATAACTTCTCTTAGGGACATTTTTACAGGTTCTTTAGGATAGTCATGCTCTGAATCATAGCTTACCATTTTATTTATTTAGTTTCTCTTGTAACCTCCAGACCTTTTTCTTATGTCCCAAATCCAGCCTTTCTTATCCTGACCTGTACTGTGGTTTCAAAGAACAGCATTGCCCTCTGGAGATTGATTAATTGTCTTTTGTTAGGTACCCTATATTTGACTTTCCTTTTTTTTCCTATTCCTTCTTACTCTGTGTATCTGAATTATTTTATTTCCCATTCTGTCCTCTCAAGAAATCAAAATTAAAAATGAGCGTGGTACAGCCTACACGTTGAGTGAACAGCTGGCATCTTAGAGAATCTGGACCTTTAGACCTAGTATTCTTCAAAGGACACGAGCTGGAAAAAGGAAGACTTTGATTAGCTTAAACTTTGTCCCTGGCGTAAAAATCTTCTAATCCAAAGTAGTCATACACTGAAACAGAGTTGGGCTGGAGACCCACAGTGGCCCCTTCCCACTTGTGCTGGGTCTGTAACTTCCTCCAAGGGAATAATTGTCCTGTGTAATTTATTGACATTGCAGTTATCTTGCATAGCTCAGTGGAGGCTTTGCTGCTTGCGAGGGACGCGGCCTCCCATGTTGTTCCAGAAATTATTTTACCACATAATTATTTTCCGTTTAGGGCTTTTGCTTTGTTTTTGAGTCTGTTTGTTATGCCTTTTGGTTGCCAAATGCCAGGCCAGACCCATGTTCAGAAAGGCAATTGCCTGCCCAATGGCAAAAGCCATATGTTCAGGGTTGCTGCCAGCTCTCCAAACAGGGTCATGTGTGGTTATTTAGCCAGCTGTGGTCTGCTCTGCAGTGAGAAAGACCCAATTTTCACTGTATTGGATCTGCCTAGAGCTACTTCCTCCTTCCTTTTTCTCCTTTATTTAAAATCAGGGAATTTATTGATTGTCTGCAGACACCTAAAATTGTTGTCATCTGCAGTAGCAGTTCTCTACTTCATGTTTTCTTCTGGCTTTAAAGATACTTTCCAGCCCTTCCACATTGGAAGACAAGATGTGGTTTCCTTGCCTTTACCATCAGGAACCTCCTTCTGAATATAAATATGAGCACAGATTTACTAAGACAGTCTCCAGCCAGACACCTTCCCTCAAGCTTGAGCCCAGTGAAGCTGGGAGATGATCATCATTTGGGGTTTCCTTACATAAGGTGAGGCTGTTTTGCTGTCTGGCTTTTTTTAACAAGGGCCCACTTGTTCTTCCCCACCTACTTCTCCCAAAGGCTGCACATGTTGGTCGCATGATGTTGCAGAGGGTCCTGGACCAGCAGGTCAGTAAGGGCATTGTGGAGGCCTCTGGAGTGAGAGCAACATGAGAATGCAGAGCCTGGGTGGCACAGGAAGCACGAAAGCACCAAACAACTTGTATTTCACCAGCTCATCCCCCCAGCCCCTTCTCAGCTGACAGTGAAAGGCTGCAGATATAGTGCCCGCCTATAGTGCAAAAAATCCTGCTTCTCTGGCTGTGGAAGTGGCATACACCAGGCCCATATCCCATGGGCTTGCTCTTTCAGGGTTTCTTATGTCATTCTTTGGAAGAACAGAAGCAGTTTTGTGGCACTGCCACTTCACAGAGCAGAGGACTGCAGCAGTCCCCAGCAGACCCAGTCACAGTGGTGCCATGCAGCTGGAGGCAGCACACCACCAGGGCACAAGAGTGCAGACATGTTTCTGAGACACTGGTCAACAATATCCCTTCAGAAGTGTTTATAAATTAGCAACTTCTTTTTTTATCTGTAGTTTTTCATCAAAAGAGGAGCTCCCGTGTCCCCCCTTTCTTTCCCTTTCTGTCATTAAAAATGAAATAAAAAGAATACAAGTAGGTTTGGGAGTCCCTCTTTCCTGTTTTTCATTTTGATTTTCTGAAGCTTCCTTAACTTTGGAGCTGGCAAAATGAGCTGTAGAGCACTCTAGTTCTGTGCTTTAACTGAGGTCCTGACCTGAGAGGAAGGGTTGAAAATCAGCAGAAAGAATGAAGTACAGGGAGAAAAAGAATTATTATTAAAATAAAAATCTCTCTGGATATCACTGCTGTGTTTTCTCACATAGCAATCTCAGTGAATCTTTAGCTGGTAGCTAAATCTGCAGAGGAAACCTCATCTGCATTTCCTTAGCAAAGATGCAGATGTAATAAATGTTAACTGAATATTGACTTCTTTGGAGTTGTTGGGATTTAGTGTGATAACAGGATGCATGATAATGCTCAAATGAAGTCCCTAAAGCCTTCACTGGGCATCAAGAACTGCAGCAATTATGTGTCGATCTTACATTCCTTATTTACTTGGCCAGAAGAAGGAAGTGCATCTCCTTTAGGAACAGGAAGACAGTCTCCCTCTTTTTTTCCAAGAGGGGAAGTGTCCCACCATTTGTGCAGGCAGAAATCTCTCCTCCCAAAGCAGGGACCTGTCCTGCATCCTCCCCACAGGTGCTGGCTGCAGATGGGGGTGCTCTCCCCATCTGCAGGCCCAGATTTGGGGTCACTATGACCTTTCCCATCCCTCCATGCTGAGAAGCTGTATCCCCTTGCTTCCTCTTGGCTGAGCATAATCCACTATCACTTGTTTGCCAAATTTTCAATCAAATTTGTTTCTGTTTTCTCCTGTGCTGTTCTTTGCCGTGGAGAAGGAAAAAGAAAAAACACTAACAATGACCATAAAGCTAGATTTTGAAAAACTCTGACCTTTGCATAGATCTGGGTAACCCCGAGCAGGCTGGGGATGGGATGACACACCATAGCGAGCTCTGGGGTGTCTGCTCGGAGCAGGGAGCCTGTCGCTTGTCACCAGAGTCCTTAAGGAGCACAGGCATTAATTATAAATAACAGGCAGAGACCTTCACTTCTGTGGGGAGGTGTAGCAGCTCTGGACGTGGTGAGGTAAAGATCCCTCGGCACAGATATTCTCGGTGTTCCCGGTATGCCAAGGATCGTTCGCGCCCGCGGGAGTTATTTTTACCGTGGCATTTCATTAGCTTTTTATCTCTCCTGAACCTTTCCATAAGCTCCCCGCTTTCAAACGGCAGCACAAACGCAGCTGCCGCATGCCCGAGATTTAAAGGTGAGCTGCCACCAACTCCCCTAGAGCCGGTGATGGGGAAGCTCAGCTGTGGGTAGTGCTGCAGATGCTGCTGCTCTGAAAGGTAAAGTGGAGCAGAGGGAGGGAAGGCACAAGTGGAGGAGGAGGAGGAGGAGGATGGAAGGCAAAGCAGATGACAAGGGAAAATGAAAATAGATCTGTTGTGAAATTTTTTTTTTCAAAGAGAAGGTTTTCATATATTTCTATATTGGACAATTTAACTATGGTATTTGTATAAAGTTGTCTGCATTTATAGCAATTAATTCAAAAAGAAAAATAATTTAGATGTGTTAATGTGATGTATAATTCCTTATAAAGCACCAGTAAATATGAATATATTCATGTTCCTGTCTCCCATGAAACAGCCATGGGCAAGTCTGATAATTACTAACTGCTGCTTACAAAACAAAACTACATTTCATCTACAGCCAAATGTTCAGCCCTTCTGAATGCAAAATAGAGTATTTTTCCATACCAGAATTTGAATTCTGCACAAAAGCAAGTGTGGTTAAGCCTTACCCGACTGCTTATGTAAGTAAAGCTCTCAATATACCTTAGTGTTAGTAATAACAGAGTAATGTAATTTTCTTTCAATATATGTTAGTGTTTGTAATAACAGAGCAGTGTAATTTGGGTACATTTTTACCCTGCTTTGAAGTAGTATATTTGGTATGGCAAGTGTTTTCCTAAGTAATGAGCCAAACAAATTGCTATTCAGCTAGAGGAAGAGGTTATAAAACATGAGTTCTCTGAAATATCACAAAAGCATTTTCAATTGATAGTAGTAAAAAACAGAGATATTCAGCATTGCTGGACTTGCTTCCTTTGAGAGGAGCCACAAAGCAAGAGCTACACTGAAGTTATCAGTAACTTTTTTATCCTAAGGTTGAAAGAGCAGAGGAAAGAAAATCATATAATCATGAAATGTAAAGACTGAACTTTTTCAGTGATCTCAAAGTCTTTTGGATGAGAAATGGGTTAGATTTGTTGTGGACTTGAGGATGCTGTCAGTGCTGAGAGAACTGGATGTGCCTTGAGCCAGCATGTACATATCTTTAGTCCACTTGCATATCCCCCAATGAAAGTCTTTACTGTCATGCTACCTGTTGAGCTCACACCCTGTGAGGCTCTACATTGAGCTTTGGTCATCTCAGAATTTCAGCAGAAGCCTTGTGCCTTTCCCTGTGAAGTGATAGAGTGCAGGACACAGAGCCCTCGTGTTGGGTGACAAATAATGGAAGACATGAACCTTCACAGAAATTGAAGGCACAGAAATCCTTTCCTGCTGCTGGAGCAGGTTGATCCCCTAGGTGGGACTCCTTGGCTGGGTCCGGGGCAGCAGACTTACCCCAGCAAGGAAGGGAACTACCTCTTGATCCAGGGAAGCTGCCACAGGCTGAGCAAGAGGCATGGACTGCAGTGTCATAGCACCTCCATTCCTCCTCTCCCATTTGTTCCTCTCATGGAGGAGTGCAGGAAGCCAGGTCTGTATTTACACCACTTGGCTTATCTGAAGCAACACTTGCCACATCAGTTTTGCCCGGCTTCTTGCCTGGTGCTTCACCTCTTTGTGAGCTGTGCTGCAGATGTCAGCTTTTAGTGCTGGTGCCCTGGTGACTGCAATGGGACCTGGCTTCAGCTCCAGCTGTGAAGTTTGAACCATATGGGCTGAGAGGCCAGACCCAGACTGATCCCTGCTTGCCAGCCAGCCCCCCCAGCCTGTGGTGCTGCAGGGTTTGTCACATCCCAAACACAGGAGTTTGCATTTGCCTTTGCTGAATTCTGGATGTTCCTATGCACCTCTCTCTTGCCTGCCCAGCCCAACTCTCTGAATAGCAGCCTGACCCCACAGCATGCCCATTGCTCCCTCAGATTGGAACTTGCTGAGATCTCACTCCATTCCCCTTTTCTGGTGTTAGCAAAAGTGCAAAACAACTTTGATTCAAGTATCAGTGGGCTGCTAGCTGGATTCTATTCTGCTGGTCAAAACCCTTTCACCAGTCAAGTTTCCACCCACTTTGTGTTCCAGTTTTTCAGCTGGCACCACACCAGTTTGGTTACAAGGAGGCTGCAGGAGGGAATGCCAAAGGACTTGCCAGGTTCAAAATATGCAATATCCAGTGGCCTAATCACAGGCTGTGGAAGCCAAACCCTCATGAAAAGACCACTTGAGCTTGGTGCTATAGTGATATAGCCACACAGTCTGTGTTTTGGCACTGGTTTGGCTGGTATTTCTGGCTGTCACTGAGCTTGAAGAGAGCACAGGCTCTTGTTTTTCTGCACAGTTATTCATGCAGATCTATTCTTTTCAACGTCAACCCAAACAGCCCATTCACAAACAAAGAACACCACATAAGCAGTATGTCACTCAGCACTGACAAGATGCAAAACTCTGAACAGGCCTCAGGAAAAGGGCTGAGTAATGTTCGTTGTCTGAGTTTAAACAAAGATAACAGCTTTTAATATTGCTTGCAGCCAGAGGAAGGCTTTCAGTAATTTCTCTAAAGCCTTAATGTTGATTTTGACCATTTTTAGCTCAGCTGAACTTTAAAAGATATTGAAAGCTCAGGTGCAATTCCTTTGCGGCACAGAAAGAGCAAACTCCAGACAATGAGGATAAAATATCCTGTTCACCATATGCAAAGGCTTGGCTCCAGCATAGACTAGAAGTCAGCAAAGACTGTGCAGGCACAAACGGGAATTTGCTGACCTGGTCAATGACAAGTTGAACATGAGTCAGCAGTGCACTGACAGCCAGGAGGGCCAACCCTGTCCAGGGAGCATCAGGGACAGCATTGCCAGCCGGGCAAGGGAGGAGATTGTCCTGCTCTGATTTGCTCTGCACTGGGGAGCCCTCACCTCAAGCGCTGGGGGCAGTTTTGGGTGCCACAACAGAAGAAAGATATTAAACTGTTAGAGAGTGTCCAAAGGAGGGCAAAGAAGATGGTGAAGGGCCTTGAGAGGAAGCTGTGTGAGGAGCTACTGAGGTCCCTTTGTTTAGCTGGAAAAGAGGAGATTGAGGGGAGACCTCATTGCAGTTAAAACTTCCTTGTGAGAGGAAGAGGAGGGGCAGGCACTGTTCTCTTCTCTGTGGTGACCAGTGGCAGAACACAAAGGGATCACCTGAAGTTTTGTCAGGGGAGGTTTAGGTTGGATATCAGGAAAAGGCTCTTCACCCAGAGGGTGGTTGGGCACTGGAACAGACTCCCCAGGGAACTGGTCACAGCACTGAGCCTGACAGAGTTCAAGAAGTGTTTGGACAATGCTCTTGGGCATTAGGTGTGATTCTTGAGGTGTCCTGTGCATGGCAGGGAGTTGGACTTGATGATCCTTGTGGGTCTTATTCAACTCAGCTTGTTCTGTGATTCTGTGATGTCATCTCAAGCAATTTCCACTTGATTGGTATTCTGACTAGGAGATGCATTGAAGAAAGTTCCCAAGCAAGCAAATATGATCCTACTAAGAAATAAATCATACTGCTAATGGAAAAATGCCTGCTGACCGGGAATATTTCATGTCTGAAAGCTACGTATCTGCTAAGGGATCAGGAGCAAAGCACTGGAGCACAGCTGATCTGTGAAGCTGTGTCTGAAGATCTCATCCCCTTATGGACTGATTTTACAGTGATGGAAGAAAATGTGTTTATGATATACCTATTTTGTGAGACAGTTTCTTAATGCTTCTGCTGCAAAACCTGCTGTCACCAAGGAATAACTTCTGATCTCCAGGGCTCTGAATCCAGTGTTTTCTGCAGCATCACATTCTGTCACTGAGTGCTTTTCTTGGCTTAAAGAAGCTGGTTTTGTCTCTGAGCTTCTTGGCTGGAGACAGCACAGGCACCAAGACAGGGAATCATAATGCACCGGTCAGATTGGGTGTTTGCATACCTTCCCTCCTGAGAGACACTTGTTAGAGTAGAGTTTTCTGAAGAAAGTCAGTACTAGCCTCATTCTGAAAATCAGACTCTTTAAAATTTCCCTGAATTTGGTGCCCAAAGCCAGAAGCCAGCCTAGAAAATGCTCGACCAGCAAATTTATTGTAATATTCTTTGAATTTTATAAGGACAAAAATGGAGAGGTTTCCCCTTGGCCACCTTTGGGATTTAAGGCTTTGAACTGATTTTTTTCATTTAGAGAAGATTTAGAGATAAGGTTCTGTTTAGACCCTAAGCCACATTGTCAGGATCATGGAGGAGAGGGAGAAGTGTGCTCTTTGTTTCACCAGTGTATCTGGGCTCCTCAAAATCACAGGGAAGTGGGAGTGTTGGGCATGTAGGAGGTCAGAGGGCACGGTACAAGTAGTGTGCCCTCTTCTGACCTGCAAGGGGTGAGGAGCTGACCTCTAGAGAAGCCAAAATATTTGCTGTCCCTGTCATGATCACAGAATGTGTTCAGATTCAAGCTGAGGTGCCTGAGTCTGTTTCCCCAGGTCTAGAGCAAGAGCATGAAGTTTTTTGTGTGGGCACAAACCCTGAAGTTCCTTGTGTCAGCAAGGAAGGGGAGGCAGGGCCATGTAGTGAGAAGGAAGGAAGAGCATGGCCAGGAAAGAAGTTATTGCTTTGCTAAAAAATTATTCCACTGCTACATCACACCCTTAGACAGGCATAAAATGTGGCTCCCCAAGGAAGAATGAAAACGAATCTGCAAAGTTTGAGGCAATCAAAACAAATAAGGAAAGTCCTAAACTTCTAGGCACCCACACCATGACAGGGCTGGTTTAATAGCAACCTATAAATTTTGCAGAACTGTAGAGTACTATACAACAAAGTTTTGAATAACAAAAGGCGCTGGTACCTTCTTTACATCACTGCTCTGCCAGCACCAACAGAAGGATATTTTGGCTCCAGACCTTGTCTGTGTGATACCAGCATGTGAAGAAAGACATTACACAAATTTGTAAAGTATATGCATGTGCAGTAGGAATGAAAGTAATATTCAACTAATTTGCTTCTGCTTTCTTTACTGCAAATATACACAAGTAAGTAGGAAAAGTAAGAAAAAACTGTTGCTGTGATGATCTCTTTGATAGACACTTCAAAAAAGTAATAGTCACAGTATCATGAGTGTCACCACAGGAAACAGCTGTTTGCTGATAAAAGAATGAAATACAGAGGCTGGGAAAGCTGCATAGACAAGTAGAGGTGCCTCCAGCCATCCCACTGCCACACTCATGATGCACTCTTTGGGTTCTCCATCCAGGGACAGAGCGACAGGATTGAAGGGAACTCCTTGACACCTCTTCACACCCCAGCACTGGGATAAGGAAAGCTCTTTTCCCTTTGTGAAGTTTCTCCCATCAGAAAGGCATTTGCAAGCTCTCGTGCAGAATCAGTCTAACTTTCACCTTAGTGTTTTGTCACCTGCACTTCTCCCTTCTTGCCTTCTGGAATCCTCCCTCCTCTGTTCTGCTTTCCTGTTTCAGGTGCTTGCACAGGCAGTGAGGCAGGACCCTGGATCTCCCAGTGGGGAGTTAAAAACCATTCCAGCATCTCAGCAGATCCCACAACACACCTGGGGAGAAGCAATTTGCTTGATAAAGTCTCATGCTGGGTCCCCAGCAGGCTGTCAGGGCATGGATGGGCAGAGTGAGGCAGAGGCAAAATCTGGAGGAGCACAGGGCTGCAGACCCGTGCCTCTGGTTTTTAGAGAAAGCTTGTTTCAGTCCTGCTGGTAAGTGCAGGGAAAACTCTTTGATGAGTCCTGGAGTCCTTGTTCAGGACTTGAAGTGTTTGGTAACGCTGGAAAAGCTGATGTCTCCAAGAGAGCAAAGCACATCAGATATGCTGCTATTTGTACAGACATAACAAGAAACGCCCCTGTGATTTGGGGCAGATTTTAATATGGAACATTGCAAGCAAGCCAAGTGGATGACTATGGTTCACAGAGCTATGATATTACACAACTTCAAATGTCATATATGGTTACAACAAGCAAAAATAGAGATGACAACGATGTAAGGAAGAGTTTTGTTTAGCAGTTGAGGTTGCTAGCAATGCGTGAGTACTGTTGATGCATATTTAACCAGAGCAGTTGAGTGCTGGACACTGTATTTCACATCTAAAAGCTTAAGCTAATTTGCTATTCTGTACTGTTTTGGCAGGAAAGTTGCAAGATTAACACAATTATTTTGTAAACAAGAGATAGGGATCTGTGTGTTTTAGAAAAGGAACTTTCACTGTCCTCCCCTTTGCACATTCATGTAAGGAGTGCTAGAAGGCTAGAGGGTGTTTTTAAATGACATGGCAGATGCTTTTCCCAGAGGAGAGGTGAATTTGTCTGGGTTCTGGTGACTTCCCACAGCTTCTAAGGAGAGAGATGACTCTCCAGGGCTGTATCTCCTGCTATGCCTTTGATCTGCCTTCTGTGCCTCAGGGTGAGAGCAGGATGTGGTGGAGAGTCCCGCAGCAAAGCTGTGGTTTCGTTGTCTCCGTCAAGTCAGGACTTCAGCCTACACCAGTCCAGGTGTCTTTTAGAGAGTTCAAAGTTCTACTCTCCTCAGGTTAAGACCTTCTTGCTTAAGCTCTATAAAGGAGTTATTTCTTCAGCAGAAGGCTTGGAGGCCAGGACTCATTTTGCATGTTTAAAATCATGCATAATTTACCTGCAAGTCAGAGGTGCCTAAGCCTGAGGGCTTCTTCCAGTGCTTTATGCAATAGCTGACTCAGGGAAACTGCAGGGCATGAGGAGATTTGTTGATGGAGTTGCTGCATTTTCCTGCAGGCTCCTGGTGGATTTAGCCAGTCCTTGAGAGGGCCCATGTCCATGTTTTTTAAAGGGCTGCTTTCTTGTTTTCTTTCTTTGTAAAATATGAAGTGAGATGTCTAAGAGCAGGGTAGCATGGAATATACCTCAGCAGGCATACTAGGGCAGAGGAGCTCAGCTTTTGATTGAACACCTTGCTTTTATCCAAGATGCAAGGCTGTCCCTTACTCTACAGCATTACCTTTGGAGAAGAAATTTAAAATTCCATGTATTCCTAACAGCAAAACAAGCAAACAAGCAAAAGTAGAAATTTTAAATAAAAAAGGAAATCTCGTGAGGAGCTGAGGTTATGAATGTCCAGAGGATAGCGGACAGGTTGAAAGGGTAGGAAAGACAGCTGACCCCTGCATGAGCCTGTAGTCAGCCAGTTTAAAAAACCCTGGAGAAGGGAACAGAGGAGATCCCAAGAAGCTCATCAGCGCTCACTAGATCAGCAAGTTCTCTCCAAAGAGGTGAAGGATCAGGAAGGAAAAAAGACGAAAGATTTTTCAGGGGAGAAAGGGAAGGCCAGAAAAGGGAGAGGGCACTGGCAAGGTCACTGCTAAAGCCAGGAGTGCAGCTGCATCTCTGTTCATCATCTGCAGCAAAGCATCTGTGAGCGTGGACTAAAGAGATGCTTTGGGGCTGTCTTGGCAAATCCCATGGGAGTTGATGTGTGTGAGAATTTGCGCACTGTAGACATCAAAAAGCCCCTAGACAAGGGCTCTGGTGTTGTAGCTCACTGCAAGCTCATGGCACATCACTATCCATCAGGGTTCAGGGCTTATCCCTGTATTTGTTGTGGCAGTGTGTATACTTAGAGGAGGAACTGCTGCAAAACAGCACCACAAAATTAAAGACAAAAAATAGCATTATTGAGTTTTTAATAGCAGTTTTGGTGTGCTACATCTCTAATGAACAGTTTAGTTCTGTAGTGTGATTAATTTGCTGCCACAGAGGATGTTTTGTTAATCTTTGAGGACATAGATTTGAAAAGGGGGAGGGAGTGGGAAACAGGCTTTTTAAGCCTAGAAATTTAATTGCAAGATAGCACCTGAAATATAAATTGATACATATAACTGCTTTGAGAGATAAGCATTACTGATGACGTTGGTTTCTGGCAGACAGGATCATCACACTATTATGAAAAAGATACTGCTCTGGGCTTTACTTTGTAATTTATATGGGCATGAATTTGTTTTACATAATTCTCTTGGCTGTTTCTCATCCTGTAACAAGGCAGTGCAGCTCTTAAATCTTGCTATGGGCACAGGACTTTGTGGAAGGGGTGGAAATGTCCAGATTCCTCCTGAAATTAACAGTTGTGGGAATCAGGTTTATGGTGATATTTTCCAGTTCCCTTAAACCAAGTGCTGAATTCACACTCTGTACTCTGTTCTTCTCCATGGACTGGTATAAGTCCTTGCAAAGAATGGGTTTATGTCTTCCTAGAATAAGGCAAAGCAATTCCCATTTATTGGGATGTCACTGAATTATCTCATAATAATTAATTTCTTTATGGCTCTTCACTGTTTGATTTTCCAAGCACCTGAGATTTTTTCTGCTGTCTCAGATGTTCAGTAATTAGTTAGAGAGACACATAAAGTATTTTCACATCACAGACCATGGTAAAGATTGCAAGTACCTCTAAAAAGTCTAAGACAGCATTCCAACAGTGATAATGGATGAAATGTTTCTAGGAACCATTTCTCCACTGAAGTTGACCTTTTCTCTGTTTGAAGACTTGAAGTGATTATTTTTTCTTAATCATGACTTCTGAACCCTGTTTAAAGTGGATAATGTTGAGCTGACGGCTGTTTCTCAGGAGCTTGTACCTACCATATAAATCCTGTATTGATATATTTGCAATCTGTCATGAACAGGTATTGTGTGTTAAAGAAAGCAGACACAACTGTAAGCCAACAGAGGCAAACCAGTTGGATTTACAGTTTTGTCTCCCTGGATTACAAGGGACCCCACAGTCATCTTGTAATTCCTTTTCTTCACAACTCCAAAACCACAGTAACACTAAAAATACACTGCTCTAAATCAGAGCAGCCCTGATGAGGATTGCAAGAGTGTAGGAGGAGCAGAGAGGAGGAGAAAGAACTACTTGCCAGATGGGTTTCCTCAAAAAAAAGGTAGGTGCCTGACCCAGATATTAGAGACATTTTGGCATCAAAGATTTTGTATTGCAACATATGTTTATAAAGCACATTGGTTGATCCCACCCTATGTAATATTAATCCCACCCTTAGGAGGCAGGAAGAGGGAACGGTATTTCATTATCATCTGAGATCAAAGCTAGGAAGTACAAGAGAGGTTCAGATGAGCTACCCTAAATTTTTCCCAAACTGAGACCAAATTTCAGCTCAGGTCTGACCAGACTGAGGTTGTTTCACTATCTGCCCTGCCTAATTTCATTCACAGCAGGAGGTACAAGACATAGCCATCTGCAGAGACTTGGACCTAGTATGTGGATTTCATCTCTGAACAGTGAATAATGAAACTAGGGTAAGGATAACAATGCTGCACTCCTATATAAAACATCTTGGAAGTGAACCTCTTTGGTTGTAATCTTCCCATTGTAATCACAGTCCCTTTTCTATGCTGCATCTCCAGCAGGTTATGTAAAATTATTGTAGGGGACATAATTTATGGCAATATTTAGTAATCAGATAAGTGGTGTATTCACAGGAAGGAAGACATTATAGCATTCAGCACTCTGTTCAGCTCAAAAATAGCTCAGATGCTAAAAAAAAAAAAAAAGAAGAAAGGAAAAAAAAAGGGGCATGATTGCAGGCACTTATTGATGCTGGGTTCCAGGGCTGTTTTCAGTGATATGCAGTGAATTGCTAGATGATATAAAAGCTGTTTGATACTTAACAAAAGAAAACTGCAGTGGCTCAAACAGGCCAAATACACTCGAGTGGCTACAACACAGAGTTGGATCAGTGACTCATGGGCAATTATTGCTGGCAATAATTTCAACTGGCAAGAAACTAAACTAGGAATTTCAGTTCTTGAGAGAAAACCTTCCCAAGGTTTGTCAGCCCACCCGTGAGTCAGAGGCTTCCTTATTGTTCCCTCAAATGAATCTTTAGCTGATGTCCCTTTTAGTTGGCTTAGAGACTCGTGAGGGGAAAGCATGCCTATGCACTTGCTGTAGCTCAGGAGTATGGGCACTAGTCGGAGGCAGAGGGCAGGAGAAGCATGTTCAGGGTGAACACTGGTCAGATTTTGCTGGGTGGATGGACAGCATGCAAAGGAGATGCAGGAAAATGCTGATATTGCTGCCTCCCAAAGTGCCTGCCCAGCAGCACTGCACTAAAACCTTTAAACCTTATGGCCCAAGTCTTTATCTAGCCACAGGCTTAATCCTCACCCTCCTTCAGACCAGCTTGGCTGATTCCAATCCTGAGATTTAGCCCAGTAGTGCTTCCTGACCCCAAACTAATCCTTAGCTCCACTGAAGACAGGACCTTTAGAAACAGTGTTAGCATCAAATCTAGATTTGTAAACTGGTTTTAAGTGCTAATAAAAGGAATGTTTGAGATTGGCATTGGACCAGGGGCAGAGGAGAACTTGAATTGTTACTGTAAAGTCTTTCTCCCTAGAATTTGGCTTTGTCAAGTCCAAAAGTAGTGTTGGGTTTCCTGCTGGAATCAGTTCCAGAAGGATGGTAGAGGAGTTGTGTATAATTGGACTCAGTATGTTAGTGGTTGTCTTTCTAATTTTAGTGTGAAAATGGCAGATTAAAATAAGAGTTAGGTGTGAGGCTTGGATTAGAAGGGTGAAATGTACCTAATAGAGCACTGCCTGGGTTAAGAGCTCTCTCCAGTAAGCACCTACATGTTCATAGGATAGAGATGACAGGAGCCTAAAGGGGTAGAACTAATGTTAGTAGTCCTCACCTAACCTTTACCCCCAACTGCAACAGAGTTTAATGTTGTTCTGGCCTGCGTCATAAATTTCATCTGGCAGCCTTTTTGGCGCTCCAGTGAAATCCTGTCTCATCAGCTTCTGATTGCATTAAAAGCAGTTCCCTGAATTCTACAATCCATCAGTATTTGCTTAAGACAGGATGCATAAATGCATGTTTTCACATTTCTTAAGTCTTTACAAATGAGTTCCTCCAAAGAAGGTTCCAGATGTTTTAAGACATCTGTACTAGATGAATCAGTCATTTAAACACTTCCATGTTGGTTTTACTATTGCTACTGTAACTTCTTTTATTCCCTGTCCCCTTAATGACTTATCCACGTCCTCAAACTGGGCATAAAAATGAATAATCCTATTATTGAATGTATATTTTCAGCTTGTTCTTTGCTCAAAGAATATCTGAAACCAGAAAATGTGAGTAGAGGTGAAAGGAGACATTGGATTCTCCACAGAGGAAAATACTCTAGAGAAGGCTTTTTAGAAACATTATGTTTAGCCAAGTGTTTTGTATCTCTAATGATTGCCAAAAACTCAAGACTTAGGGATGGTCATACCAAGTCTATACTAAAGATTTAACCCATGATCTGCTGATATATAGGCAAAGAATATATTAAAAAGCAAGCGTACAGAAAAACTACACTTTTTGGTCCTTTATTGTGGATTTTTCTTACACTGACACCGATGCACTCCCTCTGACCTAACCATGCCTTGAAGAAACTGGAAAACTGGAAAACTCTTTTCTTCCTGTAGAAGCTGTGCAGCCTTCCCAAAGCCAGGACCTGTACATTTCAAACTGTTTCACTTTGGGGAAAACTGATCTGAGAACAAATTGAGCAGTCCCTGTGTTCCTTCAGTTCACTCAGAGAGCAAAACTGAGGCCATGCACCCTGTGTCCCTCACTGAGGAATGCAATTAGAATTGAAGGACACAATTACAATTAAGTGGGATTTATTATTATTATCATTATTACTGTTATTTTTATTGTCCCTTGTTAGAAGTCATTAAGCAAAACTGAACTGAAATGAGCAGGCAGAAAATTAGTTTGGAAGTTCCCAGAATTGCTCATCTTGGTGTTTCAGTGAGGTGTCTTGAAAGAATGACAACAACTTGGTAGCAATTTTTCAGTGGTCAAGGCAGGGTGGAAAGTTTTTTAAGAAGACAAGAGGGAAATCCCTACATTTTTCTGATGATGGGCTACTGGTGACTTGTCTGTCAAACATTAAACATTAATATTAAAATGGAAATTCCCCTCACCAGATTGTGCTGAGGAGTGGAAACAGCATCTTGATGAGTTTTCAGCTGGGCCTGTTTTCCTGTAACCAGGAATGAGCCAGTGATGTTGTGCAAGTGGTGTTAGCAGAACTGTGTTGGGATGTTTTCAGGACTCTCTTTGACTTTGCTCCTCTGATGTGCTGGCATGTAAGCTAATTCAGTGGGAGAGCTAGATGCCCAAAAAAGCTGTGCTGGTGAACAAGGCCAACAATTAATCTTGATTCGTTGGTAGATTAAGAAGACAGCCCATTGTTTGGAATATCTGCTCTCCCCTTCCTCACACCACAAAGAGCATCCTCACAGAGAAGTGTTGAATTAGCATTAGCAAGCACAGCTCACAGAAGAGACTACTCCATCATTTTCTCTTGTCATCAGTGGAGAAGCTTTTGTGAACATTGAATGGAATTATTTTAATTCCATACTAGTAAGGGACAAGCAAGAATCTCACAGAGGTAGTGAAAACCACAGACCAAAAGCAAAATAAAAGTGGTATCAAATGGCTGCAAAAGGCTCAATGGATAAACACTCACCTATAATTGCCTAGCAGATAGCAAGAACATCTCTCTCTTCAAGTTTAGTTGTTGAAATATTTGATGTTCAAATATTATAAACTCTGCAAGGAATCCCATGATCTTATCCTGTCAATCTCTTAACCTGGATATAATAGATGATAGAAAGGATAAAGAAATGCACCAAAAAGAGGGCTTGCAGAATAAATATTTTCATCATTGAACAAATAGACAGAAAAAGCTCTCTATTTAATGAGTGCCCAATATGATAGTATGATAATCCTGAAAGGCACAGATGAAACATCTGATGTTTAAAGCAATCTGAAAAGTCAGCAGAGCAGCATCTCATGGCAAAGAGATATCTCAGTTACTGTGCACCTCTGACCCTCTCATATCAGTGAAATCCTTCCCCTTTCTAATCTGAAACTGTTACTCCTTTTGGGATTTCACAACTGGAAATTGTTCCACGTTGCCAGCTATTTGCCATGTTTCCCTAGAGTGTTGGGAGGAGGTACCTGCCATAAACTATCGTGGCAGACTATGAAGTTCTTACAGCAAAGTATGGGTTATTCAAAACCAAAGTACTGCAGCAGAAAACAATCTTAGGGCAATAAATGTGTCACATGTGTCAGGTTCTCTGGGTCCTATCTGTTTATTTTCTCAATTCATGTGGGAAGCTCTTTTGAGCAGCTATTGTCTCATTTGATATTTCAAATAATATGTCACAGAGTAACTTAACAAAGTGTATCTCTGGTCTAGTTGTAGTGTCTGCTCTCCATGATGGATTCAAGCGGATAGTATATTGATAATAAGAAATACGGGCATTTCTGCTTACAGCAGCATTAGGGAAATAGTAATACATCAAATCCTCTCTTTAAACATTCATTTGTTTACTTTGGTTCTAAAAATACTCATAAAATTGGCCTACACATTCACCTGTCTTAAAGAAATCTATTCATTGTGAATTCTGGGAATCGAGATAACAGGGAGCGAGAGTTGCAGCACCATGGAATGATGTTAGTGCTGGTCACTGGGGAAAGAATCTGGCATTTACTGTTGATTTTGAAGACATCTTTTTCCAGAGAGACTAATAAAGGTGACTACACACAGCATATGATACTATTCACATTAAACATGGCAGAATCCAAATAAGCCTGGCGGTGTTAGAAAACTGGATATAAGAGCAGCTGAAGAACTAACCGCTGAAATTAGAGGTCAGAGTTGTGAAGAGGAATCTTCACAACTCTGGAAGGAAAGATGAAGAGTTGCTTTGTTCCAGTACTCCAAGGACTCTTTTTTCTGTAGAACCTGTGGCAGTTTTCTTTCTCTTGTCCCCTGCTTTGCAACTTCATATAAAGAGACCAAACTCATGGGAGTAGTCCCATTTGTCAGAGTGCAGATCCTAAGCTGTGGAAAGAGAGCACTTGATTTAGCTCAGGAGGGCAGGTCCCCTCAGCTCATTGTAATCTGTGACATAAATCACCAATGTGAATCCATCCCAGCTGCACTAGTCCTAAAAAACTTATCTAGAGGGAATGCCAGTTATGTCTCCTGTCCCAGCTGCCTCTGGTAGCACTTTCCAATTGTCTTCTCATGAAGAGCCTGACACATGGGACCAGAGTGAGTCCCTCCCACCAACACAGTCAGATTGCACATTCACATGACAGAATCAGAACCAAACAGTTGCTATCTGTGGTTGCCTCTGATAATTCAGGAATATGCCCCAAAGCTCTGCCAAAACCACTTTGCAGATGGAGGGATCATGTGCTGGTAACTAAGAAGCTTTTTCTTGTTGTTTGGTCCTTGTCTGTCCTGCTGTAACTCACCACAGAATTTGCAAAAAGAGAACGAATTCATCCACCTTGAAAGCTTTGCATTTGTTTTTTTACTTATTTTTCAGTCAGTTGCCTCTCAAGAAAATTACTCTGTAATCAGTGCAACTTGCTTGCAGTCTACTGGTACCATTGTCCTTTGGTGTTAAAATGTTTATTAGTGGAACAGTATTTTGTATCTGAATAATGCATTATTCTGTAGGGCTTCTCTCTACACAGGCAGTCAGAGGGAACAGGGGAGTCCTTTTCCCCTCAGCACCTTTGTATCATCCTTGAAATCTCTGGCTTTTGCATGCACAAGTTTGAGCTTCTTAGAATAAAGTGTTACTTCCAACATAGTTCAGTGTTGGGCATTCGTCTTCTTATTCTTAAGAATTAATTCTTTCTGTCACCCAGTTACTGCCTCAGACGGACACTCCAGAACCACAATGCATTGAACAGAGGGCTGGAAGGGACTCCCTGGCACCACAGCATCATGCCCCCTGGTGTGGCAGGCAATTGTGCCAGATTCTTCTTGCTGGGAAAACTCTACATGAAAGGCAGCAAGGCTGTTTTTCTAGGTCAGTTTAGCCCAGATTTTCAGACCCCCAATAAAAAATGTCTCCACTTGTTATGTTCATAGATTTTATTCCAACTTAGTTTGAATTCTCTTAGACAGTTCAAAGTGCCCAGGGATGTGGACTGCACCATAGATGAGGCAACAACAATTGCTTCTGCAGTAACACTAATAGTTTCCCCTCTCTCCTAGAAAAGCTTTTTCTGATGCATATTAATTGCATTTGACTTCTGCTTTGTCAGCTCCTTCATCAGCATGTACTTCTGGCTTTTACTTCACCCTGGGGACACCAGCTCCCAGTGCTCCAGGTGACCTCCAGAAAGCTATGGACAGCCTGCTACACTGGGTAAAAATCTACCTTGTCAAATCAGAGTGAATGATGATATCTTAGGATGTGTAATTCACTCAATTTGCTGAGAGTCCTAGGTCACTAACATGAACTAAACTCATACTGACAGCTCAGCTGCAGAGTTGAGCTGTGGGTGCAGGTTAGGGCAGCAAAGTCTGATGGCACAGACAGTGGTACTCAGGGAAAGGTTAAGCTGATGATTACATGTTTGCAGTGGCAATATTAACAAAGCTAGCATGTAGCTCCCTCCTGCAATGAAAGGTGCTCTTCTCCCAAACCCACAGAGGTTTTGGAAGCACAGCTGCTCCTTCCCTGAAAGCAAAGCTCGGTATGGTACCATCAACTTGCCATAACCCCATGCTAGAAGCACTTGCTGTTCCCTGTTGTGCACCACTGCAAAGTTATCCTGCAAGGTTATCTGTGATTTGCCACCACTTTTCCACTGTTTTGATCTCTAGCTACAAATTTTCACGTTTTTGTAAGATTTAAAGCACTAACACAGGATTCTGTGTTCCCTTCCAGTGGAAAGTGGAATCTCTACAAGCTTGTGTATCTCCTGTCTTCTATCATATCAGCCCATTACCAGTCCTGATAGAAGTTCACACTAGATTAAATGTTTTATGATGTTTTTTGCAACTTTTTTTGCAGTTAAACAAGCTGTCCAACGAGAGAGAGAGAGAGAGCAAGAGAGATGGATGGATGGATGGATGGATGGATAGATAGATAGATAATTTGCTCAACTATGTGTGTTTCAGCTCTTCTAGTGAATAAATTATTTCAATTATTGTCCTGCAAGTGAAAAATGTTTTCTGAATTTTTATGGACTGAATATTCATAGAAGGTGAACATTTTAGCTGTTTGCTGAGTGAATACAAATGCAAACATTAACATCACAGATTCACATCTGCTAGAAATCTCTGGCACAAAGCAAGAGAGATTTGAAGTGCCAACATTTTCCCACTTCACAGGGGATGAAAAGCAATGACTTAATTATAATACTTAAAACACCGACAATTAATACTCTGATCAGAATTTCTTTCAGAATTTTAAATTAACGTGTACATGTGGGATGTGGACAGCTCACTGCTGGTCACTCACACGCTATCTTCATTCTTGCTGTATGTTCTGCCATTTTTCCTCTGGGGAGTTTAACACTGATGAAGCAACTGAATGCCTCCAAGTTACTGTAATCATTCACAGTAAGTTTAAGCCAGAGAAAATGGAAGTTTAAGGCAAGGACTAAGAAACAACATCTTCAAGTTTGGCTTTAATTCTTCAGTCTATTTTCTACTGCAGGCAGGCTTGTCACTGCTGTGTTTGACTGAACACAACATGATGGCATTTCTGCCTGACAATTATTTTGGAGGAAAGAATGGAATGTGTAGGGTGTTTTTTGAAAGATTCAGTTGAATACTTTTGTCCTGAGGCTCCCTGGAAATTGTTTCATTCTTGTAGGTTATGATTTTGGTGGTTAGAAGCACTGTCTGAAACTTCATTAAAGGATTTAATGAATAAATCAGTTCTCCTAGGAGTGCAAAGAATTGTCATAAATGATGTTGTGATTTTTACCCCAAAAACAAGGAAATGAAAAGAGATATTGGAGACAAGAGGAAAGGAGAGAAGCTGTGGTTTGACCCAAGTATACACAAGTCCTGATTCTGGCTTGGATGTTGTGTTGATAGAATCCTTTCATTGTGTTCACTTATTTTCAGTTGGAAACACACTCTTGATTTTAAGGGTCTCCATTAGTTCCATGTCTTGAGGGTGAAGACCTGATTTTCCCCAGCTGTTCTGGCTAAAGGATGACAAGCATGGACCATTTTTGATGTCACCTGCACTGCTTTGCCTTTGTGCCCCCTAAAAGCCATGAACAGCACCATCTTTCAAATGCCTACACGAGCAGATCTCCCTTCTCTACTGCCTACAAATGCCTGAAATACCTGAAACTGCCATCAGTTAATTTGCTGGAGTGCCAGGATTATTCGTTATTGCCTGGACCGACATCCTTTCATCTCAGCGCTATTTCTTGACGTATTTGAGGACAGGAACTCTCTTTGTGCTTTGCATTGGCACAGTTCCTGGTGCAACAACCATCTGGCATGGGGCTCCTCAGAGTGTCAGTGGTGCAGATGGGAAGCAACACTGGATCAAAGCGCTGCATGTTTTTTCTCATTGCTGTAAAGATGTTTAATGTGAGGAAAAATGGATTCCTCTGCAAAGCATGGCTGGCTGGTGGCACAGAGGCAGGAAGAAGCCTGCCAAACTCCTCTTTGGTATCTTGTAGGGTAACACAGGAGCCAGCTGGGTTCCTCACCCTGTATCTGAAGATAGGGGTGTCACAGCTTGCAAGAGCACAGAGGGATTCTGGAGAGGAGGTGGTGAGAGGTGCTGGAGGAAGGGACTGACAGCCAACCTTCTACATGGTGCCTGGGAACCCCAGTTCACCCCAAGTCTCTTCTAAAGGACAGAAAGCAGCCAGATCAGCATCTAGGGAATATCTAGGTGGAGGTTAAGTCTTTTCTGTCTGTACTGTATTCATCTACAAATGGAAACTACAAATTAAACAGCAGCTAGATAGACAAGTAAAGTAATTACATAATCTGAAGGAAAGAGTAGCAGTAATTAACTGAAGAGTTTTATGGCTTTGGACTTGGATAGGAAATGAAAATACATAAAGTGCAAAACTTATTTCTAAAAATGTTGACAGATGGGTTGAAATGCCACAACATTATTGTTGTCTGTGTGACACTTTGAAGAAAGATAGGGGTATGTTTCTAATGGATAAAGAGTTCTTTTCTGAGAAAACACAATAAGTCAGGGAACTACAGAGCGTAATTGTTTTATTCAATTATGAATTTGATGCTAGTTGAGAGAAAAACTGATGCCAGTGGAGGCAACAATACATTTTGGGTGGCTGATTATAACCACTGAATTAGAGGTATAAATTATTCTAGTGAAGAAAGGGAATGTTCTCTGCCCATATACTTGTGACTTAGTTTAGCATTGAGCAGAGAGACACACAGTACAACAACCTAAGGAAATGTTTCTCTCTAGAGCTTGTTTGATCTTCAGCTGAGGCTGGAAAGCAATAAATCAAAGCATCTCCAGCAGATGGCAACTATTCAAATTTCTGCTTTCTTTTCTGCATATAATGCAGGATGAATTGCTTGTACATTTCATCCAGCAGAAGCAAGTGAAGAGGGAAACACAAAATCTAGCTATTAGAGCCTGAAGCCTGTGGTGGCAAAGAGAGCACCTAGCTTCTCGTCTCAGTGCTGACAAAGATGAGTTATGTGATCCTGAGAAAGTAATTTAACTACTCCATGAACTGTGAAGATATAATAAACTCAGCACATAAGACACAAGTGGGTAAAATTCTCATTGTACCAGCACCCGGCAGTGGTAGGAGCACTAGATAAAGTCTCTAGAGGTACTGAGCATTGGTTTTACAGCATCATCATATTTTTATTATTTTTGAGCAGCTCAGTCTATTTAAATAGAAGTAAATTCACTGACCCATCAGACTTCATAAAAGTGTCCATCCAGGCTTTGTGCTGTGGAGAGGGTTGTTATTCATAAATGGCAAATTTATTTATCCAAGTCTCACGTGTGTTTTGGATTACCTGCATTCAACCTGCACCACATGCAGCAGACCAAACCTGCTTCTGCTCCACAAACAAACTGCTGCACAAGGGTCTGTTCATTGGGCTTGGTCAACAGCCATCATCAAGCCCTTAGTGTTGGCTTGCTCTGTACCACATCCTTACAGTGACACATCTACGTGTGGCTGTCATTGCCTCTCTTGCACACCCTGTGTGTGCTTTGAAAGACCACTGTTAGTCACAGCAGGTAGAGAGTCTTCTGGAGCATCTGCTCCTTCACTCTCTCTGCTTTGTTTCATCTTCTGCATGGTACTGTGTGTCTCAGCTCGAAGCACTCGCAGAGACTGCACTGGCATTCCTCCAAAGCCCACGGGTGGCACCAGCTGACTGTGGCTGGAGAGCAACTTGCTTAACATTAGCACCACAGAAGTAAGCAAACCTACTTCTTCAGAATGCCCATGAGTGAATTTGGTTACTCTTGTTTTGTTAAACCATTTTGTTGTGGCTGTTCACTCAAAAATCATTAACAAGTGAAGTGGTTTGGTCTTCATTAATTCATATTCCTGCAAAGAGAGAAACCACTTGTAAAGGAACCACTTGTTTTTAAGCCTGGTCCAGGTGTGGCAGTATCCCTAGAGCAGCCTGGGCTGATGCAGAGGGAAGCATTAATTCATAGCAGGTGTACCATAAAATCGGCTGATCCTTGATTAGGCATGGATTAGCCATCCCTATGAAATGATTCTACTCTCTTTTTCTGTGGTGCAGCAGTAGAGTAGCTATTTAACTGCTCTGCTTAACTCTGCTGAAAATACTGATGTCTTCATGTATTACGAAATCTTGAGGGACTGAGTGAACTGTATCTGTATGCAGGAAAATGAGGTTCCTTAGCCCTGAAGGATCATGCTTGATCAAGGTCCTCTAATGCTTTTTCCATTATAATAATCATGCGGTATCATTCAAGGCAAGCTGGGAAGATGATTTTATGAACTATTAGTTGGCTCATTTGTTCTTTTGCCTTTAAGATCTGAATACCTTTATACTAATAAAACCTTTTCCTCAGGGACATAAATAACTAGATGCTAAATGATGGTAACTTAATTTTGAAAATGTACAAATTGGCCACAGAGTTTCCAGAACCGAATTGCATTACTGCATGTTTTCACACAGGTCACTGTAGTAAATTCTGTAGCAGAGCTCAGAAATAGCAGCTTTATCAGCACTCACAGGCAGCAAGATCTGGCTAAACTGACTTCTTAAGCAACCTCCCTGTGGTGAGGTCTGACTTTCAGAGCTATATTCTGCTCACGTAACCATAACTCCAGAAAACTGGTATTGATTAACTTTGCTTGCACAGAAAAACATGTTCTATTGCTTTCCATTAATGACCAAAACTAAGATTTCTGCCTGAGCTTTTTGCTAAGGTGAGAGGGAAGCTGCAATAGCACCTCCTATGTAAAGACAGCTCTGAAGCCTTTGAATCGTGGCCATCCAGTTCCCCCATATATTTGCTATGTGCTGAAGCCCTAGTAAGGTAGCTGCATCGAAGTGGGGAAATACTAAATAAGCCCGCAAAGATGGTATCTCAGAAGCTTCACGCAAGTATAGTGAGGATAAGTGAACAAGAGAGAGTTCCAGAGACTTTGTGAGTAGATTATGTTCCAGAAAGCCTTGATTTCCCATCCCTTTCCTCATCCAACCCACTGAGCTTAGGGCAGTCCCAGCACCTATCTAAAAAGCTCTGTCTCTCAGCAACAATGTTTTCCAGCCACTGGTTCTTTTTAACCTTTACCCCAAGTGGAACTTTGCCCCCAGTAGTCAAAAACATCAAAGCACAAATATCATGTTCAATGAAACATGAAGCAATCGGAGAACCCAAATCCATCCTCCTCATGGCACTTTGATATTTGCTGCTTCTGGTTGTGAGGTTTCTAGATGCCTTGCCAGCACTCTGCCCCCAGCCATCCCCCTCCCCCTCAGCCCTCCGAGCAATGCTGATGATTATTTTACTCAGATATTTACATAAATATGACACACTGAGAATCTGAGCTTAGTGCCTTTGCTTTCTATTCATCTCGTTTGGAGGATAATTGCTAAGCTCTTATTCAGTGAGCTGATGAGGTTATTGTTTGTGGGCACAGAAGCAGTTTTCCAAACATTAGCCTTTTTATTAACATTAAGATGACCTGGCTGGGATTGGAGAAGAAAAGTGGTTTGTTAAAGGACTCTCAGGCAGCACAGGGAGACCTAGGATGTCCAGCCCATGTGGCCTCTGGGCAAGGCAGCCCCGGAGAGACAAGAGGAAACAGCCCTAATCCTGAGCTTAGCACATGCACAGTCTAAATCAGTGTTCTGAATGTTACACCAATAAGGGAAACAGCATGTCCTGCATCACTTCCTACTCAAATTTATTTAGCTTTCAAGTTCCCTTTCAGTTTCCTCATTTCCTCAGTAACACTGGTGAGGTGGCATCTGCTGAGGTGACATACGTTGACCAGGGACCTGCCATGATGGTGCCCTTCTGGCCCCTCCTGTGTCAGCAGTGCCCTGGGACCACACTGTCACCCCCTTCTCCAGGGATCTTCCTGCCAGTCAAGATGGGACAGAGATGGGGCAGCAGTCAGTATTGTGGCCATCACCTGGCTCCTGCTCTGGGTGCCGGGAGTATGGCGTAGGACTCTGGGCAGGGTCATGTGGATCTGATGGCTACTCCCTCCTTCAGCCCTGGAAACACCTCAAATAACTTTTAGAAAAAGGCTTTCTTGCCATAGTAGAGTGTCTGGGATTAAATATACACTAGTTCTCCTCTACCCTCATCCCTATTTGATCTTCATGGCTACCTTGCTAGCCTAAAGCCTTCATCCTGATCTACTGCGACAAGTCAGAACAATTTGTGCTATTTAGGGAATCAACACTAGGCCCCTCTCCCACCTTTCTAATTTAATTTGGCCCTGAAACCATTGGCTCAGATGATTAAATCAGTTCTGGAATTATGAAGGGTTGGGATTGGCAGTTAAACATGTAATTTTTTTCATGGGTGTTGATGCCATGCTTGTACCTTCATGGACCAGTCACGAAAACCGTGGTGTTCTTCTGGGCTGCAGAAAGTGGCAGTAAAATTTTGCAACTCAGAGTTCCTCCAGAGCTCTTTTGATAAAAGCATCCCTGTGTTTCACAACACGGAAAGTCATCAGGGGTGGTTGGCCTGTTTGTCATGCCTGCATCATCTCTTAATGAGGAAATTTCTGTGCAGGGAGAATAGGAAGGTTTGTGTTGGCTGTGCCATCCTGACATATGCCTCCTGAGACAATACACACGGGCTGGAGGGTGCTAAAGTCTTAATGGATGCAAAAAACATTGCTCAACAAATGCTCTTTATGTGAAGTCCAAGAATGTCAAAGTGCTTGAGAGACTGGAAACGTTTAGGACTTTGATTATCTAATTCAAGGTATCTGATGTGATTTAATGAAGGAGGTCAGGTCTTTCTGGGGAGGAAGAGGAGAAAAGACAAACCAGAACAGGGGCTGTAGAAATAGCTGCCTCAGAAATCACAATTCTTTCTTGAGTGACCACACTTTTTAAAATTGCTTTTTTACTCTGTTCAGTTCTCTGTGTGTGCATATATTTCTAATTCTGTTAGATCTCAGCAACTGCATTAGCAAGAAACACCTGTTTTGGCCCCAGAGGGGAATGCAGGGAGGTAAGCATATCCACTCTGAGCTGCTAGAGGTTGACTTTCCCACTCTGAACAGCTGGTTTAATAGTGAAAAGGCGTTTTGCAGTTTCTCTAATTTAAGCCACCACCTCAGCAGCTGTAGGCCATTGAGATGGAGGCTCTGCTCCAGCTATTTCATGTCGTGTCACAGAGTGACGTCACTTTTCTGCTGCGAGATAATGGGTGCAGAGGTGAAAACTGGCTCACTATTAATGTGTATGGGAAGGCTTTGATAATGAGTCTAGGAAGTGGCCATGTTGGAGGGCTCTTCTTCTGTTGAGAGATGTGGCAGCTGCCATTCTGCTGTGCTTCAGGGTGGCAGAGAGCTTGTCCCATGGCACAGCGTAAATACACGATGTCACCTGAGTCATAGCAGGGGCTGGGGGAAGCCCTGGCTCTGGTGTTCAGTGTGTAATAGACCAGCAGAGGGAAAGCCATCAAAACCTCTCATGAGCTCACAAGGCTATGCTTGTAGGCAGGAATTTCAGAGTATGGCCATGTCATAGCAGTGGACTTATCATTACAGGGGAATACTCTGCTATCCCACAGGTATCACAGGAAAGGCTGAGACAGGTTATTCAGAGAGGTTCTGCCACCTCCACCCTTGGAGGCTCTCAGGACCTGACCAGCTAAAGCCCTCAGGCACCTGGTGTGATCCAATGGTTGACCATGATTTGGGCAGAAGGCTGGACTGGATGTCCTCCTGTGGTCCCTTCCTGCCTCCCAGGATTCCACAATGCTGTGACCTGAGCAGGCAATTCTTGCTGTACTCCCTGAGCCAGTGAGCAAAGTCACAATGTAATTGCATTTCACCTACTTTGCCAGTCTTATGTATATGGGATGAAACACATGCCAATTTACTGACATTTCTCCTGACTTCTTCACATTTCCCTAAAGCTATTTCCCCTTCAGGTACAGAAGGGAAAAAACAGGAATACATGTTTTCAACAGAGATGGAGATGTGGTATTTTAACTTTGAAAAGAGGCAGATTCACAGTAGAAACAGAAGGGGCAATACTGGGGGAAAGACAACACTCAGAAAAACACATACAGAGACTGTATGAGAGACTTTATCAATTCAGTATATTCAATCTTTTTCTTGTGGTCAGTGTCTACCAAAGGAAACTTCCCTTGCTAGTCTCCAGAAATACCACAAAAAATAATGTTCCAGTACTTGAGCAAGAAATTTTATTTGCATCAATTTAATCCAAATAAGAATTTAAATATTAATCACCTCTCTCAACAGTAATGATGCAATTTGGGGTAGCATAGATTAATAATCTGCACCTGATATAGCATAATCTGCAACACAGTCCATATCCGAACCCTGAAACAATCTTTTGGAATTATTTCTTCAGTCATTTGAATGTTTCTCTGGTTTAGGGAACTTCTGTGCAAAATTACCATTACAGCAAGGGAGGGAACATCTTGAGCACACTACCAGAAGTGAATTTTATCAAGAATTTTTTGGTTTAGGAGCTGCAAGGACATTTGCAAATGAAGAATGAAAACATATTTGCATTTTATCTGTACTGGGATGTCAATTTGCACCTAACCCAGACCTGTGGTATGAATTTTCAAATAGGGAAAGTGCTTTGTCACCAGTCTTGGAGGGAAAGGTGTGTTACAGGACACAGTGTGCTGGGGTTTCTGAGGCACCACTGGGCTGCTCCCTCCATGCTTTGACATAGCTGAGTGGTAGGTGCAGCTGAGACTCCCCCTTGGGACTGTGCCTCTTTAAGCAGTTTTTTTTTTTACTTAAGCTAGTTACCAGGTTGCAAGGATGTGCTTCAGAGATGTGCAGGAGGGATGTTGGTGTCTGGGAGTGCTGTGGGACTGGCTGTGCCAAACACCACTTACACTGGCCACACAGGATTGCCAATAATTGCAGAGGGCCAGAGCCAGTGATCCTCCAGTCTCATGTCCCCCTTTTCAGCAGGTGAAAAGTGGGTCCCGACTTAACATTCTTCTGTACACATCCAGCCCTGGAGACAAATGGGTTTGGAACAGGAACAGCAGGCTGCCTGCCAGGATAACACTGAGCAGTTCTGTCTTTGGTAGGTACTTATAAGCCGGTTTTCTTCATTCTACTTCTCCTAACATCCTCTTTTCTGCTTTGTTTTTCTTAATTATTGAGTAAATGAGAAGTATTTTTACTGCCTCTTACACCACATCTCACTTCTTGTTAATATTTTCAAACTTTTCTCTCTCTGAGAAAGGATTTGGTTTTTTATTTCTGGTATCCGAGCAGGTAAAAAAGCAAATACTTGAAAATCAGCTTATTATGGCTTTTTTTTTTTTCCTCCTTCAGGTAGCGAGTTTTGCAAAGGCTGTATTTCTGCTGGACAGTTTACAGTCTTCTAAGATCTATGTATATTTTTCCTGAGATTGCATCCACCTCCAGAGAAAAAATTAAAAAAGAAATATATAGTCTGTGGCTGCTCACTAAAGAGTAGCCAGCTTTTGCTGAAGCCCAGGGATGAGACCATATGTTTCAATATACATACCTTATGGAAAACAGGAGTGATTCACTTAGATTTCAACAGCTGCAAGAATAACAGTCTTCAGAAAGCTTTGCATGCCCTTTTGATTAATTCCTTTTACAGCAGCATGATGATTACCCCGCAGCAACTGAAGCTATTCAGTTGGTAACAGATCCAAGGAAGCCTGCTTCCCGACAGATTTGGATTTTTGGCTCCTGTATTTTTCCCTGCGTGTCTCAGCAGAGTTATGCAAGTGTGGATGGAGCAGGGGCCTGGGCTGGCTGCCTGTAGGACAGTTCTTCTCCATCCTTCTGCTGCCCCTCTGCTTTCCACCTCTCCACACATTTTCACAGACTTTGAGACATGTAGTCCTCCCTGAGACGTAGTTGAAATTGTCCTTTGGATTAAAAGTAATTATGTGGACACTCACAGATAAGACCATGCCATACCTTCTTTTCTTAGAAAAACAGGGTAAGAGAAAGTATCACTGATCAGCAGCATAGAGCATTTGCATTAAAAAATGAGAACAGCTCTGGGGTGTCAGGAAAGTAATGTATGCACAGATCCTGAAATGTAATAGCAGGATATAGTCTTCTGCTCATTCATTAATAAACTGCACAAAATAGTAATTTATTATAAAACGGAATTGCACAATCTGGGGGCATCACAAAAGACACCCATCAGGCCTGCTAATGCGCTGTCTGCAAGGACATGCTTTTTATAGATTTGCCTCTGAGTGGGGCCCCCATTTTCTCTGATATACCCCCTTTTTAATATAAACGTGTATAAGTTACGATGTCCAGAAAAAGTAAATAACCAAAATTACTTACCATGGCAAAATCAGTTATCTATCCATTTTCATTGGAAAATGACAGTGCAAATCATTTACAATGGAGGACATTTCCTGTCTCAACATTTCCTTACCATAAAGCAAGAAACACTAGAAGTTTTAGTGCTGCTGACAAACCAAAATATTTCCTCCTACCATCACTCCGAGGAATGCAATAGAAAATTCAGCTGAAACCTTCCTTACTCTTTTGCAAGGGAGCTGTCTTCACAATTTTAGCCAGAGTAGTTTAAATTTAACATATTTAATATTAAAAAAATCCAAACCCAAACACCTATTTTAAAGGAACAGACATTACATCTTGAATGCCATACTTGTCTGTACTAAACATTAGGCTGAACTAGTCTGCCAGACTTCAAGGCAGGTTGGTGCAGGCTGTGGTCAGAGGACTGACAAGTTGGTGGTATAAGGGGAATGGTGGCACAGCAATAGCAGCTTCCTAATGAAAATTGTGGTTACCTTTCACAACTTCTTTTGGCAAGCCATGAATTATTTACTGTGAGGGTGGTGAGGCACAGGAACAGGCTGCTCAAAGAAGCTGTGGATACTCTATCCCTGGAAGTATTCAAGGCCAGGCTGGATGGGGCTTTGGGCAACCTGGTCTAGTGGAAGGTGTCCCTGCCCATGGCAGAGGGGCTGGAACTGGATGATCATTAGGGCCCCTTCCAACCCAAACCAATCTATGATTCTATGATTTGCGTGTGGCTATTTTCAAGCTATAAAAATATAATTTGGATTTTGGAAGCCGAAATATGGTGTGATCTTAAACCTCTTTATAGAAATGTGTGTTGCCATTTTGATGTCTGACTGGCTTCAGCCTGATGCAAAACCAAGAGGTTCTACCTGTACTTGTTTAGGTCTAGTGTAGCCTAAAGGTGTTTGCAAATATTCCAGCAAGAAGTATTTGCTGTTCCTGTAATGTCATGGGTAAGAGGGCTGGTCTTGGAGGTTTCTTGGATACCTGTCTGGCTTTTCGCAGGCTGTGTGAGAGCTGAGCCTCCTGCAAACCCCCAATGGAGGCAGTTTCAGCAACCCACTGGCCAGGAGTCCCAGAACTGTGGGGGCACCTGGGCTGGCTGCTCTGTGCTGGCTTGGACCCAACTGCTCTGGCTCCAAAGACTGCCCAAAACAGCCCTCACCTTTCTTAGGTGCAGAACATGCAAAGAAAACTATTCAGCCCTATCCCTTTCTGTTCCTGTCAAACCTTAAATCCTTTAGTTCAAAGTTTAGAGCAGTAGCTATTTTAGAAAAGCTCTTTTCTTTTTCTGGCATTACAGCCTTTTAATATAAGAAAAAGGTGAATACCTCTGTCTCCTTTAACCTCTAAGAGCAGCCTTGTTCTGGCAGCTTTGTGGCTGGTTGCAGAGCTGAGCAGGTCCAAGGAAAGGAAAGGAGAGAGAAGAGACCACAAGGTATCCAAATACCAAGGGAGAGGGTGGCTATGTGGGGAGATTGCTGTGTTAAAAGGCAAAACAAAACTAACAGGAAATTCCACCTGGGTCAAGCTCAGCTCTGAAATTTGGTTGCAAGTGAGAGTGCTTCCCTGAAATGGAAGCAGGAAAAAAGTGTTGCTCTGTGTCCAGCAATACACACCATCTTCCCAGAAAGCAGCTGTTTGCTTTCAGGCACTAGATATCAAAGCAGAGGAAGTAAAATACTTCATTTGCAGAACTGCTCATGAGCAGCCCAAGGCTTTGTGCATGCATCCAGGGGTGCTGGAAATCAACATTTAACTTCCATCAAAGCCTTAGGGAAAACAGGCCTCAGAATCTGGTGAGCTTACAAGACTCACTTTTCAGAAAAAAAAGCCTTTGGATATATTTGCTACTCTTTCTTCTGTCACTTATACCATGGGCCACCATGAAAGTTAAGCAAGTTGTTATTCTTGTGGTACCTTAGGGTTTAGAAAAGAAAATTTAGTGATATCTTTGGAAATGACAGCAGGAAGGTGGAGAAACAAGAATCACCTTTCCGTGTGTTGTGGTGGATTCCCAAAAGCACAGAATGAATGGCTGGAGATCCCAGCATCACAACTTCTATTGCACTGACACAAAAACATAGTTTTTGTGTCTTAATTTGCTGCACAAAAGCCACAGAAGTAGACAAGCTGACTAAGGATTAGCTTCACTATGTTAAGTTTCTATGGAGAATCATTGGAAAATCTGTTTATCTTGATCCTAAAGGGTAAAAATAGAATGATATTGTCCAAAATCACTGCCTAAGCAGTGATGATTTTTTTAACTGTTAGCACAGCTTGAGAAAAGACATATTTCATGCAAAGCTGGAAGCTGATTGTCGCTGATGAATTGGAAATGAAGAGTAATTTGTGTTAAAATTGGAACTTAAGAGTCATTTGTGTTAAATTAAAAAAAAAACACAAAGCCCCAAAAGTATTGAATTGACTAATCTCTATGTTTATTATCTCTGGGCTGAAGCAATAAAAATATCTGCTCTACTCCTGCTCTCTAACTGCTGGGAAAATGGTCTGAAAATTGACCAAAAGGGCAGCAGTGCTGCTGTTTTCCTGTAGTTACCTCCTTTGTAGCCTTGGAGGGGCAGACAGCACAAAGACCAGCCAGGTAGCAAGGCAGTTAGTCCATGAAGTGAACAGCAGCCATGTACCTCCAGCTGATCTACTGCTCCATAGGGACTGTCCAGTTGGGACTTCTGGATGTCTGCACTCAAGGTCTGTTCCCTGTAGGTCCTTTCTGACACTGGATGTGCTCCCTTTACACTGCTGCCACGCACAGATGCTCTCTCTTGGTCATACGCATGCTGGAGGGATCTCAGGAGATGCAGTTGCAGTGAGCTATCCCTAGTTACCCACTCACCTTCATCAGCTCTGTCAGATCCACAAATCCTTGTGAGAAACACTCAAATGACACTTGAGCCCATAGATGCTTGGAGAGATTTTCCATTAAGGAAAAAAAATATCACCTGGCTTGTTTTGTTTATGGGTGTTTAATCACTAGTTTGATATATTTCTGTTAGTCAGCAGGCTGGTCCTGCAATAAGCTGATCTGTGAGCTGTTGTAAAGGATACTTAAAAATGTAATGTGCCAGGCTCCTCTCAGCCTTTGTTTGTGCCATCCACTGGTATTGTTCTGCCAGACATACTTGCAATCCAGCTCTGTAATCAGGAGCCTGAAAAGAGTGGCTGCACTGCATTTCCACAGCATATGCCGTCCCAGAGCTACTGCGCTGCCATCCGCCAAATCCCGGACTTCATTTCTCCCCATGGCAAGGCAGATAGAAAACTCGGGAAAGGAAAAGGTCATCCGTACAGAAGATGTGACATTTATAAAAATGGACAGGTTGCAAAGAGGATTTGCTATTGAAAACAGAGTAGCTTTGCCCCTCCAGGCTCAAGCGAGGGTGACTTTGCCAGAGGAACAGGAAAATGGATATAGGGACAGTGAGTCTGGGCATGGTAGAACCAGCCCACTTTCCCAGTGCCATAAGGATTTGCACCACTGGTTTTTGATTTGCACCATTTCATGTGTTGTTTCAGTAACACCTGGGAGACTCACGGGAGAGCTTAGTGGCTCCAGGTAACCCAGCTAAACAAAACCAATCTCTCTTAAACACAGCTGGTGAAAGAAGCATCACGACTGAGCAAATCTCTGGACATGTTTAATGGAAAGCACTTGGTGCTCCAGAGTCCTACCAAGAGTCGCATTCAGCATGTGACTGTGAGAGTGCAGGTGTGTGTGAGACAGGAAAAAGATTGTGGGGGACCAGTGGAAGGAGATACTGCTTTTCTTCCAATTATTATTTTGGATTCATCTGGTGTTTAAACCAGTCTTGCCAAGTCATAAGAAAAAGATCTGCTGTTCAGCACTATTGCTGTGAGTCCCAGCTGATTTCTGTTCATGGATCATTAGGGAAGTATCTGGAGAGGAAAAAAGCCCTTCCAGGACCAGGAAAGCCTCACAACTTTCCATTTATGCTATGTGAAAAACAATTCAAAGTTTATAGGGTCAGTCACTCACTCTGACTGCACTACTACTAAAAGGAACAGAGAATATTATTTTTTTAAAGTGTTATATTACTAAAGGGGATTAGATGCCAGTAGGGACAGGAAAATCTAAAAAGTCCTCTATAGATAAAATACAAGTTCTAAATATAATATAGATAATTAAGTGTATGCCTAGTGTTTACTTTTGGCCACATCAAAATTTTGTCTAAGCTGACACATACTTATCAGCCTGTCCCAGGAACGCATTTTGTTATGCAGTGTGGAAATTCAGGTTTGAACAAATGGTGGTATTTTACATAAATCTGTAACTTGCAATTTAATTTTCAGAAAAGTAATTGCCTGTTTCTTATGACTATAATAGCAATTATCTGGGGGGCACTTTTTACTTTAAAGACTTCGTCCAATGATTTTTTTCAGCATTTTATGAGAAGTCATTACTGAAGAACCGTATCAAATCTGTGGGGAGGCATAATTAAGTTCATGATACAAAAATTAGTGGAAACATCCATCTTTAAAGACTGAGTATTTCAAAACTTCTAACTTGTACATCTGACCAAAGTCAGCTTCAGAAAAGGTTTTGGCTTTTTAGCTCATCTTTTAATAAATATTTCCCACATCTTTTTAAATTCTAGGAATTGCGAGAATAAACTAGAAAAGAGAAATTACATGAGTGGGTCAGTCTTTTCTGTGCTGCTCTTTCCCAGACAGTAGGGCTTTCCATTTTCTGTCTCCTAGTGCATGTTTTAATATCCTCATCCACTACGTGTAAGTTTATATCAATGTGAGATTTCCGGGGGGCTATCTGTGACCAGTGATTTCATTACTCCTCCATTAAAGCTTCCAGGTAGAAAATGTAATTGGGAGCATTTTGCCCAAGAGGAATGTAATTTCAGGTTTTTCACAGATAGTTTTAGAGTTTGAAATTATACTAAATACAAGCCTTGGTTCCCCAAAGGCCTGTTCTGAGCATGGTAGCTCACTTCCTCTTCCAGAGGGGACAGGGTGGCTGTTGCAGGTACAGCCAGTGCAAAAGCTGAGACAATGACAATGACAAGAATGTGTTTCATGCTCACACAGAACAGTGAGGTGCGTTTGAGGATGCTGTGCAATCCAGCAAATCTCAGTTTAAATCAAAACCTCCAGATATGGGGCCAAATATCTTCCTTTCTCCAGGCACCCTTGATCCCTAAACAGCCTGGGGCAGGGAGAGTAGAAGGAATGTTCACTGTTTGGAGCAGCATCTCCCACTGGGCAGGCAATGAGCTCTGCCCACATTCCCTCCAGCCATGAGTCTACTCCATGGGCAGCCTAGACCATATAGGATTGTCGCTTCCTCCATGTTGGTTTTGAAATGGGCTTTCTTTGGGTTTCTGCAAGCCCAGAGCAATCCTAGGTGATAAAGGTGCTCCCAGCACAAGACTGTTCATTTTTTCCCCTAGAGCTTTCTTTGCATGCGTGTTTCAGAGAGTGCAGACATATCTATTTAATCCAGATGATTTCAGACTGACAGGTCACATTACTAAGAACATGCTTAGTCTTATCTCATACATAACATCTGTATGAGGGAATTTGCCAGTGCATCATTACAAACATTGCTCCAGGACAAACGCAGAGGTGGAGGTCTCAGAGGAGAGGCTGTTTGCCTATGTGGGGATCACTCAGGATCTTTTGGCTAAAATATTTAAGTGCTGGAAAATACTTGGTTCCTTACAGGGATGAAGAAAGCAGGTGAGAAGTAGATCCTGCTTTGGGACCAAAGGAATTTCTGGTGAAGGAGCTAGAAATTGATGTTAGTTGGGAGGAAAACCCATGCAAACACACCCACTCAATGCCTACTCACAAAGGACATCCTCCCTTAAGAGAAACTAAGGGGAACAGTGCAGCCAGCAGTGTGATCAGAGAGATACTGTACCCTCTATTCTGGGACTGAAAATCTCCTGCTAAGAGACAGGTCTCTGCTTAGATTGAATCTGTCACAACTGAACAAGCAGCAGACTGGTGCTCTTGGAGGAAAAATATAACCTGTGGGTGGTTAAGTTCCTCTGAAGGAGTGAAGAAAGAACAGAAAATTTATGAACGTGTTACTTAGGAGAGAGATAAAAGGGAAAAAATAAACTGCATAATAGATTAAAATGGGACTTTGTTGTCAAAATTTTAAGGAAAGTATCATCAGTAACATTAGGGTATTAAAATGCATGTGAGTAACAAGAAGTTTATCAAGGAATAGTGCAAAGAGCCAAATGTAGTTAGGAGAAGCATGATGTTGAAAGCATTTAAGCTAGGAGGTGTTGCTAGAAAGGGTTCTATTCTTAGTGCTCATGTAAATAGATAAATAATACTGGCTTCTGGCAGATATTGGGGTGTTTTTTTTCTCTTCCACAGTCATTAAAGTATTGGCTTGTAATGTGCAATGTCACTATTTTTTTCTGGATAGTAAATGACTCTGAGCTCTGTTCCCAGCTGTTGTTTGAAGTTTCAAGAGTTTCAAGGAATCCCTGCCCCATCACAACAGAATTTGGAGCTTTTTGGTTCATTTAATTTTTTGTGGTTGGGGATAGGGGAGGCTTTCTGCTACAGTTAGTGCAAACACATCTTGAGTATATTTGTACATGCCCTGCAAAGTTTTATAGAAATAGTAATTTTTCTGCTCACTAATAATGGGAATAATTTTTCCTGTTCTGGATGTCATGTGCTGTTCTCCAGCACCCCAAGCTGAGATTCCTTTCTAGGAATGGAGCAGGTGAGGGAACTTCCTTTGTTTCTTCTGGGACTATGTGATATAAAAGTAGAAAAATATCTCTTCACACTTGAGACAGGTCAACTCCACTGATACCCTGGACTTATCCATGGGCAGGAATCAGGTCTGCTATGTGTGGTACTTCAGAAAAGTAATATAAACATCAGAAATCTGCTAAAAAAACCTCAGATCTGGGGCTGCCTGTGGTGTGCCGGTAAGCAAACATCAGTAAATTGCTGCAGGACTACCAAAGTCCCAGGAAAAATATTGCTGCTGGTGTCCCCAGTACATGTGCTAGTCAGAGTATCTCAGTAAACCAGCTCTTATTTTGTAGCCTTGGATTAAGGTGCTGAAAAAAAAATTCCTTTTACAGTATACTCCCCTGGTGACTGTGATGAATTACTGAGTACAGTGTGTATTTTTAAAGTGAAATTCCTGGGTGTATTTCACATTTTTAGTATGCATTAGCTGAGTATTTGATAACTGGAGGATTTTTCATTTTCCACTGATATATTTTCCCTGCAAAATAAGTATTTAAATATAATGCTATTGAATTCCTATCACAACAGTTGTCTCTGTCTTAATGCTGATAAGAAATTTAATTTGCCTCATACAGCCTTCTACTAACCATGATAAAAACTTATTTAAATAAAGTGGATATCATCTCCTTAGAATTGCCAATGCCTTCTTCTTGGTAGAGAGAGCTGAGTATATAATTTCTTTTCAGCCACCTTTAGAGGCAGTAGCAATAATTTTCAATTAATTGCAACTGTCTTGGCAAATCTGATCTTTCTAGGCAAGCCAAGGCTGTGCAATAGTCTCCACTAAAGGTGCTGCTGAGGAAAATTGCTGACAAAACAAATAAATTGGTTGTTAATTATGTACTTGATTGGTTAAAGTGTTTGTGATATTGTGCACAGTTCCTATTATTTTACAGAGGAAGACAAAAACCACAAGACTTTGTGTATTTACTGGAAGCTTAGAAGGATGACTTGAAAGGGGAAAAGCCAGGCAAACACAAGCAAATCCTGGCTGTGTTTCCAGTTCTTAATCTGTCATACATGTATCAAAATGATTTGCAGTAACTGATGTGTTAATTCTTGTACAGCAAATATGTCAGGAAACTCTGCAAGTGATAAAGGCAAAATGTATATGATTTTTTTTGCAGTGTTGGTTTAGCGGATTAGATAAGTATCCCAAACCATTAAATACTTGTATTTTGACAGTCACCTAGCAGTGTGTCTTGCCATCCTACTTAAACACATACAGTAAATCATGTAGAGACTCTACCAGCATTCAGAGTATCTACAGAAGCTGCATGTGGGGGAAAGAAACTCTCGGTCCATCTTTTTGTACCCTTTGCAGCACATCTATTTTTAAAACCTGACAGAGGACTTTGCCCCTGCCCTCTTCAGAGCACGCACACGTCAGCACTGCTTGTCACTTTTATTTCCCTCTGACTAGAGTAACTTGTAGAGGGAATTCAAGAAGTAAGCAGACAGCCGACATGACATGAGCACTGTCAGGCAGTGATGGCAAGCAGCTTTAAGCCATGCTTGGAAATGGGAAAATGGGATCGGTTTTATTTCCTCCCCCCTCAGATTGCCACTTTCTTTTCTACTCTCTCTCTTTATTTTTTTTTTTTTATAGAATTTGCAGTTCTGCTCAGCATTGTGTTAGGGAAATTTCCAAAATCAAGATGGGCTGGAGAAAGCCAAGAGAGGAGAGGCAGAAGCACACTGACACTACTGAGAAGATGAGGTCAGGTCTAGCCCAGTGAGGAATGAAGGGTCTGGCCCACAAAAGGTGGCTTTGGGACAGAACCTGCTCTGCATCCGGAGTGCACAGTGAGGAATAACACAGTCAATCCACTGTTTGATGCCTGTGCAGATGCCATTGAACCCCGTGGCCGAATAGGAGTAGCACCCAAATGAGCTGCCAGGCTGAGATGTGCAGTGCAAACGGGTTTATTTGGAGTGAGCTACTGAATGAAGGCCACAAGTTAATTGAATGGGAGGATGTGGGTACTTCCAGCCATCAGAAATCAAAGAGCGTACAAAACTGGTGGGGTTAAATGTCGATAATTGTATGGAGAGAAATGAGCAATTGGCAGCCAAGCAGGAAGATCTGGGCACAGTTTATTGTGTACCAGGGATGTTTCTCTGGACCTGTTAGAGTCATGTGCGCAATTTCTGCTCCCCTGGTTTAGCAGCTTGTGGTTCCTCACTCCCATAGACACACTAAGCTTGTCTCTCCCTGGTCACAGAGCATCCCTTCCCTGGGCACAGCCAGCTCCAGTGGCATTTCCTTTCTCTTCTCACAGCTGGCACCCAATCAGATCCACTGTGTGTGCATGCACCCAGGGCAGGGGGTAGTTTTGTTCATAATCTCTGTGCAGATGGTGCCCAGTTGCTCTATTTAAATGCTGTGGGGAATACACAGTAACAGCCATCAACTCTACTGCAGCCAGTGCTCCTTGAGAAATCAAAGCCTTGTCCTGCCTCTTTGAGCGGATGAAGAGGAATTTGACACACACTGCAATCCTCATCTCTCTTACCCTGTCTCATGGCAAAGCCAGATCTGCTCCTTGCAGACCATTTCCTCTTCTGAGAAACTGCTTCTTTTGGGGGGATTTGGGAGGAAGCAGTCCCTGCTCCTCCTGCTTTCTTGCCCACTCATTTCATGCTAGCATGCAGAGATTGGCAATGTGAGATGAAATGCATCAAGGGAATGGGAAGCTGAATGTCTCCTCGTACAGCCTGGACACTTTGTTAGGACACGTCACTGCCCTCATCAAACGAAGGAGTAAGAAAGAACACACAGGTTTGTTGTCAGGTTTCCCTGCTTTTCAGAGAAACTCTGAATTTAACACAACCCAGCCAGCCTGGTTATATTTCACCATACAGCTCAGAGGTGAGGTTCTGCCGGGCTTGAGGCCAGGAGGGTGTGGTGCCTGCACCCCCAGGCTGAATTAATTATCATTAATGCAACAACAGAACCTTCAATTTAGGCACGCAAGACCTAGGCTATAAAATCCCCCAGCTCCTTGGTGCAGCCCCAGCCTGTGTTTGCCTCTTTTGCTCTCCTGGAGGAAGGCTGCATACCCCAGTGTGGCTGCAGAGGGGCTAAGCCCCAAATACCAGGTTTAGCAGGTTGTGAAAGTCCTGAGTAGCTTCCCCTGAGTGGGAGCAGCCTAGGCTGGCTGGGGAGGGCAGATGAGGCTGGGTGGGTGCAGGACTCTGGGGTATGCAGGCATGTATATCCCGGTGTGGGCTGACCTCTCTCACACCTGCCTCAGTATCAATGGTAAAAGGCAAAAGTCTAACCTGGAAACAGGCATCATTCATACCTTTGCTTTCTCTTTCTTTGTAGAGACCAGAAAGATCCACAAATGAGAATGTATGCAATATTGCCATTAAGATGTATTCTGTAACTATCTAATTCTGCTGCTCATGGGTTGATTCTAGAGTATTTCTTTCCTTTCCTTGGCCACGTGGATTTAGCATTAACTCCATTTTTTTTTACCCTGCCTCGCATCTCCTGGTTACCTTTCCAAATTGTGATTAGCTTTAAACACTTGCTTAACCATCCTTGACACTGAGCAAGGCTTCTTTCTTCTATCTTAAAAGTCTTCTCTCCTCTGATGGCAAGGTTATATACTTTCTCACACTGTCAAGTATATGATCCTCTTCTCTGAACTCCTCAGCAAACATTTCATATTGCTATCAAGTGCTTACAAGCTGAGTTTTTTATATTTAATTTTAGTAATCTCCCTGTTTCTACACTCAAAGCTGCAAGCTGCCAGCCTGTGATCGGGGGGGTGGAGGGGAAGCCATTAATTTTATAGGCCCTGAATAACTGCGTTTGCTGAGGTTGTATTTGCAAAAGTAAAACAGCCTTCAGTGCAGAAATTAATCTGGGCTCACCATGCAAACAGGTGTTAAGATGTACCTAGACTTGGAAACTTCCTCTGTGCCTCTTCTCTCTCTGGTCCAAGTGATTGTGCAAATGCCGTGGATTCCTACTCCAGGAATAAAAACTTCAGCATCCTGCTGCTGTGATGTGGCTCCTTGCTGGGGTGCAGCAGCTAGCTATGCCAGCCTTGGGAGCGCTCGGCCTTGAAGGAGATCAAGCTTTCTTCCTGTGGCTGAAGGAACCCAGTAACACAAGCCTTTGTCAGTGGCAAACAGTGAGGTAAGAACTTGTCAATGAGTCATGCTGAAAATCAATATTTCCTCTGTAGTTTAAATCACAAGGAAGATGGATGTCCAGGGTATGTTGATCTGAGCATAATCCACGCTGCCACACTCCCTGCATTCCATGTGGTAGATGAAATTAAGGTGATATTAAGGAAAACGGGGAACCTGAATGTGCCAGAACTGTGATCAGGCTGTTACTCATTCTCTCATTAAGCTGACTGAAGCAAGTTGCTGAATTAAAAAAATAACTTTTTGAAGGCATTTTTGGCCAGACGTTTCCTGAGCTAGCTCACTATGTGACTGCCCAAGGAGAGAAAAGGGTGACTGAGAAGGAACAGAATGGCAATGTTATTTGAACATAGCCTCCACACAGACTGGTTTCTCTTGAGTAAGTAATACCCAGCCTCAGAGAATTTGGGCTATTCTTACCTTTACAATGTTTAAAATGGCAATTGTCTCTCTTTTCCCCCACTCATGTGTTCCATTTTGCTTAACAAATAGCAAAGTTCAAACAGCAATTTGCTTTCATCACTTGAATGAGGTTCAAGGTGATGCATAAATCATGAATTTGTGATTTATTCTCATGCTATCACATGACTATTCAAATAGCTCAAATCCCTACAGAAAAGAGGTATTTTAAGAAGAAAAAGTATAAATGTGGCCAGACAATTGAAGATGTCTGTTGTCCTTGTCCATGGACTACAGGGGCATGCAATTTATAAGAACTGCAGAGGATGAACTCCAGGGGCATCATATTTTCTTTGCTTTAGTGCAAACACAAAGGTCAAATTTTAATATGAAAGGTCTTGACATTTCCCATAGGAAAGATTCTGTTTGAGACCAGCAGAGGGAGAAATCAGGCCAAAGACATGAATTAGCATTTTTCATTAAGATTTATGGGGGGAGGAATGTCTAATTTATCTCTATAGTTAGAGTGCAGGAACAATTGTCTGGGTTGCTGCTGGGTCCTTAACTGGTGCCCTTTATTATTCCATTCATTAAAAGCTAACAAATAGTAAGTACATGTTACCTTTCCCTGAATGGGAAAAAAAAAGATAATTTAATTTGAGAAGCAAAGTTTTAGCAGTCAGTATCTAAAAAAAGCACTGGAATATTTGGCAGGGTAAAAAGAAGCTATTTGCACATATGAAACGCTTGCTGCAACTCAGAAAAGTTAACCTTCCAAAAAGTGTGTAAGGTGGAATGTCCCAGAAGACCATTAAAGAACCTTTGAAATAATTAAACATAATTATAAGAAAAATAATAAATGTAGTCACATACAGATTTTGGGAAGTGATTGGAGTTACCACTCTCATCCATGATAGATTTAGCACAGCAGAGGAGTTGAATAACTTGCACATTCAGACCCTACAAGACAAGCAAAAGGCATTTAGGAGAAGAACTGCCAAAGTAATCACACCCACAGAGTAACGAGGTTGTCTGAGACTCACCTTGTTAGTTCCACTGTTGCAAGTGTAATTGCTCTGATACACATTCAGATATCACTCTCCTTGCACAGTCTGTTCTCCTTTCCTTGTGGAAATAGATGCGACTGTCATTTCCAGTGTCAAGTGTATTTCCTCCTTCCCTTGGTGTCTATAGGATGTGCTGCAAAGCATTGAATCTGATTGCATTTACTTTAAAATGCAAGTCATATCAAACATAAAGACAAATTTGAAGCAAGCAGCACGATTTTTTAGCAGAATGCAGGCGGTTTATGACTGTGTGGCTCTCAGCATTGGCTTCACAGGTAAGCAATACCTTTGGGAAGCTCTGTCCCCTGCCAAGGCCATAACAGGGGACCTTCAGAGGAATAGCCAGTCTTGATTTCTACCCCAGAGACTCAGAGGACCTTTTCTATCCTAATCCTGGGTCATTATTACAGACCTGGAAGAAAGAAATGAGATACTGTGCAACATGGTAATACCAGGGCTACATCAGGCTTCAGAGCTGTGCTGCAGTGTCCTGATGTTGTTGGAATTCCCATAACAAGGCCCGAATATTGTTCAGTGCTTTGGGATGGAGTCTCTTAGTCAAAATGAGATCCTGTGATTCTGGAGTGGAATGCCAGGGAGGAATCAGACTTTGGCCCAAAACAATGGTATCACCTTTCCAAAAATGATGTGTGACTCCTGTAAAATGAGTTTGTTGCTGCTGAGAGCTCTTGGAAACTTTTTTAGGGATTTCTTTTTCTTCCTAAACCTCTTTACAGTTTTGTCTTTCCTGAGTTCAACTTCTGGTGGATGAACTTGTCTCAACCAGAACCTTAGTTGTTTCACTGTTGCTTTTTTCTTGTAGTGCTGACACCAACCTTTCACAAAATTTAACTTGAAATAATAAATTTAAGCAGTCCTGTATGTGAGTAGTAGTCCCGCTAAAGTAAGACACAAGTTATGTGCCAACACGGTCACACAAGGGAAGTTGGAAAGGTGTGAGTTTATTCTTTGCCTACAGGAATCACTGACTGTAGTCTCTTTCATCACTTATTATTGCACTACCATCTCTCATAACGTATCAGCCACAGTGTAGGCAGAGATGGGAAAATTGTAGATTATGTGACTTTTATCTCTTCATCTAGTGTCTTTAAAGAGACACTGAATGAGTCTGGAAAGACAAATTGTGTATGTGTCCATACATGAGGACTATCTTGGATAAGATGCCATATTAGCCACAACCTATTGGGAAGAGATTTAAAAAGCTTTAGCAGATTTCCTGAAATCTACAGACCTTTCTTTATCTGAATGGCAGCATCTGTGGTCTAAAGTTAGTTAATGCTCCAGTGAAGATTAGGAGAATGAATTCCTCCATTAACAACTGAACATGATCCACTGATGTACTTAATTTGTGCTTCATTTATAATTTCTCGTTTGCCTTTCACTGAGATCTGAGGTATCAGCTTCCATGACTGTGTGCATCTGGTCCCCTATAATTTTCTCAGTCAGTAGGAATGACTGTCAAGGTCCTAGAGCTGACCACCAAAGCTGCTGCTCATGTCCTGCTCTTGAACTGCACTCAGACAACAGACTGAAGAAATTTTATTATACATGCAGCTGGTAAAACCCTATGTATTTGTCTTCTTATCAAGAAATCATCCTTATCCTTACCATTTTCTGTTCCGAGAACCTCACCTCACAGATAAAGCTGTGTCCGAGGGCTACAGAGATCCTGAATTTTCTCTGCTTATCCCTTTGCATTCCCCTTCACTTCTCCACTGGCAAAATATCCCGTTCCACCAAGTGAACGACCTTACTAATGTCTTGGAGAATAGAGTACTTTTAAATTGTATGGTACTTTATATGGAGATTTTTTTAAATGTTTATGCATGTAGTAGAGGTAAGATGAAGTTGCAAGAAAGGGCAATATAGCTGCAAGTGAAACAAATGAACCTCAGATATTAGAGCTAAACTCTTACAGCAACACTGGCTTGACAATTTATTTGCTATTCTGTTTGAGGGTTTGGTTTGGGGTTTTTTTTGAAAGAGTTATAGCTTGTGGTAGAGCTATTTGCATCAAGTGCATCAACAGGGTATTAAAAGTGTAACTGAATCTATTCCTGTTAATGCTGTTTAATATAGACCATTGCATCATTTAGAAGTAATGAAGTCACATAATGCTCATGGTGTATGCTGGGTCACAACTAATAGTTGCTGTGGAAACCTTATTGTCTCTTCTACTACAGCAGTACGTAAGTGTAGCAGGTTGGTTTTTCAAGGGTTACATTTCAGAGCATTTCAGAGAAAAAGAAACCTTAATGACCTTCACCAACTGTAGTTTCATTAAAGGACAGCAAATTTCTCATTTTTCTGTGACATATGTGGTAATAGGAGTGAGGCTGCATTTCAGATACCACCTCAGGACCACTCCAGCTTTGCTGTTCAGGCACAAGGAGATAAAGCTACAGAACCAGGAGCACTTGAAATAAAACAGGCTGAAGTCTCCAGTAAGAGGTATGGGCCATCTGCTGTTCCAGAAATCAAGCTATCAAGCAATGATGGCTGTAACAGCTTAATTGCACATTGATGGAGGCCTGTTCTTAATGGGCTTGCATTCAGGGAGGATCCAAACAATGCCAACCTGTTACAAGGAACTCGGTAGCGTGTGTGCAGCACACATGGAAAACTCACCTGCCCAGGAAGGTTGTTGATGGCCATGCTCTGCCTAGGTGTATTTAAGGAAAAACACTGGCCTGAAACTTTATATTTACAGTTAGGGTCTAATGCTTGCCCACCTGGGCAACTATCCTGTTAGCCTTCCCAAGGCCTGCTGTGGGGGCCACGGTCATCTTTCCTAACACAGACGCTTTTCAGCTAAGAGCCAGTGCCTCAGAATAATTCCTCATAAGAATGACCACAAGAAAAAAACTGAGGGCTATCAAAGTGAATGTCAAAGAGTTTTTTTAATCAAAGAAGGTTGTTGGATCAAGAATTGGCTGCAGAGCTTTCTGTTCCTGGTATCATAGATGGCCTGGGCACAATAAGATTATTCTCTGTGTTAGACACTATTTCAGTAAAAAGTATCTATAATTGTTTTAATGACTTCGTTAATGATTCACAGATATCTTATATGCACTATTTACTCATCTGTCTTCATTACCCCATGGTCTAAAGTGGAGATGCCACTGAGGAGAACAACAAAAATTGGCACCCATATGAAAATGAACAGTTCAAGCTGTGTAAGTGGAGACTGGTCTCTCCCCTTAAATAATTAATAGATGTGGGTATTCTAGGTTTTAAATTTCTTGTGATTGTATTTTTATACATTCACCAGGAACTTGCATAAGGAAATGAAGCTCAGTATATAAATATTTGTCTGGAGTGACACACCCTATTGGTCTGAGAGCTGAGAGTTTCAGAGCTGAGCAGGGAAAGAGGACATATATCACCTGGGCCTGGGTCTCCTGGAGGGCTAGTGTATGCCAGTTTCCACACAGGAAGGGTGGTTCTCATAGGAATTATAAAAACAAGAAATCCCTGAAGTCTAGCTGTTGTTAATTTGGGCAGAGTGGAAGGAGTTAAAGAGTAAGTCTTGCAGGGCTGGTGCTGGTCTTGCAGAAGAGGAATGCATCTGTGCAGTGCCTGCAGCCCTCTGCAAGGACAATGCAAGGTGAGGTGACATGGTCCTGTCAGACACAATACCTTTAAAACAAGATGGAAAAGCGAAACGGCTGATCTGAGCTCCCAAGGCAGATACAGAGAAAAGCAACTTGTGTGTATTTGGGACAATCCCTGGAGGATTTGATTTGAATAAAACCACACAGTAATTTCTGCAGCTTGTGACAGATATAATCCTGCTCCAGTACATCCCATGCTCTTTTGGGGGTAAATTAAATAAGAAGAATTTCACTTTGTGTGTGAGAAAACACCAAGGAACAAACTGATTATAGAAAATCCAGGGAGAGGAATTAAAGCATTCATGGGGTAAGCTCTTTGAAACAAGCACAATGCATTTTCTATGCGCTTGTACAGAACAAGCTCAAAGGATAGTGAGCATAATCAAGGCATGTGAGAGGTTGTGCAAGAATATGTCAAACACTAACATAATTAGATGTGCCAGCATCTGACACATCTACTTTCGCAATACTTTGACTCAGTCCTTTTCTGGAATGGGGTGCTGGTAGGCAACTTTGTCTTAAATGCTTTGACTGTTACTGCTATGGATTTGTCACTAAGCTTTGGGTTTGGGAACAGAGAAACTACCTTTCTGAAACAGTCATCATGGAAGCATAGCAAAAGCATAGCTTTTGCTTGGTAATTTTTATTTTAATGTCCATCTCTGCTAGATGTATCATGGAGAAAAGATCCTCAGAATGTCTGTTACTGCTGATCCTGGGTAAACTTTACCAGTCAGTGTATCTAACTAATATGGCTCAGACATCAACTAGCCTGTGTCATTTGCAAGGAGATTGCTTCTCTGTCACCAGGCACTTTTGCTGTTCACAACATCCATTTTTTCCTCAGCCATGTGCTACTGATTCTAAACAGATGAGTATCACAGAAGAAGGGACTTCAATGTAAGATGGATGCATAAAAGTTTTTTAAACGTGGATGAAATCGTACCTATTTCTATCCAATGGTCTAATGAGAAGGGGGGAAAAAAGTGAGCAGAATTTGTCTCTTTGAGAAGATGAATTTTCTCTTTGACTCAGAAATTGTTAAATCCTATATCCCCAAACAATTGGATGGAAAACTCTGCTGATCTGGTTTTGTTGACCTCATTTCCATGCGGAAATTACTGTCAGGATTAGGGTTTTTGAAAAAAAAAAAAAAAGAATTTTTGAAAACTACTTTATTCAGGATGTACTAAAATACACAAAGTTAATATAAAGTATTTTAATTTTGACTAATCTTCCTTAAAGGAATTCACTGGTTTTGTGCTGCCTAGGATTTTTAAGACTCTGTTCATGAGGATTTGTTACATTATTGCTGTGTGGTTTTGCTTGTAAAATATAAGCATAGAATTATATAATGTATATTCTATGCATCTGAGAATAGTTTTTATAGAGTTATAATAAGGGACAGAAAAGCATTTAACACTATCACCTTCATTTATCAGCTTTAGCCAAAGGCATTTGGATTGATGACAACTTAGATTTTAATAATTTCAAATAATGAAAAACATCTATTTATTTGAGTAAGAAAAGCATTTAATAGGTCTTTTATGAAAAACAACCTTCTAGATTGTATTCTTGTAGTCTGACTCTAGGTATCAGAGGTCTTAAGTAAGAAAAAGAAATTTCTGATGGTGCTACAGAATTGAAGCAATGAACTCAAAAGAGAGCTGCAGGCATCATAGTTTTAGATGAGTTTATTTTAAACCCAAAATTTCACAGCCATCTGTTGATTCTGGTACAAAGAAATCAAATGAAGCTGAAAGAAAATACCACTAAACAAAAGAGATCAAGAACTAAACCAACACTCACTCCTGTTTGTTCAGTGCTTGAATCTGTGAAGTCAAATCCGCCTTAATATCAGCATTTTCCTGTTTAGACGGAGACTTGCATGGTTTTTCTTATTCCTCCCCTGGGCACCACAGAGCTTTTTCTCATTTTTTTAATTTGTGAAGAAAAGAGTGGAGCTGAGCCATAATAAAGAAGCTACCACATCCTCAGCACCACTTTGCTCAGGACACAAATGCAGCTCTAAAGAAAAGTTTCCATGGACCAAATCCCTCCTGCTGCTGCTTGTCCTCAGATTGATGACTAAGAAGGAGTTATAGCATGAAAGGTGAGGCTAAGTAGAGAAAAAGATTAATACAAAAAAGAAACAAAAAATCACCCCCTGAGGATGAAGGACACTTGTCGCATGTGTTTCAGCCACTGTCACAAAGTGAAATCCATTTTTCAGGGAAATTGAAGAAGTCACCACACCTTTTTAAGAATTTTCTTTTTACTTGTGGAAATGTAGGAGCTTAATCTTGTCCTCACCCATACCTGTTTGGTGGCAGTCATAAGGGAAGAGCACAGAAAGAGTCTTCATTTCTTTTCATGCAATTTCTTCCGCAGACACCTTTTAAGCTTGCATTTATGCACCCGGATTGAATGAGGAAATCTGCAGTAACAGCAATACAGCAGCATCATGTTCCCTTCTGCAACTTATTCCCATTCTGATTATTTCCATTCTTTCCAAGAATCGTGGAAAGAATTTCCGTATAATTATGTATTGTATGTTTTTTCTCAACCATCTCTCTTACTACCTCATATTCCTGTTGTTGCCTTTCCATTGACCACAAAACCACAATCACAACAGCCAAAAAAAGCAGCCCTCCTTTCTCTCCCTGCACGGATCATAAATTGGTTTTTTCTCCATTAGTTGTAGGTTGCCTGCAACTTGTTTTCATCCTAATTGTGAGAGTTTGGTAAGTTTCTGTCTTTGCAAAGTGTTAGATTGCCACAATTCTGTTGCTGCTAGTTGCATACCAAAACTTCCTCAAGCTGTCTCCTTTACTAGTGTAGATAAATAACCCTAATCCTGTGTTCTCTCAGCTTTCCCTTTTCTCTTTTCACACTTAGCATTTGTCAGAGTTCCTCCATACACTGTGAGGCTTGTGGGGCAGGGAGCATGGCTGTTGAAATCTCCAAAGAAAAGTGATGGCACAGTGCAATATTAAATTTTATGCCCTACATATTAAATACTGTTAAAAATGTGTCCATTCTTTTCAATTCTTTCTCTTCTTACTCATTTTCTTATGCCTATGAATAACTTAACTCTTTTAACTTATCATAATATTCCATGTTTTGCATAGACACTTTGTAAAGCGATTTATATTTATGAAGTTCTTTAAGACCCTAAGATAAAAGGTTGCAATGACTTCCAAATTATTACCATCAAATTATTAACTACATTTTGTGAAAATACTCGGTCTTAAGAGATCAGCTGAAACCAAGAGAGACTTAATTACTTATTACTGTCTTCATTTGCTGCCCTGATATACCACTAGGCTGGAATAAATTAATAATTGGTCCCTGTGGCTAACACAGCAGCTGGTGGCTTTTCAGCAGGTACTGTCCACATTTGCATCTCCAATTTCCCTATTAAAATCCCTACTTTTATCGAGAAGGTTGGGACGCTCAGAAAGCAAACTTCAGAAAGTCCTCCTGGAGTGGTCTGTGATTGTCAATGAATAATCCAGCATGACTGTGCATTGGCTAACATCATATTTCTGCATCCTCCAGCATATCCTCTGAGGGAATACCAAACCAGCAAAAATCTTATTTTCCCAAAAACTAATTTATTTGAAGGTTTTGCACCAATCATATGCTGTATAAAAGATGGTCAAAACTCCTGATCATATGAACCGTGCTCCAAAAAACTTCCTATGGCTAGCAGCCACATTCCATGGATGCTGAGGGCAGAGGGAAGTTCTTTGTAGACGTGGGACCTCCTAGCCAGAACTCCTGCTGTCAGGCTAAGGCAGGGTCCTACAGGTTCTGGCATAAGCCTGCCCTGACCTCCTTACACCACTGCAGCCAGCTGGTTACACAGCTTGGGGACAGCCTGAAGAGTTACCTGTTGGCCACTGCAGCCTTATAGCCACAAGTTATGGCACCACTGGATTTAGTGCTGAGCATTCCAAGCAATACCAGCCTGCTTATTTTAGTCTAAATTTGGATGACTTTTTTCTTTATGGAAAAAGGCTGTATTGTGACAAGAGAAACTTACCACCAACAAAACACATTATTTTCTTGTCCTGCACCCCATTATTACCAGATCTGCCTCTCATTTTTTTACGAGATTTTTCCTATGCTGCTGCTTAATCAGCACCATATGGCAATGTGGTTGCTGTTACTATAGATGTGTTCCCTGGGTCTGACTTCTTTTTGCTTCTCTCAATACTGAGGAGAGATTCACTGAAAGATTGTATGGTCTGTAGTTTATACTAACTTTTGGGAATGTAAGGAGATCTGGGAATTTCAGAGCTACAGGATGTGCGACAAGCATGCAGGGCAGTCCCCTTCCCCTGATGACCACTCACCCTTGCCAGTGTCCCTTGCACCTCTCAGTGCACACCTCCTCTGCCACAGCCAGGCACTGGGTAGGAAGGTGCCTGGGCATGTGCTGCTCATGGGGTAAAAATTCCCATGCCACCACTAGGGACTTATCTTTGGCTGGATAGTTTCTCTTCCTTAGGCTTCTGTTTATTCCACATGCTTATTTAGATACTTATTTTAATTAGTCAATGACCGTGTTTCATGTGACTGCAGAGAAAGCCTGGCATACTTCAGTTTCCCCATCTATCCCTTATGATTTGGCCTATAGGGGTGAAAAAGAGATTTTATGTAGGTCTGGAGTTTTTGTTTTGTTTTTTTTACGGTGAATGGCATCCATCAAAAATATTTGCTACTGATGTAAAGAGAAGTTGGCTTCTCTCCAGCTGAGACATCAAAATGTTCAGATGAGGACCAGTAGGGCATCCAACAAGTAGGGTGGGGACACAGTCAAACAGAGAAGTCCAGCACAGTATCCACAAGGGCATCATAGTATTTCTTCACTTATGCATTGTTCTCTTTCCCTTCTTTTAGTGGCACTCTGTCAGTTGTTAATAGATTAATACCTTCCCCGTGGAGTACTGTTCAGTAAAAGCATGTAAATGTAAACATGTAAAAATATACTGTTTTACATATCAACATGTAAAAACATATTGATTATTGTACTGGTGTGGAATGAAAGAGCCTCAAGTACAACCCTTTATCTCCAGTGGAGAAGAGTGTGAAATATTACCTAGAAAGGAAAAAACTTTCTGTGTACCTAATTGCACAACGTTGAGGCAAGGGTGAAACATTACTCTTGAACTCAATATTAGCTTAGTAGCTTGAGTGTGAGGAGCAGAATCTCCAACAGTTTTATCTGTTTGACCTCATAGTTGTATAATCATAAGCCTTATAGCATTATTGGTATTGGTGGCTGACTTTAAAACATTATTCTAGAGTGTTTCAGCTGAAAGTGTAACATTGGAGAGGGGTTTCTATCCAAATGTTTTTTCAATTATTAAAAGTGCTCAGTGTGTTATCGATTACTCTTCTAATACAGGCAATGTGTGACCTATTGTTTAAGTCAATCCCTGATTTGTTGCCATGTCATGTTGCTCTTGAAAAAATGTTACTGATGAAAATAACTAGTTCTTTTCCTTGTTTTTATTTAAAGAAGCGACAAGTTTCTTCTCTTTGGGAAACACTGAGACATGTATTTTCCTATAGATGCGTTTGGGAAATATAAAATGATGTTTGATGCAGAGTACTTCCTAAAGTTGTTTTTGTTTGTTTGTTTTTTTGCATACACATTTAAAATGAATGGGATGTCTGCCTCTCAGAGTGGCACCCATTTTACTAACACAGGCAAGTGTAGGTTACCATAGAGGTAAACGTTTGCTAAACCAGTTTATTTGTAAAACCGTGAAATTAATGTAAACAAAAATACTCTCCCAGAAAATATTTTCTTTGAAAACCTGCCAAGATTTATTGAATTCATCTGTCTTGACAGAGCACTTCAGCTGAGATCAAATAAATCCATACCTTGCAGTGAACAGCTGCAGCTATTTTAAAATGAAGTTAAGCAAGCATGGAGGAGAAAAAAAAAAGGGAAAGAAAAATAATACCGGGGGAAAGTAATTAGCCTGATACAATGCAATCTGCAGTGATTCAGGACATAAAAAAGCGCTTCCACGTTACAGCGGTGACTCACTGATGAGCTGAACGACTGACCAGGCCGCACCTTCCTTATGACTGCCCGGTGCGCCGCATCCATATGGATGGAATTCTCGCCCGACGCCAACAGCCGGCCTCTCTTTTCCTTTTCTAAACACCCGCAACGGGCGGCCCGCACCACGGCAGGGCCCAGACAGGCACCGCCTGGCAGCAGTTGCGCCTGTCCCGGCCAGCTGGGGCTGAGGTGGCGGACGGGCCGCAGGTGTCTCCCTGGGCAGCGGGTGTGACAGCGGCGGGCGGCCCGGGGCACACGCCGGGGCGGCGGGAGCGCGCTCGCTGCCTGTCGGGGGCGCAGCTTGAGGGATGGATGCGCACCAGGGGGAGCGCGGAGGTGCGCGCAACTCCCGCCCCTGCCGGGCGCGCCCCCGCCCGGCCCCTTCCCGGCGATTGGCGGCAGCGCCCGGGCAGGTGGCGGTG